>VXBU01005419.1:141618-167669 GCA_013400315.1 Bombycilla garrulus
GACCAGGTTTTGGGTCGGCCAAAGGCATCATAGGAACCCCCTGGCTTCCAACACATCACAGTGGTGTTTTTTTACTGTTCTGAAGACTAGTTTGTGGAAAGAATTCAAGCATTTCATGTAAGAGTGCTGAAAACCTGCAACATTGAAAGGAATTCAGTTTGTACAGAACAGATTTTAGAAGCATGATGCTGAAAAAGAATTTACAGATTTTTCCATATTAGTGATGGAAATATGGCTTAGGTAGCCTGCTTGGACCTGTTTGGACCTTAGTCTGGGAGGTTGTCAGTTAAGAACACAGGTGTTTGTGGTAACCTGAAAAGGGTGAGTTAATTTTGGAAATTTGGCCCTAGAAGAGGACTGCTCAACTTTAAGAACTTGTTCTGCCTTAAAATACCCCTGTACTCCTTAAAGCTTTCACTGGGAGGTGAAATTTCAGAAATTGTATATCAGTGTTGCAGTTATTTAAATGTATTTCATTTTTGTCAGACTTAAAACTGCAAGAATGTTCTTTCCTATGATCTCACAGTTTGTAAGTCTATTTCTGTCCTTTCCCAGTATCTGAGTTTGCTTTTCCAGACAATTGCAACAATGTATAACCAAGCACAGTAACTGCACAATTATTTACTTAGGGCTTTGCCTTTGCTAAAGTCCTTTCACTGGGGCTTATGCGCAGAGTTGCATGGGCTTAGTTCAGTGAAGTGTGGTTTAGCAAAGTACACTCAAATGGCAAATATACTGAAAATTTTATCTTACCTTTCCCACAGCACAAAATAATACTATTAAAGAACATAGATCAGAAAACAAGGTAGTTATTACATCAGATGCCCCTATCTTGTATTATTTCAGGGAGAATTCTTCTTGGTTCACATGCAGTTTTTCCCCTCTTTCTGAATCTCATCTGCCTCACCTCAGATAGCAGCAGTGATTTTTCCATATTGCTAACAAGTACTTTCCTTTCTGTCTCTGGTGATCTCACAACTGTGCTCTCTTTATGAGCAAATCTTCTGTGAATTGCTTTTTAACTGCAGATGGAAGTTCTCACTTGCTGAAGAGTCCTGTGAACAGCACTGAGTTTCCAGTGCATCTCCAGGTAAGTACAAGGAAATTGTTTGAGATTCAAACTATCCCGGATGAGAAGACTACAAGTGGGAATGAAACCCATGTGATCTTGGACAGCAGGGACTGGGACCTTGGGTTTTGGTGCCTTCAAAGGCTGGAAGTCCTACTTGCTTCCCAAGAAGGCTTCCCCATTTTTCAAGACAAAACTGAAACTTTTAAGTACTGGGAGAAGAAGAAAAAGAAACAGAACAAAGAGAAACCCCTCACCCTCACTGAAAGTGAGAGGCTAGATAGAAAGTCTGGAGGAGATGAACACAGGACTAAAGCATGGAGACCAGACATGGGCTCTTGCCACTGCTCCCTTTTTGCCAGACTCCAGAAGACAAAGCAGTTCCTGGAGAATGGAGTCATTCTTTAAGGACAGAGAGAGTCAAGCCCACTCCCTTCCAGCACTAAGGCTCTCTATGAAGCTGCCAGAGTCCTTTGTGGGAGGTCCTGCCCGAAAGACAACGGGATCAGAAGATTCCACAATCTCTTGAGTCTCTGAAGTGCTGATATCACCCTTTCAGAGAGGGTGATGAGAGTAATTTTCTCAGTTTTTTTCCTGGGTTTTCCAGAAGAATCTCTTCTTGCTGTCTGCAGACCCAACAGCTCTTGCTTAAGAAACAATATGCTTCCTGGGATCAGATAATACAGATCTCAGTTTACTTCCAAGAGGGTTGTGGAGGGGAGCAAAAGTGCTCCTTACTGCCACTACTACTCTTTGTAGGGATACACAGTTAAGGTTTCTTTCTTTCCTTTCTCTCCCAAATACTGTTGGTGGATTTCTCCACTAGAGAAAGTTTAATCTGTTCAACTCTGTCATCCAGTTCCACTGGAAATGCAGGTGCAAACTGAACCACAAAGTTCTAAGGTGACTAAGAGTGCAGAAGAAGGTGGAGGTTTGACATGTGCAGTGTGACCTGGAACTGCAAAGCACTTGTAAGTAAGAATTTTCTGCCAGTGTGCTTGTGAACCTGCTTATGGGCAGCACTGACCCAGCACCAAAAATGAGAGGGCTGCCATAACCCAGGGCACTGTGACAAACAACACCCTGAATGTAAATTCCTGTCAGAATAATTGTTTTTCCAGTGCTTACTAAGAGCATATAAATGCGGGGAGAGATCAGCATTCAATCTTCTCAGAGATAAAACTCTCTACTTGATGAAACAGAAACTCTCTTTCAAGGCAGCTTGCTTTTTTGGTATGAAGTGACTTTACATTCTCAGCGATAGACTGCCCTGCAGTGGTGAAGCCAAAATCTGCAGCCTTATTGACTTTTATCCAGAAGAATTCCTCATTAAGAAGTAATTTGCCCATCACTAGAAGGGACAGAAAGAGCCTGTGCAAACTATAGGCCAAATGAAAAATAAATGAAACAAGGAAGATTTTATATTTCAGTGTAAATACAGTGTGCAGCAAAATACCACTACTGACTACCAATATTTTATCTCTTTTTCATAGGAAACAAGGCAGATTTGATCACACCTTTTATCTGTCTCCAGAATTAATTTGCTGACTTCAGCCAAATATAACTGCAAAAATGAAAATCTCAAAGACAGCTAAATGTCAACAGATTTTAAGAAAAGCAGTTTTTGCAAAAAGTTGAAGGAAATGTACGGTTATAGAGTCAGAACAGAAATTGTTGAATAACATAGAATCCACAGAAGAGAGTGACTTTGTAAGTGCCCCGGGACCTACAGGGCATTCTCTTACAGGGAACTGTCAGTCACATCTTATAATGAATGTAGAGATAGAAATCCTTAGAAACCTGTTCTAAAGCAGAAACTGGGTTTCATAAATTCTGCAGCTTGCTCTGTAAACTGACAAAACTTCCTTCTGGTTAGATCAGCTACCTCTCCAGCTCCAGAGAAATCTGCTTTCCAATCATTATATTGTAATGCTGAAAGAAATGTGGAGCTTCATTTTCTGCACATCCTTATGAGTCTTATAAAAAGGCAGAAGTCTTATCTGCGTTTTAAGCGCACTTGATAGGCTGCCACAAATACTTTAGGTAGCAAAGATGTCAGTATTGAGGTTGGCTATTGCCAATAAAGATTTCATTAATGGAGACAAAATAAACCAAAAGCTTTTTTTTTTTCACTACAACAAGTGTGGTTTACCCTCATTGTACCCTAAGATGACTCAAGAGAAATTAACATCTTCCAGTTACCTGCTTCAGCTCCCCTTAACGATAAGATAAACAGGCACTCCTTTAGATATGTCCTTTTTTGTGAGAGAAATTAATATCAAAAATGGCTATTGATTTCCATTTTCTGCAGAGGAAGCCTAGGATTACTAGTTTAGTAATGGTGCATCTGTTTTGCAAATGATGGAATTTGGGGAGCTCTTACTACAGTAGTAACTCTACATCCTGAAAGCACTGTAAGTGAACTTCACATAGATGAGGGACTACTTTTTTAGTGAAAATACATAATTGAAATGAACTGAGACAGTTCTAATATACAGAGCCCTGCTGAAGTAAGTTCTTGTGCTGAACTAGAAGTTTCTCCAAGTCATGCGAATCATTTAGTGATCATTATTCATCTTTGCCCTTGTTCTGGCAGACAGCATGATCTTCTCTCCCACCTTATAGACTGGATCTTCTGAACATCACAATCTGATCAGCTTTTAAGGAGCCAGGAGTAGATGCCTCAAAAATTTAGGTAATCACTTGACTTCCTGTAACTTGAAAAAAAACTTTTCTCCTCTCTTCAAACTCATCAAGACTATATAAGAATAAGTACAAAAGCCATGTTTTTTGAGATGTGCTTTTAATCATTCAGAGAAAAATAAGCAGATTTGAAAAGGACACAAGAGGCTGTGCACAAATTTGTGACTACAAATTTGTGTTCTTATTTTGTGTACAAATAAATAGGGCACTGTTCAAATTAATTAGAGAACAAACAGGACACAGTTACTGGGAAAAGTAAAGTTCAAAGGGATCAGGTCAAGGAGGTTAAGAATGGTTCACAGTCCTTTTAGTTAACAATGCCAAAGGTTTTTTCCTTCATTTTGATGTTAAGTTGATGGCTCTGTGATCGGGTTCGAAGTGGTCACAGTGACATTTTCGTTGTTGCTCTGCAGCTCACTGGACCGTGGCCTGCTGCATTCAGTGTCTTTACAGGTGCAGCTGTCCACGGAGATGTACTTGTGTGACAGTGAGTGCCCACCAGGACATTTCAGAACAACGTACTTCTCAGTGGTCTCTGCTTCTCTGCAGCAGGAGCAACTGTGGTCCATAGAATTGGCCTCAGCAGAGTATCTGTTAACAAAATGGCAATGTTACTCTGTGCCAGAAGCCAACATACAGGAGAGGGTGAAATCAGGTGCAGAACTCCTGTGAGAAGAGCTGCAGTTGTGGCTAATGGAAGTGCTAAGCTCATCTGATAGAACAATGATTATAAACTGCATAACCAAATCGGGGCAGTGTTAACATGAAGGGGGAGCAGCAGCTCTTTCTGTTCCCGTTTCACATGGAAGTTTTTTTGCAGCCTTGTGTTCATCAGCTTCCGAAGCACCATGCCTAACCTGAAGAATCTGTCAATATCAGGCTATGAACTGTGACAAGATTAATCTTTTTTTTGTATCTGGTAGAAGTAACCACAGCAAGGCCCTAAGATGATCAGGTATTTCAAAATACTAATAAACTCCCTGGATTCTCAGAGTTCCCTGTGATACTGAAGATCAGTTTTCATCGATGTAAGGTGCACTGTGGCAGACTCAGTAATAGACAGTAAGTGACAGTTTCTTTGGAGAGTTAGAGTTGTTTTTCCAGTGTTTTAGTAGCTCACTACCAGATGCCATGTTAACCGCTACCCTATAGCCACTTTTTAGTATATTTTATCATTTCAGAGTAAAATGTACAGTCAAGTTACTCTACTAACACCAGACCTAAAGCATTCATTTTCTCATTTTTTCACTCTATAAAACTGTGCATATTTCAATCTTCCTTTAAAATATGTATTTATATTTCATTTTAGGTGTTAACTATTGAGAAGCAGCTTTTCCACTTCCAGCTGTCAAGTCTGGCTGCTCTCTGGGCTCATCCTCATTAGAGGAAATAATTCATGTTCTTTTGTGACAATTTCTAGCCTAGGTGGTCTGATACAAAGCCAGCTCGTAATGGATGAATAGGCCTTGTCAGAGCTGTCTGAAGCCCAAGACAATTTAGTACACTTTTCTGCTTTGTATTATGGCAAATCAACTGGTCAGTCACAGATTCCATGATTTTATGTCCATGATTCAAGAAGCAGATAGTTCCAGGTCTTCTACCATTGTGTAGTCTACTATTTATTGCTCCTTTTATATAAACAAGCTCAGTGCCACCAGGACTTAAATTTCATTGTCTGGTGAGTTTACTTACAGTGAGAATGTTCCACATGATCCTTCACATTCAGTCAAGTTAACTCTGTCCACGGAGCGGCAGCCTTTGTAGACGATAAAGTCTTCTCTGTGGCGCACAGCGCATGGTGTGCTGCTGTCCAGAGGGGCACCTACAGGAAAAGAGCAGAAAATACTTTCAGTGAAACAGCTCCAGAGGTCCCTCTCACTTCAGCATTCCCTGGGCTTCGCTAGTGCACTCAAAGAATTGCCTTAAGTGGTATTTCTGCTTCAGCTTAAACTTCTCCAGAGAGATCAGACAGTGAAGGCTTGAAATGACAACTATAAACATAAAAGTATCTATTTAAATACAAGTTTATCTGGAAAATGGGCTGATTCAAGGAGACAATTCATTCTCTGTATTGTTGATTCAGATACACTGGCATACTTACAGGTTTTGCAACAACCATTAGGTAAGAATGAAATAGTTCCCTAAAAGAAAAAAGAAACAGAAAAAAAATTACATTATATTATTATTCTCTATTAAATGGGCATTAAGGCCAAAAACTGAGGAGAGCAATTCTTCAGTGGCTGGAAATAACCAGTGAAAACTGTAACATTGATCTAAATAAGCAAAGATAACAGCCTCTTCCTGACTTTAAATCTATCAATTTACAAAGAATTGTGAAAATAAAAACAATTCTTTGAAGGAAGTCTACAGTTAACATCATGCAATTTTTTTCTCAGAAGCAATTCCAACAAATGGTTTCTCAGAGTACTCTGTATTTGAGGGACTATGCATGGTGTTACTGGCAGCCTAGAGACTGAACAGCTTGTATTTCTGTAACATTCAAGGAAACCTGGTTCTAGCTGAGACAGAACCCCAAACAAAGCAGTCAGCAAAGATTCAGTATCTCAGAGCTGACCAGTATTTTGGCTACTGAGAGATAGCTACCAGTTATAAACCCTGAATTCTCACCCAGGTATCTTATTTTATATACTCTATATGGATGCATCTGGAACTTTTGACCTTAGGACTGAAAAATTATGATGAAAGATCATCAGAGCTAAATTTTACTTTTGTTCTTAGATGGCTGAACTAAACTGAAATAATCTATGTATGAAGTAGAGGATAATTTTTTCCATTTTTACTTACAGGTTTGCAGCTGTCCTCATTGAATGCTGGACACGTAATCTCAGATGTGGAAGCGATAAGCTGTTTGTGGATCTCTACACAGCTATAAATGGTGCAATTGTTCTGAGGATCATTTTTAAAGTCTCCAGGCTGCAAGTGAAATGCATAATGTAACAAGGAAAGCTGAAGGGAGCTCAGACAGAAATTTTCTTGCCCTCTGATAATGACTTTCATCTTGTTTCTCAGTCAATTATTTTTAGGTTAACAGCCATTTGGGATACAGATAATGAAATGTATTGCAATATGCCATACATGGAGAGAATTTTGGTTTTACATGGTATTTTCCTTGAGAAAGAAAAATGTCTCTAAGGTACATGGAGTACTTTAATAAAATCATCCATGCCAATGGATTTTACCTTCAAAAAGCTGGACTGTTGTGTTAATTAAGAAAAACCTTAAACCTTCATCCTACAAGGGCAATAGAACTGTTTCATATGCAGGCTTTGATAGTGTTTTTTAGCATACAGAAATCAATTAACAGAAAAGCCCAAACTTCCAGACACTGGAAGAAAACCCCTTCCAATGGTATTGGATTTCTCATTCCAGAAAAGGCCTTACAGATAATTTTATTTAATGAGGCCTATCTTTAGGTCGAAAAATTGTAGCTAGGTTTTGCTTTAGATGAGATTTTGGTCTTTCAGGTGCAAACTTATACTAAAGCCTTGTCTCTGCAAGGAAGTGTTCCCTTTCTAGAACTGGGAACTTCACAGATTTGGTGGAGAACTAGACCTAGAGCATACTTACACTCAATACGAGTTCAGAATTGTCTGTTGTGTGTATAATACACTTGGTCTGCACACATTTTCCACAGCATTCACCTGTCACTGGTTTAAGTTCATATCCCTAAAAATTAAAAAAAAAAAATTACTTTTATAATTAATTAAATAATAGCACTATGGTAGATGAATTTTTGAGAAATAAATGAAAACATACAAATCCATTAATTGATTATGCTTTGAAGTGCACTCTAGATTTGTGCCTTTTTGTGTTCTAACCCAACAGAAGACAAGCAATAGAAGCAGGTTATAAATGGAACAAATTAAAGCACTAGAATAAATATGCATAATAATTCAATATCACTCCACAAGGTGGTCTACAGAAATTTCCCAGCTAATTCTGCCACTGTGAACTGAATGCTGACAGTTACACAGTCAATCTAATCTCAGGCAGTAGATTGTTCAAAGAACAGCTGATATCCATGCTGGAGTTGGTCTCTGTGTTTCAACTCCCTGTTCTTTGCTCACATATATGGGTATTTTGGGGTCTTTTGTTTCTTTAAGTTTGCCACTTACTGCTTGACATTCTGTGTTGCAGGGGACATGTTCACAGGAGATGACATTCAGTTGAGTGCTGATGTTAACATCATTTGTGCAGATACAATTCTGACACTTGTCAACAAAGACTGAAGAGTTGGGCTACACATTTTAAGGAAAAAAAAATCACATATTAATGAGATATTACATGTTTAACAGATATTTATTAATTTTTTAAAAATCTGAAGCAATGGAAAAGGAAAAAATCGTAAAGACAACTGGATAGCTATTTGGCTAGCCATTTATGAAAACATTTTAAATAACAAATATAATTTAATGTGTTTCTTTATTGAAGTCCTGTATAACAATGACAAACTCTGATATTAAAAGAACAGGTACAATTACTATACTCTAGAGACTTTATCAGAAATCTAGATTTTATTAGAATAATACTTATTTATGTGTCTTTAAATTTTGGAAAGAGAGTCTTAAAACTGCAAAAATGTGCTGACAGTAAGTGTGGACTGACTTTTTTAAATGCCAGCATACTTAACCCAAATTCCTCTACAATACTGACATACATGCAGTTCTTTAATTTCTTTGCTACACAGGAAACTTTTCTGAAAAGATTTAGGCTTTGTGAAATTGATAAACTCCTGACAGAAATTTGAAAATTTCTAAAATATTTGTTGTACTGGATAAATCTTTTCATAGCACTTCTGATCCAGTATGCTAATTGGTCTTTTAAGCATTTTTAGAAGACTGTTGAAACAGGAACTTACCAAGAACTCAGCATTCTCATGTACGCAAACCCCCTTGGGAACTGTTAATAAGCAAGGAGTTAGATGTTTAGATAGGAAAAAAAAAAAAAAAAAAATGTCTTCACNCCCCACTCCAATCAAACTAATTTATTCCACAGTGAATCACAATTCATATGGTTATTACCCAACTCTGGTAGCAGATAGGATATGTATAAACTATAAAAAGTAATACTGCATGTGCAAAAAGGAAAAAAGATTTGTCCCAAAATATACAGTCCAGTTCACAGCCATAAATGTCCACTTAACAGATACGAGTACTTCCTCATTTCAGTTACCAAGAACTGTAAATCTGTCTTCTACTGGGGATGCTTTTAGGGTCTTTTTGCTAGATTAAGCTGAGACCATCATCCCAGTTAATTCTGTAGCTGTTCTTACATGTTCTTAAGCAGGAAATTGAATTTGAGTCACCTGAGCTATATCTGATTTCCTAGTTTCATAATTATAGCACTAATAACCAGTTTTTATCATAGGGAATTTGTAGAATCTGACTGTGTTTAACACCTCTTTCAACAGGCTATTGCATACAGTCTTATTAAGTGTAATGCTAAATTATGTAATAAATAAAACTATAAGGCCAATCATTGTAATATGCTTCCAAGGGACTTACCGCATTGGTATACAGGACAGCACTGACCACTGGGAATATAGGAATAAACTTCAAATCCCAGCGAGCACTTGGGGGCTTTAGCTGTGCACAAGCTTGTATTGCATTCTGAGGAGCAAAAAAAAAAAAGTAAAAAAGAAAGAAAGAGAAAAATAATAAGCCAGAAAGTACACTAAATTACAGCTACTAGAAATAACCACCTAACAAAGCACTTAGGATGAACTTTCCATTGCTAGGAAACAGTACAGATTCTCTTCAAAGAAACAAATTGCAGAGAGGGAACACATTTTTCCTCTCAAATCCAGGCACTGGATATGGGGTACTGTATTAGTCTATGAATTTTTTTTCTGCTATGCAATTATCCTGTGTTAATAAAATATCACCATTCTTTGCAAAGAAGTAGAGATCTCCAGGATTTTAGGTAACTGCTGGAAAATGAAGATCCACAGAGAATTCTATAATCTCTCTGCATTTTGCTTAAATAAAATTATGTGGCCCTGAACACGAGAACTATAGCCTGCATTATTTTGAGTCTCATAACTGTAAATTCAGTTATACTGAATCATTGCAATACTAAAATGTATTTTCCCTAGCACTGGGCAAGTTGATTTTAAAAAGCCTGAGGAAAGATGCTATTTTGTGTCTCCCTGCTGTGGATTTAAGGTAGTTCAGTCTCTTTTCCTTTCTATTTCCAAGATGTATAGAAAGACTAGAAACAAAACTCACTGCAAGTAAAAAGAGGGCAGCAGGAGTCTTCAGGATTGACTTCAGTGACCTCATAAAAGCCTTCTCCATCACAAGTGACCTTCTTTTGGTCACATACATGAGGCTCACATACAATGCCGTGTTCACCTTCCAGGCAAATACAGTCCTTACAGTCCACTGTAAACTGTTCTCCAAACTGTCATTGAAAAACAATAAAACGAGTGATCGCATAGTAACCAATTGAAAGGAACAGAAGTAAAACCAGGAATGCAAAGTTCAGAGATGCCAAAACAAGATTGTTCCAGGAGACCACTCTCCTCTCCCCACCCAAACTTCTGCTTGAGATCCAAAAGCATCATACCTCTCTTGGTATCATATCCACTCCGACACAGCCTGGAAAATACCGAAATAAATTTCTATTACCAGTCATATAATAGGAGGCATCTCTACTGTACAATGTATGAGCACTGCATAGAGTCAAATCTATGGTGCATACCCAGAAGGAAACAAAGAGGAAACAAACATGCATCCAAGTGAAGCTGTAAAACTCACCACATGTTTTCACGCAGACATCCACACCAGAGTCATACAGCATGGTTCCATTAGGACAGAAACAGCCTTCCACTTGTTTAGTTGATGTGTCATTCTGTCCACTGTCAGACAAAATGTTCAAAGGAGCACCATTAATGTCATAGGCACATACAGGGGGATTATGTCAAATAACCTTTCACTAGAAATACAGTGGCAAATATCTGTACATTTGTGATTGGGGATCGTCAGTATCTGAGTTTGATATAGCCAAACAACAGAAACAGAAACAGAAACAGAAACAGAAACAGAAACAGAAACAGAAACAGAAACAGAAACAGAAACAGAAACAGAAACAGTTCAGGCACCCAGATTTAAGGTCAACAGAATAGTGCTAATAAATTTGACAGTCAGTTTAAGACATGAGAGGAGATTGATTTTGCTCATTCACCTGTGCATTAGATATGACTGAATAGTTGTACAAGCTATAACTAACTGCAGAGGAATTTTTTACCTTGATTTGCAGGTAATCTCTTTAACAGGACCACATGCTCTGTATTCTTTACCTGAAGGACATTCATGAGCTGGAAAGGAAAAACAAAAGGGAGGAACAGCTCAGTAACAACATCATATAAAAGCCCTAGGACCTTATACCAAGAACTTGAACACTGTTTACTCATTTTCCTATACGTCTATGACAAGATTGAGAAGCAAAGAAGAAAAATCCTAAATAGACTCATGTCTCTAAATTGAATAATTTTGTGCAATTTAGGCATAGAATATAGTATTGTACTTTACACTAAGGTGATAAAGCCAAGAGTCTTCATCTTGATTACAGGTTTTTTTCCCATAATTGCAGTCTCTTTTGCACAAGTTCTCAAAGGGGAGTGTCTTCTTTCCCTTTGTGCTCTTACTACGGATGAAAACTAATGTACATGTCACCAAATAGAGAGTGATCTGCTGATGCCTGCAAAGCTGCCTGCATACAAAAAAGTATGTACTGATACAGATCAATACGGATACAGTCAATACACGAATATTTTTGCAGGCCCATTTATAATTTCCATTGTTAAAAATGTTACCTGCAAAATTACTTAAGGAGAGCAGGTTCTGTGATTTATTGGTGTTTTTCATTACTCTGAAGTTATGACATTACTGCTGAAATAGTTCCACATAATCTTCCTTAATAATTCAAGATGAATGGCCAGATACTTACGGCATACACCATCAGTGTGTTTTCTCCAGTCAATGCAAGCGCCTTGATCAGCACAGATGGCAGCATAGATCTGCAGACTTGAGCATTCCAGGTCTAGGTTGGGAAGTACACAGCTATCAAAAACACAAGCTGCATAGTACTTGTCAGGCTGGACAAATGCATGGCATGGCTCGAACACACTAGAAACAGAAATATTTATCATTATTAGTTACTGAATGATCCACACGTTTTTTGATGTGCTTAACATGTTGTGATGAGGCAACAGTGGACATGGGAGATTAAGGAGATGTGGATGTGGACTATGGATGAGAGATTTGTGCTAAGAGCACTTATCCAGATAGTAACCTTCCAACATATCTTAAAATATTCTTCCCTCACCTACTTAGACACAAACATTTTGAATCCAGAAGCTGTATACTATTGGGTATAACCATGTGCTCTCTTTAAAGCGACTTTGATTATTTTTTTCTTTTTCAGTTCTGACATAGTGTTCTAAAAATTAGGATCTCTGTTTTCAGTTGAACTCTGTTTTCTGCTAAGTAAATGTGGGAAAAGGCAAGAACATGGGACAGGGGAGGGCAAGGAGTGTACAAGAATATGGGAACATCAACAAAGGTTAATGCGGCAGCCAGAGGGTTGAAAGAAACTGTTAGCAAAAAATAACACCCAGAAAAAGTTAAAGGAGTAGTAGCAAACCATAAAGATATAAGAAATACTTACATACAAGAAATACTTAATATAACATTAGAATCATTTTCCAATGATAAATCCTAAAACTTCCATTTAAATCTAAGAGCAAAGGCTTGTAAAACCAAGAGGAATGTTACCTTCCCAAAAGAAGCTCACAGATGGAAGACTCTTTGCAAGGCTGTACTGGTGTTGTGCTAGGTGAACCTGTAGGAACTAGGCCTGGAGAGCACTGTGGTTTGGAAGGATCAACAACTTGCCAATGATCTGCCATGGTTTCACAGTTTTCTGCAATGTTTCCATTTGGCAGCACACAGTCATCTGCCGTGTTGTTATTGCAAGTACCTAAGGGCGGTAAAGGAAGAAAGAATTCACTCACAGATTTGTTAGGAGATTCCATTCATCTTTGCAGAAGGGCTGTCATTGTGGTTTTCTGAGAGTGCAAAAATTGGAAGAGTAAGCCTTACCACACTGTCCCTGGGTGTTGTTGCCAAATAGGCTGTAAGGCAATCTGATAGAAAATGACAAGCCATTGTAGGTCACATTCATTTTCAGCTCAGGAATTTCCACAACACTATTTATGCCTGACTGATAGATGCTCACGCCAAACTTCTTATAAGGCAAAGCCACCTTTTGGTTGTTTACTGTCACCTAATAAATAAAGGAAAACAGAAAAGAGGTGTAAATTTAGTTTGACTATTAAAAACAATTGACTGTTCCTTTGCTTTGCAGAGAGAATGTGAAGGTAAATAATATCCTTTTAATTTGTAACAAATGTCCCTGTGTTTCCTTTGTTACCGGAAAGTCAAACTTTTCTTCTCTGAGCCACAAAAAGCCCATCAACCTCTGACAAATGAGGCTATAAATTCAAGGTTTAAATCAGCTAAATCCTAACACTCAACAGACTTTTTAGAGTGACTATGGCATCAAGGACTTCTCATGAAAGTGGAATATAAAATTCTCCTAAATTCATATGGTACAAAATTTTAGGCTTCTTGAAATAAAGGGAACATGCTTATTAGGAAAATTAAATAACGGAAGTAAGACTAAAACTGTATTACTTATTTAAAAACTGTAACCATGATATACCTGTGAAACTAACACTACTACTTTCACTCACCAACTGAAGATTTCTTTGCTTTAGAGGAAAAAAAAGAGGTCTAAATGTTGTAAATTTTCAACAGTATGTTGCAACCTAACTTGTAATTTCTCACACAGTAAGGTACAAAAATAAACCAAACAAACAGTAAAAAGCTACAAAAAGCCCCAAACGCTTCTCACTAATTTTAAAGCCCAAAGCCTGTTACATCACATTTATCAATGAAATAAACATATAAGTGCCCTATTCTGAAAAATTAAAAAGGTGACACAAGTCAAAGCTACTAATGGTACTTTTAAAAAATGCTTCAGGCCAGCACTTTATTGTTATGTCTACCTTACATTATCTCCTCCCATTACACATTGTTTTCCTTTGTTATATTAACGTTATTTATAAATTAACTTATTTTATATCCTTAACTCTTAGCAATTTGTCCACACTTGTGTATTTAGGAGAGATCTGCAAAGATTTGAGATTGAAAAGACAAGAAGTTATAGAATTTCTTCTCCCCCACATTCAGAGTAAATGAATGCTTTGAAGTAGTCCTTTGAAGTCCTTTGAAGCACTCCAATTTTATAATCTAAACTGTTAATGAATCTAAAACACAGATTAATTTTTTTCCCAAACCTTGTGAATATAATTATCCTGTTGATGCAGTATAAATATCTGAATCAAGAAATCAATTGTAACATTTTTTAGTACCTCTACTTGTAGAGTATTTGGTTGTGCTGTTTTTAGCCTCACTTCCTGAGTCTCGTGTCTCACGATGAGTGTTCGAGGACAGGACACTACATCTCGTGAATCACAATGGTAGTTATCAATGTAGACACCAAAGTTGTCAACTTGCTTATTGATCTCTTCCACAAGGACGTATGTACAATTCCCCTGATAGCTGTAGTACAATCCATCAAAAGTCATGTAATGTGGATCTCCCCAGCCAGTGCAGTAGCCTAAGAAACCATAGAGCTAAGTTAGGCTTTTATAGCAACGTACAAAATCATATCAGACTACAAGCAAAATCTGTAGATGTAGCAAACATCTCAGCAAACTTCGGGCATTTTAATTCTAATAATGTGTATATGTCAATGCATGAGCTCATTAGCTAAAAAATAAAAACCAAGCACTTTCAATGCACAGTTCATCTGACATTAATGACTGACAACTGAGAATACAATTAACTTTACCATAGATATATCTTTACCAATAGTCTGAACAAGTAACATATATATAGGCTTCTAACTTACAGTTGTCTGCATCTGGACATTTAAATCCTACTTTGGGAGACCATTTTACTCTACTAACACAACAGTTATGTAGAGATAATGGCAACTTAAGCAAATCCCTCAATTAGCTAAAAATTAATCAACAGAGCACTCTAACCAACACTAGAAGACTGAGTCACAGCCTTGCACAATACTTGTTCCCTGATAAATATTGTTGGTCTTGACAATAATATTGCTGCTTCAGGAGATTATATATTCAACAAAATATACACTTACAATCACACTCCCAGTGCCAACAGCATCCATCCTCATCAATGACTGGCACAGGAGACAGTCCATTGGTACATGTGGGTTTCGGAGGTGGATTGCAGATTATTGGAACCAGCTGGACAATGTTGTCTTCTATACATATTGCCTTAGTGCAGTTACAGAGCAACCATGATTCACCTTGCTGTGTTTGAAAAGAGAGTGTGTGGGGGGAGGCAGAGACAGAACTTAGGAGCAGTAAGACTGACAACAGTTACGCCTGAATATCTTCAGCAGCTTTCTAAAAAGCCATATGTTTATTAACAAACTTTCCCCCACCAGAAATCTGAAAATAGGATGAAAGTGCATCAGTCAGCACCATCTAGGTCTGCAAGATGAGCGAGAACAACTGAGAGCTGCTAAGTGAAAAACATTACTTATGAAGTCAAGCCAGTAAACTGAAATAGGAATCACCTTTTCTAGTTTCAGCTATCTAAAAGTTAGACGTTTCATCTAATCTCATCACCTTCTCTAAAGAACAGTGAAAGACACTGATCAATATGAATGACCAATATATGATCAATTCCCTTCCATGAATGCCTAGAACAGATTAATAGCTAAAGCTACAGTGAACACCAGCTGTTTGGGGGAAAATGTCCAAGGTGGTTATATGCATGCATTGTAATTGCATCAGTTTTTTTCTATCTTCTACCAGTTTTTCAGCTATATACATTTTTTATTCCTGCAGCTCTACTGAGCAAGTTGGCAGGCATCTAAACTATGAGGAGGCTTTAGAAATGTACAAGACACTAACGTGTCTGTATCATAGGTGGAGAGTTAAAAAGAAAAAAAAAGAAACAAGAAACAAGAGAAGAACTCTGAGTCAAATTTCACAAGCATTTGAATGCAGTGATCTGTTTCACAGTCCTCTCCTGAAACCAGTCTGTGAACAAGTATGAGTCATTCCAAACTCAGACAAATTCAGCCCTGTGGATTTTTGTTGGGCTGCAATGTAAACATACAAACAACTTTTACCCGCTCTGGACTTATTCAAAAGCAGAAATAGAAAAGATAGCTTAGCACAACTTAGCTCTTGGTTTTCTCTTCATCGGGACTATCCTACAACAAAGATAAACACTGAACTGCGATCTAGTTCCTTACAGAAAGCTTTTTAAAAAGTATACATAAGAGCTAATAGCAATTTATAAGCTATCAATCCAAATATCATTGGAGGTCCTGCTGATTCCCAAGAAAACTAAAGAAATAGAACAGACTGATACTTCCTTTCCTATCCAGATTAATGCCTACTCTCTATGTTACTAACATTGAAGCTATGTGTCTAGTCTCCATCCAAAGCACAATGAAAGCATTAAATCTACTCACCTCATAAGATTCACCAGGGAAAATAGTACAAGTTTTTTTAGGAGTGGTTGGTGTTAGAGCTGTAGTTGAACTTGAGCCATTAACTGGAGGAGTTGCAATATGTGTAGAACTTGTGGGACCAGATGTAGTAGCTGAGCTAGGGGGAAGAGTTTTGAAGGTGGTGGAGGTGGTGGATGCATTGATTGTGATAAAACTACTGGAGGTGGTTCCTGAAGTTGTGGTAAAGCTTTGTGTTGGAGTAGTACCAGAGGTGGTAGTTGACACAGGGCTGGTTGATGCAGGTGATGTTGCTGGAGTAGTAACAGTTGCAGAGATGGTCCCTGGGGTGCTTATTTCTGTTCCTACTGTGGTAGTGGGGGCAGTGGACACAGAAGGTGTGGGGCCTGAAGTGGTGGTCTTAGTGGTTGAGCCTGTTCCAGGGAATGGGATTGTTGATATTGATGGTGCTGTTCCTGGGGGGCTGCTTGGTCCCGAGCTTGTGGGGGTGCCAGGGCTGGAAGCGGTGGCAGGTGATCCAGTTGGAGGGCTTCGGGACCTGGTGGTAGTGGTCTCATGGGCCGTTGTTTCTGCTACTGCTGGGGTGCTGGCGGATCCTGCGGGTGGGGGGCCTGAAGTGGTGGTCTTAGTGGTTGAGCCTGTTCCAGGGAATGGGATTGTTGATATTGATGGTGCTGTTCCTGGGGGGCTGCTTGGTCCCGAGCTTGTGGGGGTGCCAGGGCTGGAAGCGGTGGCAGGTGATCCAGTTGGAGGGCTTCGGGACCTGGTGGTAGTGGTCTCATGGGCCGTTGTTTCTGCTACTGCTGGGGTGCTGGCGGATCCTGCGGGTGGGGGGCCTGAAGTGGTGGTCTTAGTGGTTGAGCCTGTTCCAGGGAATGGGATTGTTGATATTGATGGTGCTGTTCCTGGGGGGCTGCTTGGTCCCGAGCTTGTGGGGGTGCCAGGGCTGGAAGCGGTGGCAGGTGATCCAGTTGGAGGGCTTCGGGACCTGGTGGTAGTGGTCTCATGGGCCGTTGTTTCTGCTACTGCTGGGGTGCTGGCGGATCCTGCGGGTGGGGGGCCTGAAGTGGTGGTCTTAGTGGTTGAGCCTGTTCCAGGGAATGGGATTGTTGATATTGATGGTGCTGTTCCTGGGGGGCTGCTTGGTCCCGAGCTTGTGGGGGTGCCAGGGCTGGAAGCGGTGGCAGGTGATCCAGTTGGAGGGCTTCGGGACCTGGTGGTAGTGGTCTCATGGGCCGTTGTTTCTGCTACTGCTGGGGTGCTGGCGGATCCTGCGGGTGGGGGGCCTGAAGTGGTGGTCTTGGTGGTTGATCCTGTTCCAGGGAATGGGGTTGTTGATATTGATGGTGCTGTTCCTGGGGGGCTGCTTGGTCCCGAGCTTGTGGTGGTGCCAGGGCTGGAAGCGGTGGCAGGTGATCCAGTTGGAGGGCTTGGGGACCTGGTGGTAGTGGTCTCATGGGCAGTTGTTTCTGCTACTGCTGTGGTGCTGGCGGATCCTGAGGGTGTGGGGCCTGAAGTGGTGGTCTTGGGGGTCGAGCCTGTTCCAGGGAATGGGATTGTTGATATTGATGGTGCTGTTCCTGGGGGGCTGCTTGGTCCCGAGCTTGTGGAGGTGCCAGGGCTGGAAGCGGTGGCAGGTGATCCAGTTGGAGGGCTTGAGGACCTGGTGATAGTGGTCTCATGGGCCGTTGTTTCTGCTACTGCTGTGGTGCTGGCGGCTCCTGCGGGTGGGGGGCCTGAAGTGGTGGTCTTGGGGGTCGAGCCTGTTCCAGGGAATGGGATTGTTGATATTGATGGTGCTGTTCCTGGGGGGCTGCTTGGTCCCGAGCTTGTGGAGGTGCCAGGGCTGGAAGCGGTGGCAGGTGATCCAGTTGGAGGGCTTGAGGACCTGGTGATAGTGGTCTCATGGGCCGTTGTTTCTGCTACTGCTGTGGTGCTGGCGGCTCCTGCGGGTGGGGGGCCTGAAGTGGTGGTCTTGGGGGTCGAGCCTGTTCCAGGGAATGGGATTGTTGATATTGATGGTGCTGTTCCTGGGGGGCTGCTTGGTCCCGAGCTTGTGGAGGTGCCAGGGCTGGAAGCGGTGGCAGGTGATCCAGTTGGAGGGCTTGAGGACCTGGTGATAGTGGTCTCATGGGCCGTTGTTTCTGCTACTGCTGTGGTGCTGGCGGCTCCTGCGGGTGGGGGGCCTGAAGTGGTGGTCTTGGTGGTTGATCCTGTTTCAGTGACTTCAGAGGTGGTAGCTGTCACTGGACTTGTTGACACTGGTGATGTTGTCTTTTGACTAATGGTGCTTGCAGTAGACTTTGTACTTATTTCTGTTGTTCTTCTTGTTGGCAGGGGTGTAGCTGAAGGAGTAACTGGAGTGCTTGTCTTTGTCAGTGTCTCCTTTTCAGGTGTTGTACCCTCTTTAAAACAGGGAGAAAACACAGTATTTTAAGTAGGGAAATTGCATTTTCTTCCTGATGTTCTCATTTTCTACTAAGCCTATGTAGTTCAACAAGCCTAAGCATAGTGTCTTTAGATAGAAATAAAGCATAATTATTTTTATTATTGATTTTTGCATCACTGAGGGATTACTTACAAAATTTCCTACGTCTGGCATAGGAGACATTGATATAAACACTTTATCAAGAATCAGTGTCAGAGGGAACAACTTCTGCAGTGTCAAAACTTTCTATTGCAGAGAACAGTTCAGTAGTCCTAGATCCAGGAGAATCCACTGAGTAGATCAATGAACTCTGGTTAATACTTTATTGCTCTCATACCATAATCTGTGAAAAGACCATTAATCCCTGCTTTGGCTTCATGTGGCACATTCATACCACCATTGATTATGCTCAGAGTCATTTGATTCTACAGAAATTCAGTGGTTGCTGGAGAAGGCTGTGTTCCATTTCTAATGCTCAAGCCTTTAAGACTACTCAAACACAAGCTATTTTGGGACACAACAACCCCTATATACACTTTCCTGCTTTTTTACGGGGCCACTTTCCATTATGGTTGCTAATGGAGATTCCTTTAAAATAAATTTTTTATTAGGTTGTTAAAAAGTGTTCATGATTCTCACAGGCCAGCCTCAGAGGCATCTATTTTTTGTGCTTTTATAGCATGATATAAGTGACCCATGGTAGAGAGAGAAGCACTGTGTACATAATAAGAATGCAGTAATAATGCTAGAGGAAATAAGATAAAATGGTACTGCCCAGGCAGCCCACAAGAACAGTCCTTCAACAAAAACTAATTCACATTTGAGTGAGGATGGGAAAACTCTTTCATGTACTTCATGACCTTTAAGAGAGGCAGATGAGCTGAGACAGTAGGGGATATGACATTGCTGCTGAAAGGTTAGCTATGATGTTTTTGAAATATAATCAACTACATTAGTGCAGGGTATAGAAACTAAAACACATTATAAGCTGCCATGAAACCCTACTTTCTTAAACCAGCAAAGGACATGAAATCCAGGGAATTACTTAATGCTTCTGTGGGTGGAACCATGGGGTTCCTGGTGGAAACATTTTCAGGAGCTGAGGTGGTAGTTGGGTATCCAGGACCAGTGGTTTCTGTGCTCAGAGGGCTGGTGGTGGTGGTGGAAGTCAGCGGTGGTGAAGGAGTTGTTGTCGATTTTGGTGTGCTCGGTGTGGGTGAAGGTGGGGCTGTTAGAAAAAGCAGTGACATAGACAACAGACAAAAGCACAAAGGCGTCAGTGGGACTCAATAGGAACTGAACAGAACCTGCACATGAGGTACCTGGCACAGAGCTGGAAAGGTCAGCCTACCCTAGCACCAGCCCTTCCTTTCTGGCTCCAAAAAGCACAATATTTGAAATCCATGCATACACAGGGTCACAGCCCTTCCCTCTGAGCAAAGACATGGTGCTGGAAGGGGATTCTCACAAAATCAGAGAGACCTACTAACAGGTAAGAGATGAGGAGGGGCAATGCTTTTGATCTTACTGGGGCTTTTCATCTCTCCCTCATTATCTAGAACACCTTGCTAAATCTTGGGGTAAGAGCTGAGATGGGAAGCTGTGATCAGGGAAGGAAGCATGCACAGGAGTACGTTCCTGCCTGATTGGCATGTGGTTTTCCCAATGTCACCCTGAGAAATGGCTTCCCGGAGTAGTAGTGGATCTCATCAGCCAAAGACCACAGTTGACAGAAAGTCATATTCTGCAGAGTGAAACTGTTCCCAAAAGCAAATCCATCGTTACCACATCTATAACAGCTGACCAGCACTAGCACTTACAGGGCAAAGGAACGGGAGAGAGGGAAGAAGATCTACAGAGTTATGTCCAATCAGTGCCTAAAATCCCAGTACCAAAAAACCAAAGCCATGCTACAATTGCACATATATCCAGTGAATACCTGGCCAGCTGAAGGATGAGGTCCAACAGCAAAAAGGCAAGATTTCCCATCAGTTCAAGATCAGTGTAAGCTAGGCAGCAGCACAAAACACCTCCTCTAAGGCTTTTTGAGTGAGGAAGACAAGACCTTTTCCCCAGAACCTTGTTCCTTCTTAAATAGCCAGATGAAAGGCAAGTTTTAAACAAAGGCTGTTCCTGTGTTGCCCTGCAGTTAAACCCATCCTGGATCCCGCTGAGAGACACAATTTCAGGCGCTCATGTACCTTCAGGGCAACCACAGGCAGGGAACAACAAAACTGTCCAGCAAATTACCTGGAGTTGGTAGGGTGGTGGTGTATGTTGGTGTGGGAGAGGATGTGCTTGAAGTAGTTGAGGTGGGTGTTGATGATCCAATAACAGTGGTTGTTGTTGTCAGGGTGCTGGGGGTGGAGGTGAGAGCCTCTGGTGGCAAGGGAGTCGCTGTCGATTTTGGTGTGCTTGGTGCAAATGAAGGTGGGGCTGTTAGAAACAGCAGAGACAGAGGAAACAGACAAAGGCACAATGGCATCAGTGGGACTCAATGTGAGTTGAACAGTAGCTGTGCATGAGGCAGCTGGCACAGAGCTAGAGAGGTCAGCTTAGCACAGCAAAGATCCCTAACACTAGCCCTTCCTTTCTGGCCCCAAAAAACACAATATTTGAAATCAATGCACAGAAAGTATGACCTTCCTCTCCTAGCAAAGAGACTGGGGATGGTGCTGGTAGGTGATTATAACAAAATCAGAGAGACCTACCAGTAAGTAAGAGATGAGGAGAAGTAATGATTTGGGTCTGTCTGGAGCTTTCTATCTCTGCCTCATTACCTGAACATCTTGCTAAATCCCAGGTAAGAGCTGAGATGGGAAGCTGTGATCAGGGAAGGATGCACAGGAATATGCTCCTGCCTGATTGGCATATGGTTTTCCCAATGTCACCCTGATAAGTGGCTTCTCAGAGTACTAGTGGATCTGATCAGGCAAAGACCACGGTTCAAAGACAGTCACAGTCCACAGAGTGAAACTGTTCCAAAAGGATTGCAAGGGAATCCTTCTTCCTACATCTATAACCACTAAAAGGTTTTAGCACTAACAGGGCAAAAGAAGAAGAGTGAGGGAAGAATATCTACACAGATATATACAAACAGTGCCTAAAATGCCAGTGCCAAAAAACCAAAGCCATGCATTGACTACATTCTGGCCAGCTGAAGGATGAGGTCCAGCAATAAAAAAAGGCAAGATTTCCCGTAAGTTCAGGATCTGTCTAAGCTAGGCAGCAGCATGAAATTTCTCCTCATAGGTTATTCTGCTAGGGGAGCCAAGACCTTTTCCCCAGAACCTTGTTCCTTCTTAAATAGCCAGATGAAAGGCAAGTTTTAAACAAAGGCTGTTCCTGTGTTGCCCTGCAGTTAAACCCATCCAGGATCCATCTGAGAGGCAGAATTTCAGGCGCTCATGTACCTTCAGGGCAACCACAGGCAGGGAACAACAGCGCAGGCCAGAGAAGTACCTGGAGTTGGTAGGGTGGTGGTGTATGTTGGTGTGGGAGAGGATGTGCTTGAAGTAGTTGAGGTGGGTGTTGGTGATCCAGTTACAGTGGTTGTTGTTGTCAGGGTGCTGGGGGTGGAGGTGAGAGCCTCTGGTGGCACGGGAGTCGCTGTCGATTTTGGTGTGCTCGGTGTGGATGGAGGTGTGCCTGTTAGAAACAGCAGGGACAGAGGAAACAAAGATACAAAGGCATCAGTGGGACTCAGTAGGAACTGAACAGAAGCTGCGCATGAGGCAGCTGATACAGAGCCAGAGACACGTCAGCCCACCCTTAGTGCAGCAAAGGTCCCCAGAACAAGCCCTCCCTTTCTGGCCCCAGAAAGCAGAATCCTTGACATCCATGCACAGAGATGGTCATGGCCCTCCTTCCCTGGTGAAGAGACTGAGGGTGGTGTTGGAAAGTGCTTCTTACCAAATCAGAGAAACCTATCAATAGGTAACAGATGAGAAGGAGTAATTCTTTGGATCTGGCTGGGGCTTTCTATCTCTGTGTCATTACCTTGAACACTTCACTAAATGCTGGAGCAAGAGCTGAGAGTAGAATTCATTCCTGCAGTCCAGGAATGAAGCATGTAGAGTAGTAGGTACCTGCCTGATTGGCATGTGGTGTTCTCAGCGTCACCCTGATAAAGAACACTTCAGCATACTAGTGGACCTGGTCATCCAAAGGCCATAAATCACAGCACAAAGCAGAGTGAAACTTCTCCCAAAAGCATGTCAGGGGAATCCTTCCTTCCTATATTTACTTGCTCTGAAAACTATTAGCATATTCAGGGCAAAGGAGTAGGACAGAAAGGAAAGAATGTCTCCAAAGCTCTTCCCAAAGACTGTCTAGAATGCTACTATCACTAACTTAAACCCCCTCTAACTGCACACCATGGGTCCAGTGACCACATTCTGCCTAGCTGAAGAAGAAGGTCTAACAGTAGCAAAGCAAGATTTCCTGTCAGTTCAGCACTTGTCTAAGCTGGGAACCAGGATGAAAAGCCTTCTCTGAGACTATTGAATCAGGGAAGCCAAAACCTTCTCCTCATGACCCCCTTCCTTCTGAAATAGCCAGCCCAAAAGGCCAGCTTTGGGCACAGGACATTTCCTGGGATGCCCAGTACTTATCCCCCCCATCCTGAAACCCACAGAGAGCCTCAAATGGTGGTGCTCATAGACCTTCATTACAAACACAGGGAGGCAACTTAAGAGAGCTCAAAACATAAAAGTACCTGGAGTTGGTAAGGTGGTGGTGTATGTTGGTTTTGGTGAGGATGTGCTTGAAGCAGTTGAGGTGGCTGTTGGTGTTGGTCTAGTAACAGTTGTGGTCAGGGTGGTGCTGGGGGTGAGAGTCTCCGGTGATGAGGGGATGGTTGGTAATTCTGGTGTGCTCGGTGTCTTCGTAGGAGGGGCTGTTAGAAACAGCAGGGACAGAGAAAACAAAGGCACAAAGGCATAAGTGGGTCTCAACTGGAACTGAACAGAAGCTGTGCATGAGGCTGCTGGCACAGAGCTAGAGAGGTCAGCCCATCCTTAGCACTGCAAAGGTCCCTAGCACCAACCCTTCCTTTCTCGGGCCAGAAATAAAACTCCTTGACATTCATGTATAAAGATGGTCATGGATCTCCTTTCCTAGCGAAGAGACTGGGGATGGTGCTGGAAGGAGCTTATCACAAAATTAGAGAGGCCTACCACTAGGGAAGAGATGAGGAGTAATTTTTTGTATCTGGCTGGGGCTTTCTATCTCTGCCTCTTTATCTAAACACCTCACTAACTCATGTAGTAAGAGCTGAGAGGAATCTGTGGTCTGGGAATGGATCATACATCACAACATGTTTCTGCGTGATACAGTTATCTGATTTTCCCAGTGTCATACTGATAAAGGACATCACAGAGTACTAGTAGATCTTATCAGCCAAAGACCACACTTCACTGCAAGAGGTAGTATGTAGCCAAAAGCATGGCAGGGGAATCCTTCCTTCCTGCATCTATAACCACTGACAAGTATTAGCACAGACATGGCCAAGTAGGAGGAGAGAAGGAAAAATGTCTACACAGCTGAGCCTAAAACAGTGCCTAAAATGCCAGTGCCAAAAAACAAAGTCACTGTCCAACTGCACATCGTGGGCTCTGTGACTATATTCTGCCCAGCTGAAGAACATGGTCCAACAGCTGCAACAGCAACATTTTCCATCAGTTCATCATCTGTCTTAGCTGTGCAGCAAGATGAAATACCTCCTCAGAGCACTGTTGCATCAAGAAAGACAAGATTGTCTTCCAAGGACCCCTGCATCCTCATCACTTTTCAAACATCCCAAATGAATTTTGGGCACAACTCATTTCCTGGAATGCCAAAAGCTGCACACATCCTTGATCCTACACAGAGCCACCAATGGAGGTACTCACAGACTTTATTACTCCCATGGCAAGACCAAAAATTATGAAAGAACCAGAGAATTTTTTGTTGGTTCTGTGGTTAGAGGCAGAGGGGTTTTTATGGGCATTACTAGCATTGGGAACATACTTCCAGGAGCTGAGATGGTTGTTGTTGATTCAGGAACAGGGGATGTTGTGACTGGAGGGCTGGTGGTAGTGGTGGGAGTCACCGGTGGTGAGGGGATGATTGTTGATTTTGGTGTGCTTAGTGTGGATGGAGGTGTGCCTGTTGAAAACAGCAGGGACAGAGAAAACAAAGACACAAATGCATGAGTGGGATTCAATAGGAACTGAACAGAAGCTGCACATGAGGCAGCAGCCACAGACACGGACAGGTCAGCCCACGCTTAGTGCAGCAAAGGTCCCCAGAACCAACCCTTCATTTCTGGCTCCAGAAGGCAAACTCCTTGATATCTGTGCACACACAGGGTCATTGCCCTCCTCTCCTAGCAAAGAGACTGGGGCTGGTGCTGGAAGGTGCTTTGCACAAAATCAGAAAGACCTACCAATAGGTAAGAGATGAGAAGGAGCAATGATTTCTGATCGTGCTGGGTTTTCTATCTCTGCTTCATTATCTAGAATACCTCACTAATTCCTCTGCTAAGAGCTGAGAGGGGAAGCTGTGATCAGGGAACCAAGCATTCACACCAATATGTGCCTGGCTGACTGGCATGTGGTTTTCCGATGTCAGGAGTTCCCAGAGTACTAGTGAATCTTGTCAGGCAAAAACCAGAGTTCATAGAAAGTCACAGTCTGCAGACTGAAACTGTTTCCAAAAGCATGGCGAAGGAATGCTTCCTTTGTACATCTGTAAGAGCTGAGATGCGATACTACTGACATGGCAAAGGAGCAGGAGCGAATGAAGAAAGTCTACACATCAGTGCCTAAAGAGACCTTGAAATACAAGTGTCAGAAAATCAAGCCACACTCCATTACACTTCATGTGTCCAGTGACGCCACTCTGCCCAGCTGAAAGACAAAGTCCCACAGCAGCAAAATTTACTAAGTCCATGCCCCTTTTAAAACAGAGCTGAAGGGCCACCTTTGGGCAAAGGCTATTTCAGGAACTGTCCAGAAGTTAAATCCATTCTTGATGTCATACAGAGGCAAAAAAGGAGGTGTTCACAGACTCTCAATACTCCCAAAGGCAAAGAACATATGAAACTACAAAACTTGGAAATACCTGGAGTTTGTAGGGTGGTGGTGTATGTTGGTGTGGGAGAGGATGTGCTTGAAGTAGTTGAGGTGGGTGTTGGTGATCCAATAACTGTTGTGGTTGTGTTCGGAGAGCTAGTGGTGCGGGTGGTGGTGGTGGTGCTGAGAG
>VXBU01005421.1:7384-24867 GCA_013400315.1 Bombycilla garrulus
TTCAGCAAGACCACCACATCTGGACTGCTGCCACGACCCTAACTAGTAGGGTATCAGGTTGTATTCTGACTTTGTCAGTGGTTTTTGTTTTCTTTGTATTACTTGCATGTATTTTACTTTTTCCTATTAAATTGTATTTCTGACTTGGAGTCTCGCTGGTTTTGCTTTCAAACCAGCACATAGAAAAAAAAATCTATCTTCTCATTACTCCCGAAAGAGTTCCATTTAGCTGATAATATTATTTTCATCAAACAATATGGAATATGATGATATTTGGCTTGGAGTTTGTTGGTTAAGCTCTTTGACAGGGTTTGTTTGTTTTTTTTTCCTCCTTGTCTTTACATGCAGATTTAGTGAGATTTATTTCTTCTTTTTCTCCTCAGAATTTTGGTATGTGGAGATGATTGGTGAAAAAATGATTGACCAATACCTTTTTGGGTATGTTACATTATTAGGATAATTGTAATAAAAAAAGAATCAATAGTACATTCAAGTTTTAAGGAATAGGAAAGCTGGACTATAACAGTTTCATTTTGGCCTTTCATGGGGTTTGAGTACGTGAAACCAGACTGAAAATATTACAAGAGCACAAACCATCTGCAACAGTAAGCCAGTAGGAATCACTAGAAAATTGCTTTATTGATAGACCTCTTTAACAACAGCTCAGACTTAGAAGACAGTAATGTTTTTCAAATCTCTCTACAGCTAGACAGAAAAATGCCTATTTTGTGAAAAATGTCTTCTACCTCATAATCAGAAAAAAGTGACATAAGAGTTTGACAACATGATAATAGCATGACGTAATCACAAATGAGAAACCAACATAAATTAGCCATGGCACATTTCTGGCAGAAGTGAATTGGAAAGTAAAACTTAGTAAATGAATGCTTCTCTTTTCTTCCAAGAAAATTAAACATAATTCTCCTCCAAATCATCTTTATGAAAAATTTGTCTAATTTGACCACACTCAGCACTTTCTGAACTACCTGCAGCCATATTATGTCATGGTAATTTCTCACGTATGCTTGTTTTTCAAAACTTAACTCCTCCCCTTTCTATAATAGTTTTATTTTTCTAATTGTAATAATTCTAAAGTGTACAACTTTAGAATTTCTTTATTCTAAGCTATTTATAATGGAGTGTTTCCCCTTCTGATTTTATTGCTTAAGTCCGGGATTTAGGTTTATGATCAATTTAGAAAAACTAACAAAAGTATGATAAAAACAGTAGGACTTAAAAAGTTATATTTCCATTAGGGTCAATCTTATACCTTTTAAATACTATACAAGGTGACAGACTGTTATCTGCGTCCATAAATAATGTAAAAAAACACCCCTAAGATAACTTATCCATAGAATTCAAATCCCATAAAATGCAAAAAGACAGGAACCTGCTTAAAGATCGTCAGGAATCTCTTAACTTCTTTAGCTACCTTTAAAAAGTGCTGGATTTTATTCCATTCATTGCTGCACTCCAGCTGGTTCTGGTTGAATTTGATATTGAAAGATGTAGATATGATAGAATCAGATGAAAATTGAAGAAATCCAGATAGGAGTATTAAGAATTTCTTCTTGCACCCTGAGAAGTTTGTCTCCCTTCCTGAGCAGCAGCCTCAACTGCTCCCAGATTAAAGTAGAAGATGCTGACAAAAACTTCTCCAAAGACACTGTAGACTTTCCATTTTAAAATTCCTGTTTTAGTTTAACGCATGCAATATCTTCAGCTGTTTCTCCTAAGAAAATTTAGCCAAGATGTAAGAAAAAGGAAAAAGAATGGGCCACTATTGTCAATCACATATTAAGAGAATGATGCCTCAGCCTCTATTTAAAATACTTTGTAATGCAAGCAAAGGCAGAAAAAATTATAAATGTGTATTCAGTCTTTAAGGTTTGTATCTTGGAGTGACTTTGTGATGCTTGGATCCCCAAATTGTGTGACTGTTTGTGCTGGATGTTGAGTTCTGTGTCTTTAAGACGGGCTCTGCCAGTGAAGGGGGAGAAAAGGAAACGTGAAGTTTTGTTATCAGAACACTGTACCTACTCCCCTGCAATCTTCAGCAGGACAGTGCTTCGGCAGTCAGCAGGAGAGCTGTTTCTTTTGCTTTTAGTTAGTTAACTAGCTGAGGCAGAAAATTCCCTGGATTGTGGTTCTGTTCTTTTCCTNCACACAGCCATAGACATGTGGAAAAACAGTAGTTTCCTGACCTTACTGGGGACAGGGCTTTTACCATGGCAGGCAATCACATTCATCACTTCTGACATCCTTCCGTATGTAAAGGCCAACTAAAACCAGATTTATATTTAAAAAAATCATCAATACTAATACATCATTAACAACCCAACAAACAAACAAAAAACTCCACAACAAAAAAGTCCCCAAAAAGAAGTGTGTGTCTTGCCACTGGTTTTATGTGACAGGGGAAATGCAGACACAATAGCAAAAAAAGAAATCTTTAGGTTCTTATGTTAAGGAGAGGGTGTCAGAAGCTCCGTGGCATGTTTCCCTATCAGTTGGCATCTCTGTTTTTTGTGAGGTAGGTCTGATAAAATGACCTTTTGCAGTCCTAAGTAGTTTTTGCCTGAAAAGTTAGATGTTTTCCTTTAGCGAAGAAAATAAATTAACGTACTTGATTCAGAAAGACTGCCTTTTCTAAGAAAAAAGAGATGCTGGATAGCTAAAATATACAATCTTACCCCAGGAAACCACACAGTGAGTTGCATAGTAAAATTGCACTTTAAAATAAAACAGAATAAAAATAAAACAATACAATTAAAACAAACAAACAAAACCAAGCAAACAAACAAAAAGAAAATGTAATTTGGAACTTTAATGTGTAAATATATTACAATTTTTTTTTAACCCAGCATGCACACTCTTCTGAGGAACCACCTAGTTCATTTTTACAATGTTAACAGTGGGCAAAAGTGAATATGATAGACTAGAATGAAACACTGAAGTTGTATGAGCTGAGCTGAGCAAAGCAGCATGGGTGATGGCAGCAGCAGGAGTCCACGGGATGCCAGGAAAGCCATAAAGACAGGAAAGGCAAGCAGGAAAGCCATAAAGGCAGCTGTCATTTCCCATGGTGTTTAGGACTATTGATTAATGGATGTTAAGGTTCGTCAACTAACCTTTTTAAAGGGAAAATAAAGTAGTCACTTTCAAACACTGTTCTCTGTTCAGCTCATTGTTTGTGAATTCCTCAGGCCTGGGGAGCTCCATGAACAATTCTGTTTCTACAGTTTGGTTTATTAAATGTATTCACCATGGGAAATCACTTTTCTTTATTTGCAAACTAGACTCAAGGCACTGTAGAACTGTTTTAAGTTCAGTATGTAAAAATGAGGTTTCTTTATTTTAAGAGCAAGAAAGTCCCATAATTTTTGGATGGTGTGTTCATAACTTAACTCCATTTCTGAGGTGTCTTTTTTCAAAATACAATAAACTCAACATCCCTTTGGAACCCATTATGGGAGGTGTTTCCATACAGCAAAAAGTTACCTGAAACATCCTAAATTTAATGAGATTTTTATACAGGCATCTGTTTCACTGAGGTCATCATAACCAATGTGTGTTAAATTACACTTTAAAAGGATGGGAACACAACTGTCAGTAGCCCTAGAAGACTCTAAAACAGAATTGAATCTTGTATAGCTGATGCATCCATTCTGTTTTCCTGCAATCTCTTCCCTATATTTGATTAACCTTTTTAGTTGGAAGTCTCTGCCCAGGTAAAACATTTTGTTCTACAGAATGAAAGTAATACAGATATGCAAAGTGTCAGGCAGCAAGCAAGGTGTTCTGCCAAACAGTTCTGCAGTTACAGCTAACAAAATTTATTTGTTTGTGACTACAATTTGATGGGAAAATATGTATTTGCTGAAGAAAATATGTTTCCCAGGGGCTAGAAAAATTATCCATACCATTAATATTTGGAAAACATTGATGTAGTATTTAATCACAAATGTTACTTAGACACTCACATTTCTTCTTTCTTTGTGTTCATCAGACCTCTCAATCAGAGACTTTTCTCATGAGACATTTTAACTGTTGCTCAGATGAAGTATTTTGATGGCTCATCAAGGATGGATGCTACTTACCAATATAGTAGGTATCTGAAGATGTGTCTCAGCAAATATACCCACCAAAAACCTTGACAAATGTTTCCAATTCCAAAATTTTGTACTGCACAAAGAATGGATTTAAGCTATTAAAAATGTAAATTACATTAATTCTACTGTGTTTTGAGTTCTGTACTCCAAGGACAGCAACTATGCCTTTTTGTGAATTTTCTGACCATGTGGAATTTCATCAGGGAATATGATCTCCAAAAAAATGATCTTTTTGTGGTATCAGTTTTCACAACCCTTCTTTTAGGACAACTTGTTCTTCTCCAGAATACACTGACAGGGAGGCACCTCAAAATAGAATAATGGAATCATTTTGATTGGAAAAGCTCCTTAAAATCAGAGTCCAGCCATTAAGCTGATACTACCAGGTCCACCACACACCTAAGCACCACACTGAAACCTAGGGGCCAGGCTCCTCCAAAATGTGGAGGGCACGTGGTCACTGCCTGCTTGCCTGAATTAGTGACTGGACTTGAGCCTCCCTCTCCCATGGCCCAGGTGAGGCAGTATCCAGCAGCTGTTTGGCTGTACAGGGGGTATCTTTCAAATCCCCCACATCTGAGCTGCTGGCCAGAGAGAGGGAGCTGCTGTGGACACTTCCAAGGACATGGGAAACAAATATCCTTATCTCTGGTCTGCATCAATTATATAATCTTACAGATATTTCACTTTTTTATAAATAAGTATGCCAGAGACTTCCCTGTCCCGGGTTCTCCAGCAGTGTACAAAAAAGTCCTTTTCTTATCAGCTGTCTGAGCCAAAGAAGCACTCTGGAGTCCTCAGTTCATGTTCTCAAGGCAGTTTATTAGTTCCTTATCAAAAGTAGATTTCTCTGCCTTGCCGAGGTCGACACAGCAAACCTTTCTGAGACACACTGTGCCCTGCACACTCTCTGCCCTGCAAGGGAGATCGAGCCACACTGTCTGCACACACTGTCCTGCACACTGTGTCCTGCAAGGGAGATCGAGGCACACTGTCTGCACTGTCTGTCTACTCTGTCCGCTCTGCCCCCACCCCGGGTCAGCTCTATTCTTTTATACTATTAACTACATATCCAGTGTTTACCATTAATTTCCAATCCGTGACCCTTACATTACATTGTCCAGCTCTCTGACAAACCAATCCAAAAGTGCCAACATCACCAAGAAGATGGAGGTTAGGAAGAAGAAGAAGAGATAACATGCCACGTGTAAGAATTCTCCATCTTGACTCCCAGAGCCCCCTGTCCAGAATCTCAACCCCCCCTGGACATGGGTCCAAATCTTTCCCTTTTCATCTATAATTATTACTATTCTACTCTTTAAACTCCGGTGACTTGCAATTCTTCTTATAAGTTAGTAATTCTTCTCATGGATTAAAATCAAAGCCACAGGCATTCTCAGTATCAATCCAGGTTCTCTGACACCTCTGGCAAGGTTGAAAAGCCTCCTGAACAGGGTTTGGATCATTCTGAGATGCCACAGGAACCCCCTGGGTTCCAACATAAGTAGAATAACTGCTGGATCTGGATCTTTATTTTAGATCTCCTAGACTGCCTTCACCTTCAGGCTCTTTGGGAGCATAGTGAAATATTTCTGGTTCCTACTTCTTTTGGAGAAATTATCTAATCCCAGTTCAGGACTATTGGGGGGGTACATGTTTGTTTGTGTGTTTTGTTGGGGAATTTTGTTATTTCAGTTTCTATGTTTTATGGAACAGTCATTTCCTGCTTGGGTCTTGTCAAATCTTACTGAGCTGACTTCCAGGAGGATTAATCAAAGCCTGGCCTGAGAATTTACCCTTTTGTCAGAAATAAATCACTATTTTGATATTTGAAAAAGAGAAAAATATTGCTGAGGAGAACTGTTCCCTTTTTAAATATCTATTTATGTCTGGGCAAATATTTTTTCTTTATTACACAAATCATATGTAATGTTCTTCCTTGCATGCAAGCAATGAGAAAATATCCTCAGGCAAGTTGTTTTCCAAAACAATCAGCTCACGCATTCCCCATCTGGAAAAATATTGTTATGGTACTGTGGCTTGAAACCAAGTGAGTGATGGAATATGACAGATATGAGCCAGTGTACCAGAAAATGTTTTTGTTTCAAACATTACACTTGTCTTGAATCCAGTCCCAGCTTTATTAGGAGTTTAGTTATTCAAGCGCAGATATCAAACACCTGCTCTGTCCACTCTCCTTTACTGCCAACACCATTAATTTTCCAAATGAGTCAGCACATCTCTATTTATTCTTTAATTGATTGGTAATACTGAGTCCTAATTGAGATTGTAAAATTAAGTTACAGATTTGATTGTCTGCTCAGACTCAGAACCCTTTCTTGATCAGAGCTGATCCTTACAAATTGTATAAACAAATGCAGAACAAAGTTCTGCAAAATGAGCTTACTAGTGTGCTTACTTCTTATTTGGGCTGTGACACAGGCAAGAGCAAAATTTATCTAGAAAAATATAACAAAACAAAGTCAAGGTAAAAAATAAAACCTTTCCAATTTTATTTCTGATGAGGCAAATCATTCCAAAGAGAGCAGCAGATTAAATACAACTACAGGACAACCCATGACTAATTTGCTTAAATAAAATTAGATTTGATTTCCAGACTCCATCCACCAAAATATGTGGTTTTAATTTGGTGGAGGTGCATGGAAATATGTATTCTGCAAGAAAGAAAGAGCACGGAGCATTAGCATTCATTTGGGCCTTGTTCTGGTATCTAGAATTGTTTCAAAGTCTCTCTGCCCCTTGAGGAAAAAAGTAACTAAATGGACAGTTTTATCTCCATTCAAGCAAATTATATAATTTTAGAACCAATTCGAATATTAAGAAAATAAGGCATATAAACAATAAAGTTTAACTTCAATTTTTTAAGGCAGTATGTAACATCATCTGCTCTGGCACACCCTTTTTGTCACGTGCAGTCAGGACCTGTATCAAGCCTTGAAGGAGAGAAGACTCAGTTGCATCATTTTCTAAAATAATGGACCTCATCTGAAAAATAAAAATTTTATTTAATGCTCTGTTCTGGGTATAAATCTCCTCAGATAAGGACCAAGAACTTCTCCTTTTTAATGAAATTATTTCATTTTTCTTTTCCATGATTCATTCTAGTTCTAATTTTTTTTGGTATGCTCTGTGACTCAGACAGTCCAGGTCTCCCAGTCTTCAAAGCTATTTTTTCCCCTGTCCCTATGTATTCTTTTTTCTCTGTGAGATTTTTTGCAGACATTTTTCGTGTTGTTTTAACTACTTTCCACAGAATGAACAAGACTCAGCCGTGGGCTGCTAACAGGGACCTGTTGATGGTGAAAGAGATATTCCTTCTGGCTTCATATAATTTGTGAAGCACATGCAAAAGTACTAGAAAAGAATTACCCTATAGGATTTTAGACAGAGCTGCAGCACTGTGTTCAAAGGTAGCATGCATGAAGGGTCATAGAATCACAGCATGGCTTGGGTTGAAAGGGATCTTAAAGACCAGGTATTTTAGGGCTCTCTGTGGGCAGGGACATCTTCTACTTGACCCATTGTTCAAAGTCCCATCCAGCCTGGCCTTGGACATTCCCACAGATGGGGCATCTGCAGCTTCTCTAGCCAACCAGTATCTCACATCCTCACAGTTAAGAATTTCTTCCTAATATCTAAGCTAAACCTACCCTTCTAAAGATGAAGGCCATTTCCCCTTGTCCTGTCACTACATGTCCTTGCAAAAAGTCCCTTTCCAGGCTTCCTGAAGGCCCCTTTCAGGTACTGGAAGGCTTCTCTAAGGTCTCCTTGAAGCCTTCATTACTCCAGGCTGAACAGCCCCAGCTATCTCTGTCCATATTGGAGAGGAGTTTCAATCTTTTGAACATCTTTGCGGCCCCTCTCTGGACTCATTCCAACATGTCCACATCTTCCTTATATTGTAGGCCCCAGAACTGGATGCTGTGTTCCAGCCAAGGTCTCACAAGAGCAACAAAGATGGGCAAATCGCCTCCTTTGTTCACACTTCTTCTAGCCTCCCGGTTAGCTTTCTAGGCTGTGAGTGTGCATTGCTGAAATGTGTTGAGCTTCTTGTCAATTCAACACCCTCAAGTACTTCTAATTAGGGCTACATCCATTCTCCACCCAACCTGTATTTGTGCTTGGGATTGCCCCAGGCCAGGTGCAGGATCTTGCACTTGGCCCTGTTGAACGTCCTGAGGTTTGCACAGACCCACCTCGCAAAGTCCCTCTGGCTGCTATCCCTTCCCTCCAGCATGACAACCACACCACGCAGTTTGCTGTCGCAGTCAGTCTTGCTGAGGGGACACTCAATCCCACTGTGCATGTCACGAAAAAAGACTCTAAACAGTGCTGGTCTCAATATCCCCTGATGATCCTAAAGGATATTTTCTTTAACAAATATATTACATGTACTTATATATCTACAGATACATCTGCTAGGTTTAAATTCACAAGACAGTCTAATGGCTTCATTTTATAAACATCTATAATATTTTTTAAAATTGTACTGAATATTGCCAGTTGAGCCAACATAATTTTCTGATGCAGAATGCATGAGAGGTAGTACGGTACAGGCTACAAAAGAGCTCATTTCCAACTAAACCCAAGTGTGAGTTATCCTTACAATACATAAAGTGGGAGCATGCCTCACATGATGGAGCAGGCACTCTCTGCAGCCCCTGGAGAGCCCAGTCTGGAGTAGAAGGAAAATGTAAGGAGGGAGGAGCATCAGAAAGGAACAGCCATGTTCATGATACACCACCAACCAGTGCTGCTCCTCACCTCACTGAAAGGGCTGAATGTGACCTGCCGCAACAGAGAGGGGAAAGGAGAGGGGTCTGGAGGGAGAGAGTGGAATTGAGCTTGGGAAAGGTAGAGCCATATTGTTTAATGTCTGTGGTTTTTTCTCCCAAATATCAAATATTTACATTAATTGACAATTAACTTTCCCGAATCAGGCCTTTAACCCATCATGTTGATTGGTCTTTTTCTTGCTTCTGGGTTCTTTTTACTGTTTTCTCCTCTCCTTACCATCCATCCCCAGTAAGTGCGGGCAGAGTGAGTGAGTGCATAGGGGTTTGGTTTCTATCCAGGGCCATCCCAGCACAGTAGTGTATTGAGATCGTGCAAAATTAAAGCATATTGTTGAATGGCTGAGTGATAAAAATGAAAGATGAAATTTAGTATTAGCAGTATTAATTAATGATCAGAGCAAAGAGACAGAAAGAAAGCCCTAATGTTGGAATTATTCACTCCTGCTGCTCAGTATTAGATCCAGAGGAATAACTAACACACACAAACACAAATTCTTATGGTATATTCTGGTCATTTACAACTGACTATATTGCAAAGAAAGTTGAGCCACATCAACAATTTGACTATCCCAAATTGTTACCATGTTTTGGAATACCAATATGTTTAAAGGATAGAAGTTCCAAAATGAAATTCAGTTCAGGATTTCTACAGGCAAGTTAGTCCTAAACAAGGTCAGCATTAGCCATATTTCTGATACAACAGTACCCTTTTATGAGTGTCCTAGAAGGTCTGTTTTCTATCTGAGATAGATTATATGGTGAAATAGTCTCTCTTGAAATTCATCAACAGTGATGTGATTCTTATGATTCACAATGCAGAGTTTGGGCAGAGAAAAACCACACAACATAATGCAGAATATAGCGCTTCAAGGAGTCTGGCTGATAAGGGAGGAAAGGACACAAACTGTAACTAAATCAGCAATGAACTAAAGAAAATTGCCTATGAATATTTTCTTAACCTAATTTGAATTTAAATATTTTATTTTGTTTCAGTGAAGAGATTCATTTTGCTTCAGGTTTTACTAGACCCAGCATACACTTTCTTATTAAATACTGAATTAATTTAAATAAGTATTGAATTTATTAAATTTTCATTATTAAATAGTAGAAAGTGCCAAAATAAAGATTTTCCAGCTAGACAAATAATTAATTTTTCCATTAATTGTTTACTGTCAATAAAGTATCACTGGAAAACACCTGACTCTGTCTCATAATTTGGTGAGTTAATGAAAGCAGTTTAGTATTCTGAGAATTTACAGACTAAACTACCCTGCCTGTTTCTGCTTCAAGGTAAACCATTACTGTTTCCACCTGTGTACCCTTACTGAGAAGTGTGCCTCCTTTCCCACCCTACATCCCAGTTTACTTGTATTACTACTATCTTATCAGCTCTATGCAAAATTATTTAGGTAAAAGATAGATGGAGAAAGCAGTCATCTGAACTGGGAGAGGGAAATATCCACTTGTAAGGAGAAGATAGAAAAAGCTATAATGTATGGAGTAGTTAATCAGATTAGATGTGTTAATCCATCTGACTGTGCACCAAACCTCATCAAGTGCTCTATTTTTTTAAAATACCAGATATAAGGTATTGAATCAGGTAGGTATATTTAGACATTATGGTCCAGATTCCAGACTGCTAATTAGAGGCATTCAAAAATACACTCCCAAAGCTGTACATTCACTTAGTTTTGAGATTGGTATTCCAAAATAAATTATAATTTGTTCCTTGCTCTATTTGCTATTGTGTCTTGCCTTAGCAAGAAAGTTTTCAGTAGTAAAAAAAATCCCCCAAATCCCACAAGAAAGGAATTTCAAACAAAGAAATATTGCTCTGTGAGAGAAAAATGTATTGAGGTTAGGCTCAGTGAATTAATGTAGTAACAGAGTGACAGGTGTTTAGAAAACACCTAAACACAGCAAAAGTAAATGACAGCTGTAAATGTAGCAGAGAGCAGATTCTGAGCCTGTTATCATTTTCCAAAATTAAAGGTGCAATCTATCTTCAAAGCATGCCACAAAATGCCAAGGGGGAGCGTCACCATAGCCTAATATTGTCACAATATGTCTGATTATATAGCACCTCTCCTGGGGATGAGACCCATGACTTTGAGCCCAATCAGTGTTTGGTAACATCAGTAACTTCAGCATTGAAAGGAGAACTGAGCCAGCCCTGTGCCAGCCTTTTATCATAATGATCCTACAAAGGGAAATTTATTACCCTGCACAGTTTGTGAGCCAGGGCAAAGGATGGGACAGGACATGGCCATAGACTGAGACCTTTCCTTGGACTCCAGGGAAGCTACCACACTGAACACAAGAAGGCGCATGTCCCACTGCAGGGACATAAAAGTGGAATCTAAGAAAGGTAGCAGAGATGAAAGCTCCCTTTGGGAAATCTATACTTACTGGCAAATATATGCCCCTTCTCAACATGTATTTGACCATGCAGCTTTTGTAGTGAACAGAAACATAGGGCATTAGTCAATTATTACAAACGAGTGCTCCCCAACTATTATAAAACTCTTTTGTTGGTTTCCTAGTTGAATCCTTGGAAGCCCTGTCTTGCACAGGAACTAAGTAACAAGCAAAGAAGCAGCTACTTTAATTTGTCATCTAATTCAAATATTTTGTTTAAAATGCATCTTTTTGGTGCAGGGGACTGAAGGCTGATAGGTGGATTTCAAATGTGGTTACTAGTAACACAAATGAAAATGAAATTATTTTTTAAAAATCTGCCTTCCACTAATAATGAAGCCATCAAAAAGTGTAACACTGCACAAAGTAATAGGTCCCATTATGCAAATGCATTGCACAGGATCTTAATAGATGGGAACCCATCTGTCTCAGTTTCTGTAATTATAATGTACTGTATATAATTAAAATTAATGTAATTAAAACAGTCTCAGCAGCAAGTTCAATTATGGCACTCAAATGTTGCCTCTAGACACATCAGAACTGGCACATCAGTATTATGGAAAAGATAACCCTATATTTGTTTAGATTATTAAACAGCTGGGATCAAAAGAGGGTTAAAGGGTAAAAAAGCTATGTTGAAACTCTTCTTAAAATAAAATAAAAAAGCTGCTTTATATCTTAAGAGAAACTTGCAACATCCCAAACATTTCTGTTTTAATGAATATATACAATAACTAGCAGATTAAACTTCTGATAAGGCAAAACCCAACCATTTAATCCTCCAATGTAAATCTGTATCCATAATAAAGACAATAAAATACCATTCCAACAATTAGCCCTGTGAATAGAAAAGCTAGCAAAACCTACACCTCTACGATCCACTGGTGGATGAACTTCAGCATCATCAGCTTTACACCACTGCCATGCTCAGATCTCCCCCACATCGCACATCTGTCTCACTCCCTGGCTGGGCAAAAAGCCCACATAGCCCAGGATTGTGGGGGACCTGCTAGCCACCTTCTCCCTCCTGCCACATCACCCAGCATAAACCACAGGCGATTAGCACACACAAATATCCTGACCATTTTCAATGGGTGATCCTGGTTTTAATAAAAATCTTGATATCTTCACTTAATTATTGAAGTAGTTACTCTACATCAGTATTGATAATGTCTTTGTGGTTGTTGTATAAAACATTTCTGAGATTGGAAGGTGATGCTATAAAAATACCCAAGGTTTTCCAGAAAAAATGCTGATCTTGAAGGTCCTAAGTCCTGAACCTGAAACTGTCTCTAACAAGATGAAAGTTATGTATTAAACTCTCAGGAATCATGAAACAATGTATCCTATTAGCCCCTTGAACACTGTCAGTTTACACAGATCCTATACTTATGTTACAGTGATAACCTTCAACATTTTTTCTGTCCCTTAAATATTCAAACCCTTTTGCAGCTTTTTTCCTTGATAAGAATGGGGCAATAGTTTAACTTTCTGTCCACTTCACTATAATACCTTCTATCTCCAAGATAACTGGAAATGGATTAATAGGATAACTCTGAAGCTTATCAACAATAAAACAATATTTCAGTTCAGTAGTGAAGTCCTCTTGTCACGATAAGATTAATTCATTCCTGAGTGTGAAGTGGAACAATTTTGTAGAACTCATTGTTTCACAGCTATTTTGTCTCACATTTTATATCTGAAAATTATCTTAAATTACTAATATAGCCTAGGAATAATAAAGGCTCTGACTTTCAAAGAGTAGTAGAAATTCAATATATGGAGTGTCTAGTCTTCTCTTTCTTATAAATACATATACATTTCCACAGTTTTGGGTTTTGTTGCTGTTGTTATGGGGTGCTTTCTTTCCTTAGGGAGGCAGGGAGTAGGGAGAAAAAGAAAAGTAGGCCACTCTAGGCTACAGGATATTTATACAGCTTAGTTGATTTTGCATGAATAAACCTAAAGAATTTCACCACATAAAATTAAGAAATGGAGTCAGGCAATCTCAGATACATTAACAGCTATTTTGCAGAAAAGGATAAGTGAGGTACCAGATGGCACGAGTTGTGGGGTGGGAGCTGAGGAACTATCAATGAGTGTAATCTCAGTCCAGGAATGGATAGCCAAACCAGCTGAAAGATTCATGAAGAGGACAATGACAAAGAGGAGTGCAGATGGGTTTTTCAGAGATAAAACATGTCAAATAAATTTTCCCAGTAACCTGGTAAGATTTCCCAGGAACATTTTTAAGTAGCCAGTCTCCTCTCTTTCCCAAGATTAGTAATATTTTGGCACTTTCTCACATGATATTCCTACAAACAGGCTAGGGAAACCTGGGCTGGATAAAAATATTACAGAAAAACTGTTATAGATTGCAAAACTGTCTGGAAAACGGTTAGCCAGAGATTGAATGTCATCAGTTCATTATCAAAATGGAAGGACATTTTGTAGTTTTGCAGGCTTCTTTCTTTGGTCTTAATTAATATATTTGTGTTAATTGTTACATATATTAAAAACCTGAAGGGTAGAAGAAAGATTATTCTCACTAAACCAGTACATGATATCACCCCAGAACACACCACTGCTATGATAGAGAGCAGCATTAAAATTCAATACTATCCTGACACATAGGAAAACAGGCTGCAAAAAGTAATACAGTAGAGCAGGAAGGGTACACATACAGAGACAAGAATAATAAATTGCATGTCACAGGATCAGGAATGATTGCCTAGACAGCAGTTCCACGGAACAGATATGCAGTTTATAATGGATTACAAGGGAAACATGAGTCAACATTGTTTCTCATTGCACAAAGACAAGCATCTATACTAGAACAAGCCCACAAACGTACAGCCAAACACTGAATTTTTTTGTTGTAAAGCACATGTTAGTGCATTGATGAACTGTACTTTTAACCTCTATGAATTCCCATAAAAACAAATATTTTTAGACTTTTGAATTACAACACATTTTAAAAAAGTAGTACATACATGCAAAACATGGATTATTTTCTGGCTTATGCAGCATTAATATATTTATTTACAAAATATCATTAAAAAATAATACAGATGATGTGTTGAAAATTGCAAAGCATTCCCCTGCTGATTTTCATTGATGATGGATGGTGGATACATAGGTGGATATTTTAAGATATGTGGATATTTTAAGAATTAGGTGGATAGGTGGATACATAGGTGGATATTTTAAGAATTAATTTTCTTGATATGGTTTATACAGAATTCATTAGGAGACCAGGAAATAAAATGAAAACAGTAGTTGTAATTGTCCCCTTCCAGCCTTGTTAGGAGTAACTTCTCAAAGTATTATTGCACTTTTATTAGAAATTTGTAAAATATAGATTTATTCATAAGACTAATTAGAATTCCTGTTATTTTTCCTGATAATAAGAAACATGAGAAAATGTATGTCTTGCATTTTGTGCATCTCTCTGCAACAGAGATTCCTTGACAAGCATATGAAATTCTTATTTTATTTCTTGTATTCTTTGTCTTAGAAAAAAAGATAAATAAATACCTCTTGCTTGGGAATAACACAATGTCTTTACTGGAAAATATGTCCATTAAAGGCAGAATGCTTTAAGTTCTTGGCAGTAGTTTCTCATCTCAGTATTTCAAATGGTAAATCCAAACCCCATGACAGCACAGGTGGTTTATGGACATTCTGACTGTCAGTACAGAAGAACGCTGTCAGTAATAGAGGCTAAAAATTTTTGATGGTAAAGAAAATATTTTTCTTCTACAACTCTGATCATTCATCATCATAATCTACACATACGAATTCTGTGAACTGCATAGAAGAGAAGGCCAGGGTGTGAAGCTTGAGGAACATTAGCCAACGATCATTATGCTTAATGTTTATTTATTTATATTTTCAACTGAGTGGAGAATGAGGTGGGTTGAGAACTGGTTGGATGTCAAATCCCAGAGGGTTGTAATCAGTGGCACAGGGTCTTGTTGGAAGCCTGTTACTAGTGGGGTCCCCCAAGGTCCAATACTGGGAACAGCATGGTTTAATTTATCCATCATCTACTTGGATGAAGGGGCTGATGCCTTCTCAGCAAGTTCGCTGATGACACAAAGCTGGGAGGAGCAGCCAATACCCCAGAGTGTTGTGCAGCCCTTCAGAAGGGCCTCAGCAGGCTGGAGAGGTGGGCAGAGAAGAGCTGTCTGAAATTCAGCAAGGGCAAGTGCAGGGTCCTGTAGCTGGGGAGAAATGACCCCAGGCACCAGCACAGGCTGGAGCCAACCTGCTGGGAAGCAGCTCTGTGGAGAAGGACCGGGGGTCCTGGTGGACAGCAAGCAGTCCATTAACCTCGTAGCTGAAAAGGCCAGTGGTATTTTGAAGTTCATTAGGAAGAGCATTGCCAACAGATTGAAGGAGGTGATCCTGCCGTCCTACACAGCCATGGTGAGGACACATCTGGAGCAGGTCCAGCAGAAGGGCAACAATGATTAAGGTACTGGAGAATCTCTATTACAAGGAAAGACTGAGGGAGTTAGGCCTGTTCAGACTCCAAAAGAATATCTGTAGTCTCAACAATACCTGTGAGTATTTGAAGGTTCAGTGTCAAGCAGATGAAGCTAGGCTCTTGTCAGTGGTGCCAAGCAATAGGAGAAGAGGCAATGAGCAGAAACTGATGCACAAGAAATTCCATCTGAGTATAAGGAAGAACTTACTTTACTGTGTGAGTGACCACACCCTGGAACAGATTGCCTAAAGAGGCTGTGGACTCTCCCGCACTGGAGATATTCAAGAAGCACCTGGACACTATCCTGTGGAATGTGCTCTGGGATGACCCTGCATGAGCAGGGAAATTGGAGCAGATGATTTACTGTGGTTCTTTCCAGTGTTATCCATCCTGTGATTTAATTTATATAGTGACACAATACTTAGGAGCAATAAATCATACTGTAAGTTGTTCTTTTTGAAAATTTACAAACAGAAGAAACTGAAGTGGAAAAACATCTCCCAGAATATGAACAGATCTGCTGGCAGAATACAGTCACTAATGCAATACTCAGAAATTCTTCTTGTCTATGAAGTGCACCTATTATATTAGAGCAACAATGGCTCAAAAATATCTAATAGCTCACCATGTGACTTTTCCTTAGAACAAATTATGCCTATGCTTGTTGAGGATGAAAGATGCAGAAATAAAGCACAAAGAAAATCCCCTCTGTGCTGGTTTGAGATTGACTGACATTTTGGTGGGCAGGAAAAGTGAGGTGTGCCTGTGGATTTCCCATGAGCCCAATGCAACACCAATTGTGGGCCAGATTTAAAGACAGAGAGGAAAATGAGCCAATCAAAAGCGATTTTTATCTCAGTAGGATATACATTTGGTACAGGACTGCTCCAGAATCTCTCTTTTGTTTCCGGCCTTGAGGAGGTAAAGATGTGTGGGCAGCTTCGGTCCAGCTTTCCCCCCCACAGCCACAGAAGCCTACGGGAGGGGGAGACTGGGCCGGGCCGGACTGTGCTGGGAGCCCCTTCCGAGAGAGCTGTCCTGGCAGGTGGTGGGGAGGATGGAAAGGAAGAGTGATGCTTTGTGCCCCAGCCCTATTTTCCCCCCACAATGTCCTGTGGGGGTTTGGGTCAGGCTGGGCCAGGCCGGGCCAGGAGAGAGACCCCCTCGGAGGGAACTGTCCCGGCAGGGAGTTGGGAGGAACAGAGGGATGGCCTGGCCCCAGGCTGGAAGAGAAAAATATATCCCCTCCTTACTGGCGTGGAGAATCTCCAGTTTCTGCCAGCTGCGGCTCAAGGACATCTTATCAGAAGAGCCGGGTTTACTGGCAGAAGTCCCAGAAAATGAGGTTTTAACTGCTTCTTGCCCAGATGGACATTTTTAAGGCATGCATCCTACTCAGCTGAAAGGGGAGCAGCTCGAAGGAGATAAAAAGATGCAGCCTGAGACCTGATGTCAAGGACAAGACAGGAAAGAATCCAAAGTGGGAAGGAAGAATGAAGGAGTGGGCTGGGTTNTTTGTTTTGGACTAAGAAAAAGACATTCTTAAACTGCACCCTAAAAGAGCTGATACAGCCCATGGACAGTTGTGAGAGGACTGTCCCATGAGGGGGCGTTGTTTTGTAATGGCAAATCCGCGGGTGAGCC
>VXBU01005428.1:0-78062 GCA_013400315.1 Bombycilla garrulus
GAAAGAAAGAAAGGAAAGAAAGAGGCTGAAAATTTTAGACCATGGTCTTTGCGATAAATTATAGGAAGAGAGAATGAAAGATGAGAAAAGCATTACACTGCAAGTTGCGCTCAATTTTACAGGATAAGAGAGTGCCAGAACTGACAATAAACCTGAGATCTTGATCCCAGCTCCAAAACCAATGTGGGTGAGCAGCAGCAGCAGCAGAGAGTGCTTTCCCAGGCAGGGGAGGTGGGCACAGGAGGGAGAGTGCTCAAGGACCCTCCACAAGTGCTTCCTACTTCAGTGATTTGCTTTGCAGCAAGAGACCTGGCGCTTGTTTTGTTTGTTTCTTCCTCTCTTATTGTAAATGAAAATGGAAGATTCTTATCACAGCTTCATAGCTTGAATTAGGGGTCAGTATGGCCATGTGAAACACTTGTTAAGATGGCTTTGAGCATCCTCACACAATTAAAACACTGACCCGGAGCAGTCCTCTTGTTTTGAAGAGATTAAGTGTTTGTCTCAGAAGTGTGTCGTATTTAATTTCATTTCATCACAGCATTGAGTGCAAAAAATAAAAGAAAAAAAGACAATTTCATTTGCTTCCACTCAGTATGAAAATGAATAGAATGCATGAAAATTGAGGTTTTGTAATTAAGGTCTATAACATCAGGAGAAACGAATACATCTGCGAAATGCGTGCTGGCCCTGGGTGGAAAAATCCAATTCTGTGAGATAACGTGTGCGCACAAATATCAATATTTGTGTGTCTTTATGTACACTCAGATCTCACCCTTCTGTGTGTTTTCTGCTGAATATCGCCCTTCACAAGCACATCTCTGCCAAGGAGCCCCATGCAGACCTGGAGGTGATATTTGCATGGAGAAGAAGTCATTTGAGTGGGCATTCCCTGGGTTGTCAATAGGTACCACATTTGGAGCAAGCTGCTGTTTAACGACGAGAATTCTGGATGACTGTGAGAGTCACCTGGGATGCTGGAAGGAGGAAAGGACCGATTCTGCCCTCATTTGTGTGCAGCTGCAAGGGACAGCCCAGGTCTGTGGGCTCCTGAGGGTGTTCTGAGAATCTGGGTGATCCCATTCAGAGGGCTGGGCGGAACAATTCAGATTAAAATAAGAGCCGACTCAAAGCTTTGTCTGCATGGTCAATTGTCCTTGATTTTGAAGATGAGCAAACTCAGCAAGGTTTTAGGTAGAAGCAGAGACAGACTGAAAAATTTACTGCAGCAAAAACTTCAGATCAACCTGTGTAGGCGACTGTGCCCAGTTTTGAGTCAACTGGTCCTTATTTTACTTATGAATAATTGTATTTGCACTGAAGTTCTTGGTAATAGGGAGATGGCTGTTAGGGGACCATGCACTCATTTAATTATCCTACATGTGTGTCAGTAAGAATGGGAATACTTGAGAGTATTTAACAAAACTCACTGATACTCAGCAAGGTGTTTTTGTCTTGTTAAACACTTATTCCCTCCTTCCTCCCTGTGAGCTGCACAGGAAGGCTCAGAGAGTTCAATATTCCTATAGTTCAGATGACAACTGAATCCCTCCTCTTGTTCCATCCAGGCTTAATTAGCATTTTCATGTGCATTTCCTTGTTCTTGCTGAAAAGCCTGAGATGAGAGTGAAGATGTTCAGTAATTAAGTAATTATGAAATACCCACCTCTTTCTTTGAGTACCCCAGGGAAATTTGCCAACTCTCTACCCTGCTCTGCTTTGTAAGGTCCCCATTCAAGTGCTCTTGCTGTGCCATGCCCAGCTGTAATCACCTGGAGAGGAGAAGGTTCCAGGGGACCTTATGGAATCATGGAATATCCTGGGTTGGAAGGGAGCCTAAAGATCATCCATTTCCAACCCCTTGCCATGGGCAGGGACATTTTCCACTGGAAGTGTCCAAGGCTGGGTTAGATGGGGCCTGGAGCAAGCTGCGATAGTGGAAGCTGTCCCTGCCCACGGCAGGGGGTGGGATGAGTTGATCTTTAAAGGTCCTTTCCAACCCAAACCATTCTGTGTTTCTGTGGAGTTTCAAAGCCCAGGCTGGTTCTTGGAACAGGGAGATTGGCGAGGAGATGTGGGAGCGTTTCCTGCCAGCTTGGCACGGCACCTCGGGGGAATTTCCACCACATCCACAGGAGGAAAGGCAGCTCCTGTACCCGGCTGGAGCACGGCCAGGGAGCAGATCTGTGCAGGGTGATCCACTGCCCATCAGGGGCTGGATGGGTCACCAGGGCACCCTCGGCTCAGGGACATCAGGGTGGTGTTGCCCGTGGCTGAGAGGGGCAGCAAAGCACATCAGTGATCCTCGCTGGATTGGAAAGTTTGGGCTTTGCTGCCCTTCCCCTGTGGCTGCCGGCCTGGGTACATTTATGGCACTTTTCATACCTCCCTCCAAACACTGAAATTACAGCTTGAGCTGAAAGACAGCCAAAACGTCTGAAAGGCTCATTGTTTCCCAAGTAATATTTTCAATACAAATTGAGCTGAATGGTTCTTGAAAACAATTGTATATTAAACTCCAGCAAATATCCATGCTGTTCAGGCCCACACAGGCTAATATAAACGCCAGCGTGGCTTGATAAAAGCACAATGAAAGGTTCTATTTTTGTTAGTGTCAGTGACCTTGCGTGGCTGTTTAAGGACTGTTCAATCTCCTGTTCAGGATGTATAAAATTAATATACCTAAGGGGGAGGATGTTATTAGGAGTTAGCTCGGAAATGCTACAGGAAATGCTGCAGATAGATGGCTGAAATTACCCTGTAGACATTGTTCAAACAGATCTGTGTTTAAAATTAAACTTACAAGAAAATCCTTTTACTAGTTAGTTACCAACATAATAAGTATCTATTGATTGCATCTCCATTTGTTACATCTTAATAAAAGAAAGAGTTTTAAAACTACATAAAAGAACAAGGGGGGGAAGACTGTTAGAAGTGTTATTAACATATTAAAAGATAACCACAATGGATATAATAAAATACATTATTCACGAGGCATGATAGCAAAACTCGGTGAGAGTGTCTTTGCCCCTGCACGTTCTTAACATCACTGAAAAGAATTATTTCTCTTCATCTATTTTCTGCTGCCTCTGCTTTACCTCAAAAGCCATACATTATTCCCCCAATCTATTTCATTGAGCAAGATAATTATCTATGCATGGATGCTTTAGCATTAAAGACATCTCCCAGGAAGTACAACTTTCCCATTTATTTATTTCATTTTATTTTTTTTTAACAAAAGGGCTAAAAGAAAGGTGTGTGGGAGAAGGAAATAAGGATCAGTGTTTAAAACATAGCTAATGACATGCTAATGTGCCCAAATGAATATTGAAAGAACTCAAACATTGCTTTGAAATTAATTATAGCACTCCCTTTGTCCTGTAGAAATGGGAGATTAAAACCTGTACGGAGATGTTTACTATGTTTAATTTTCAATTGTTTCTTTGATGTAACAGATAGAAAGGTTTGCACCTGCAAAGTAAAAAGGCTGTGAACAGATTGCAAACATTCTGCAAACACTTCATCAAGAATTTTAGTTGTCAGCCTCCCCAAGCACAAGGGAGCCTTGATGATATCTTTGTGTGCCTTTGACTCCTTTTGATTAATAAATGCAAACAAATTTCGCTCAGTAACCTCTGGTTGCAATCCATGCATGTCAATTAGGGACAACCTCTGGTGAAGGGAGGCACTGAAGTCTGTTCTCCCTCCTTCTCCTACACAATAAATAGTTGATCTTTAATTCTTTTTGACAATTAGAGAATGAAATCTCTTGTAGTTGTGCAATCCTGGCTACTCTTCATTATTTTGTTCTCAGCAGTGACAGATCCGTGTTTGCTGTAGTATTACAGTGTTTGGATGGATGAGCTAATTCTTTTTTTTTCCTTCCTTTTCTTTTCCTAATGCTATTTCATCCCTGTATTGAAACTTAGAGTGCAAATACTGTTTTTTTTTTACTGAACAGCCTGTGACTTTCATCAATACAATGGATTTCAGAAAGAGCTGTTCAGAACCTGCATAAAACCCAAATAAATTATAATCTGACTTGATAAATCCACCTGAAAAATAGTGCTAAAACTGTATTAAAACGGTAAGGAAAGTCCTGACACCTTGGGCAAGCAGCAGAAGCTGTGTGAGGGCTGTGGCCCTGTTCCTGTAGCCCTTATTCCTGTTTAGTTGTGTGATAGCAGGCACAGAGGCCAATCCAACTCCCCCTTGTGCGTGGCAGGAGCTTATCAGATGAGGCAGATGGTTTTAGAAATGAATGAACTGAGCTGCTTTGTAGATGGGAACAGAAGCACAGACAGAGGCTGCATAACTTGGGGTTTTTTGTAAGTGTTAGGTCCTACAAATACAGTTAGGTGCTTGAAGGAATTCAGGAAATGTAAGGATAAAGTAAGTGAAAAAAACCTCTGCCAAAATAGACTTTGCAAGGAAAATCATAAGAGATATCAAGGCTTTCCAGGGGTAAGGAGACAGGATCACACAATCACAGAATAGTCTGAGTTGGAAGGGACTCAGAAGCGTCATGGAGTCACAAGAAATTAAGACTATACAGACAGGGTTGTGTAGAAATAACCAAGGTATGACCCCGAAAATGAGTGCCTGTGTCTTGGTTTTCAGTAAGTGTGGGACAGAGATGGCTGCAGGAATCAAACTGCAAGAATTTACCTGATCTCAAGTAGAAACAAGATTCAAGGTGCTCAGTGGGCTCAGATTTGGAAGGGTTATTGTATCTGCCCTCCTGGATCCAGGAATGGGGCACAAGGGGATGGACGACTTCCTCAACAGCCAAAGCCTCATTTTCTGATCTCAGCACTGTACAGGCTTCAGATGATATTTGGAGGAAAATCAGTATGTAAAACTTCAATTAAATAATCCACAAAAGAGGATATAAATGGAAAATATAATAACACACTTCTTTTTTGTCCCATGCTATCACATGCCACGCTAGCCCGATCTCTTTCTGTGATAGGATAACTGATTTTCTTGACAAAGAAAATGCACTAGGTCTCATCTTTATGGACTTCAGCGAAGCATTTGATATAGCACCACATGGGAAATTATCAGGGAATGTGGAGGCAGTGGAGATTAGTAGAAAACCAGAAAGGTTGATAAGGAATGAGCCACAGGTGGAAATGAAAACAGATTGCATTAAGAGGAAAGACATGGTGTTAGAAGGAGGTTACCTGGAGCATTCCCCACAGACTGCTCGTGACACAATCTCGGGCAAGATTCCTTGGCATGGCCGTGGGGAGGAGGGCCGTGCTAACAGAGTTTGGAGATAGCACAAAATTAAAAACATCATCAGGACAAGAACTCGCTGTGCTGCCTACGTGGATAAGATGGAGCCTCTGCCATTTGGGACAAGCAGGGATGATTTTTGGGATAAGCTGAGGCTCACAGGTTAGGGGTACGTTGAGGGAAGAACATCTGAGCCGTGCTCAGCACTCCCAGAGGATTTTGAGCCATGACGTGAGGCCAGGAAGGTATTTGGAGTAGTTCTAGTGGTAAATTCCTGCGTGTGGCCATCCTGCTGCATCTGCTGGACTCCAGGTGTGACTCTGAGCCAGCTCATGAGGATACAAGAGCCTAGATCATTCAGACCAGCAAAATAAATGCTGAGATAAGGTCTGATCATTCACTGATAAATGCTGAGGGAATGCACACGAGTGAGGGAAAAAGAACTCATGGACAACATTGACACAAAACCAAATGGATGTAAATGAACTTCTATAAATTTTCTGATCTCAGTTGGATTCCCAGCCCTCAGAGTCCCAATGGGCCTTCCAGCAAGAGAATAAGGAGAGAAAAATTTAAGAGTTTGTAAGATGTTGCTTTATCAGATTATATTTGGCGTTAAGCAGAGACTTAACAGCTTCATCCCATCGCAGTGCTCCCATTAGTCTTTGAGTACTGGACTTTGACCCCTTCCTGTGCTACAAAAACCCATCCCTTGCTGGCAGTGCTGCAGGAACGTGGAGGGAATAAATGGGAATCTTCCCCAGGGTCTCAGGGGTATCAATCTGAGGTGACTGATTACAGGACTGGTCATTCAATCCCAAAACCAGAGAGGAGGCGGCAGGGCCACCCACATTAGGGTAGCATAGGGAATGTGCACCTTCCAGGGCTTTTCCTCAACCCCAGAAATACCTCTGGCATGCAGAGCATTCCCAAGGCTGCAGGGCTGGAAATGCAGCCATTCCTGCACATCCTGAGCCAGGACAGATCCTGATCCCACACTAACACCGCGTGTAGGCTGCCCTCAAAACCTCCCACTTTTCTCTTTTCTTTCCTTATTTTCCAGCCTCACTTAGGAGTGGTGCCTGCAGCATTTGCCAGATGTGACAGGGAAGCAGCAACACATGCTGAGAGCTTTGTATGTCTCACATATAAAATATTTTCACCTCTAAAACCTCCAAATGTTTCCCCACCTTCCAGGTGACAATAGCTCTGTTCCACAGATCTCAGTAGGGATTAGGGATTTAAATGAGACTGACAGTTTACATCAAGTCAATTCTAATTTACAAATTGGTTAAAAAAAGTAGAATAATTTTCTAAAGGTGAAGCATCAACAGTTTTCCCGAGTTCCACAAATCTGTAATGATGAGTCACTGGGAATTCAAGCATGTAAAAGCAGTTGTTTGCTAGGCAGAACTGAGAATTTAGCTGGGAAGGGTTTTCCAGGGTGTTGGATGTAATGAGGTGGAAGACTGGTCATGCACTGGGACCAGTCTGTTGGCACCAGTCTTGCAGGAACAGCTCCTGACTCCTTAAGTCACCATTCCTCACTCTATTGCCCCCAAATGATCCCAATATCCCAGTACAGCTCTCTCACTTTCCTTTGGGAAATCACGAGGTAGGAAACATCTACAGTGGCTGTGAAATGTTTACGTAAGCAGTGAAAAAGATTCAAAACATAATTAAATGAAAGATTTCCTTCAGATTTGTCCAGTTGTCTCCCTATCTGTTATTGGTGCCCTCCATCTCCACCTTCATCCCTTTGTCATGGCCTTTCCCAGGACACCAGTTCCCAACAGGGAGATGCTAAAAGAGACTCTGCTCCATTTGTACAACAGTTATGCAGAAGGGACCTGGAGATGGTGCTCAGAAATGTTCCTGGGTGATGCTCACTGAGGATAGGGTTTGTTTTTTTGGTTTTTATTTATATACACTTCATGTATACAGTCCTTTATACCCAACTCTTAATAATGCCCAGTTTAGTAGTGTTGGGCCAGATGTATTTATTCCTTTATTTAATACCCAGGTAACGGCTGCTGGAGCATTTAATGAGTTCTTAAAAAACAAATCCAGTGAGCTACACAATCTCACACACCTCCAGCCTTATTTCAAGCGCTTAATGGACTCCAGTCTATGCTCTGGTAGTTAAAAATCTTCCATTTCTATCACTGCAGCGTTTTTACTGCTTTTTTTTATTTGCTCAATCATTTCACAGTCCAGTTGTTTGGTTTTGGTCAGGTGGGCTATAAAATATTCCTGTAACAAGTTTAATCTCTGCAACATCTCTGGCCTCCATCTATAACGACTTTGTACCAATAGTAGTTTCTCCCAAATCACCGCTTTCGAGAACTAACAAATCTTCTTTGCAGACAAACACACATCCCAAACGCAAACCCCACCTTCCAGGCAGCTCCCAAACAGCAACACTGTTTAATACACTCGCTTATTCTGCCCCCATTGGGAAGATTTAATTTTAAATGATCTGGATTTGAATAAAAGAAAACTTTTAGTGGCTGAGCACCAATTCACCTGACTACCTCCCCATGCTGTGAGGCTGCTCTTGGGACTGCTGCTCCGTAATCCTATTTTGGGCTTTGTGTGTGTTTACTGTGCCCAGACCAACCCCCAGTGACCATGAGTCAATCAAGGCCACTGAGTTCCAGACCAGATCCAGGCACTTTCTGGGGTTCTTGTTTGCTCTGCAGGCTCTGAACCTTTTACTGCACCCAGATTCCTGGGTATTCACACATGAAATAAGAACAGAGAGGTTTAATAAAGGATATATTAGGGATCTGTGGCGCAGTTGTGACCCTGGGTTTCTCCCCTGGGATGGGAGGAGGATTCTGTGTGGCTTGGATGACCTGGCACTCACTCCTGCCCTGTTCACACCCTCACCAGAAGGAAGATTTCAGCACCTTTCTCAGGCGTGCTGCAGTTCTGCTCTGGCTGAGGAGGGGCACTGGAAAGGTGCATTCCCTACACCCGCAGAAATGTTAAACACGGGAAGTTCCTTGGCTCCGTGTCTCGCATTCCAGCAGGGGCTGTTCCCCTGAGCCAGACCATCCCCACCTGCCGAGCTGGCAGCTCCTGCTGGATGTGCTCCCTGATTTACTCCGTGTTGGATCTTGATGGGCTGCTTACAATATCGAGGGGGGTTTGTGTGCAATCCTCCTCCTCCTCCTGGCTCTACCTGCCCGGCTCCTGTTATCTCCCTCCCTGTCTGTCACACCAGTCAAAATCACTTTCCAGTCCTTTCCCACAGGTAAACATCATCTCCAGCCCGTGATGCATTTTGTATCTCTCCAGAAAGTAATACCTATAGAAGTCAGCACTTCAGTGATTTATGTAATTAAAATATGATGGATCAAGTCGTTAAAATTCACTAGCGCCGGTACACGTGTTCACAAGTGCACAACTTGTCTCCAACTGTGCCTGCCCCATCATCCCGCCATGACCTTGTCTTATTATTTAAGCTTTTGCTCTGCATCAGAAAATTATGAATAGCAGAGCAAACTGAAGAGTGGAATTAAAACCAAGACTGTCTGGTATATTTTTCTGCTTGTGTTTACTTTGTCACTTCAGAATGACAGGCTTGAAATTCCTGCATGATCTTCGCCGTGTTCTAAAAATGACAGCTACTATAATTCAAATTTACTGCTGTATTTTTTTTACTAGTAATGAAGTTGTAAATGCAGCATTTCTTTCATTACCTATTCATTAAAGATATGACATGAAAACAGAGTTACCATGGAAATGGCTCTGTGAATTCTGAGTACATAATAAGAATTTCATTGTTTACACTACAGCATAGATAACTGATGGGTGTTGTTGTTGCTGGTAAAGTCTTATTTAGCCTCGGGAATGCTTGTAAGGGAAAAAAAGGTTGTGCAATTGGTCTTCCACTAAGTGCCTGCATACAAGCAAAGCTCTGTAAAATCATCAGTGCAAAAGAGTTTTATGATGAAAAGCACCGACTATGTTTTGAGCTTTAAATCTTTGAGCATCATTTGGCACTGAATATTTAAACATTCAAAGTAGAGATAGCCTAGTTGGTGTGTTACTAATAGTCTCATTGCAGGGCTAATGCGTACACAGCTCGTATAAATAAATTAGCATAAGGAGAATTTAGGAGTTTTTATACTTCAGCTGAAAACTGTAGGTTTTAGTAGCAGGAAAGCATCAGATTTAATACATAACAGTGTCAACAGCTGTGCCAAAAGGTAAAGGTGTTAGAAGCCTTATTTTTGCACCAATTGCAATTTCAAATAAAATCAGGAGCTGCGTCCTCCAACTGTATAACAGGGACTGCATTTTGTGGTACATTGCACCTCTGAAATGGGCCTGATTTTATAGAGAATGAAACCAGGAAGGTTCTTAAACACCCAAATGCCAGGGTGACCCTTTGGCTGCTGAAGTCACAGTGACCGTCAGCAGCACTTTTGGAGTGAAAAGGTTTTAATCCGATTCTGCACAGCTCTACAAAACCCTCGGAAAAGGCTTGAGCTCAGCTAAGAATCAATGAGTCAGGATTGGCATTTGTGCCCAAAAGCCCTGAATGTCTGTTTCTCATTTGCAAACCAGTTCATTCCAGGGAATGAGCCATAAAGAGAAGCATTATGGATGCTGTGTTATAAAACAGAGCGATAATGAGATCTCTTTTGTGCCTTAAATAAACATTGAACTGCTCCTAGTCTTAAGTAATAAAATACATACATCTGCACAAAGACGAGGAGTCTGAATGGGACCGGGCATGTCCCGAGCCCTCTGATGTCTGTGACAAGATTCCTGTGATGATTAAAGCACTGAATTGGGGTGTTTGATGTACATCAGTGCCCTCCTGTTCCAGAGTCATTTGCACCAGGCAGAACTAATCACTCCTAATTGCAATTGACTGGCAGAATAACAACAATGGCATCCCTAAAGCAGCTCTGCCTTCATCTCCCCGAGTCTTTTGCAGGAGGAATCTTTCCTCCCAAATCTTCCAGCTGGTGAGATCATGGGAAGGGGCTGTCCCAGTGACCCACACGGCACTGACAGGTACAGCCCTAGAAACCAGGTGTCCCCATTCCCAGCCCTGAGCCAGGAACTCCTGCTCTCATTTTAGTAAAATCTGGCAAGTTTGGGGGAAAATTAGATGTAGCAATGGTCAGACTTCACAAGTTAAAACAATAACACTTGCAAGAGCATTGGCGGGGTCACCTCCATCCATGGAGCAGTTAGTGTTTTCTCCCATGAGCTTGCCAGCCACAGTGCAGTGAGAACCATATTAACCCTGTCCTTATGAATAATTTGATACTTCCAGGATTCCGAGGGACAGCCACAGACTGCAGTTATTATTCATAGTGTGAATAATAATTTTGTAGGGAAGGATTAGAGTTTTATTCCTTGACACAGCTGAAGCTGCTTTAGGCGAAGAGATTTAGGCCGTGGGGGAAATAAGTGCTGCTGCCACACATTCACCAATAACTTACAGCCTGCTTTGAGTGGGAACAGACAGTTAAAATCTGCCATCTAACCTGCCCTGAGTCAGAAATATCTTCCACCTTCAGGGAAACTGCTGTCCACTCACTCACCTGGTGAATATCTGAATATCCTGCATTCCTCTTGCTGTGTTCCGCTGGCACCTCGGGAAGCGCTTTGGCTCTGGCACAGCTGGGTGAAGTCACAGCACAGCTGATGGGCAGCCAGCAGCGTGTGGCACGGCAGGGAGAAGGATTTCACATCTTGCTGTTGATTACCAAATGAAACGTAACTCAGATTACTGGAGCTGCTCAGATTAATGATCTGGTAGTGGTTTAACTTTGCAGAGCATCTGCGCCATATGCGATCCCACCAGTGTTTGGTGGGTTGAATCACTGCTGTGACAGAGCAAAGAAAGAATGTTTAAATCATAGTTTCTCTTTGAACCAGTAGGCAATGTTTTGTTTTTGGGAAAATTCATCAGGCACAAAGAGAATAATAAAAGAAAAAAGGAAATCTGTTTGAATAATGAGCACACTGACCATCACATGAAATATAAAGACTGACACAGTAGGTTACACTTTGGACCTAAATTATTTATTTGAGTCCGTTTTGGTTTAATTCTTTTTCTTTTCTTTTACAGTCTCACAAACTATTTTTACTAACTTTTTTTTTTTTAATGGTCAAATTTTTCTGATCAAATAGACAAGCACAAAGACAAAAATGTTCTCCACAGCCCCAAATCCATAGTGAGATATGTCTTGGTCTGAAGAGTTTACCTGGCTCCCTGCACAGAGCTTTCCTCTACATGGTACCAGAGGGAGAGAACGAGCAGGAATTTCAGCCCCCTCTAAAGTCTCTTAGAGAGTTTGGGGGTTCCAGGTGCTGCTGGTGTCCTGTTTGTGCTGCATCCTTTATTCCCCAGCCCTGGAAGTGTCCAAGGCCAGGTTGGACGGGGCTTGGATCAACTTGGGATAGTGGAAGGTGTCCCTGCCCATGGCAGGGGGTGGAACACGATGAGATTTGATGTTCCTTCTATCCCAAATAATTATGGAATTCTGTGCTCCAGCATCAGCTCAGCCCACATTGAGCTGTTGCATGGGAGCCACGTTACTCTCTGAAGGCCCTAAATGCTCTTCATCACAGAGAACTTGCTGTAGGATGTATAGATGAGACTGAGGGCGTATAAATAACACAGGTATTCCACATTTTAATGTATTTTTCAGCTTTTGGTTCTCCGGGCTTATTTCCTACACAGCAGGGGCAATTTGCACATAATATCTTTGCTGCTGGCCTGTGAACATTTAGGCTACGTGAAGTTAAGCAGCTGGTAGAAAGCCCTCAGAAATGGAGTTTTGTGGGAAGTGCTGACACACTTTTAATTGGAGTGCTAGATGCTGTGGGAGCACTGTGCCATGAGCCCGGGTAGGTAGTTAGTGTATCTTATTTTGCAGCTTGCCATGTCCAAGCTATAGGGCACGACTGGATTTATTTTAATGCAAATTATAGCTGATTTCCAGCAGGTACTGGGAGCCTTTCTTGCTCTTAAAACTATATATTGGTAATTTGAAGGAACTGGTTATCTGAAGAGAAGGCAGATCCTTGCAGGCAGGGGATAAACACAATTGTTGGCTTTCTGGGTGGTTTGTTTCTTTCAAACATTTATTAAAAGTGCTGGAAATCATGCTGGCTAGGAGTGTAGTTTGCAATTTTCTGAGTGCTGTATGTCTCTTTCAGAAAAATTCATTATAATAACAGAGTCACTGGGCTGACTCCATTTGTGTAAAACAAGAGACTCTCTGGAGATACTAGAGGGGTAACAAAACAAATGTACAGTGTCCTGATAGAAATACAAGTATTGATCTGATGAATATTGCAGCCTAAAGACTACACGTTATTAGGGTGTAATGAAATCTTGTTTTGGCTTCAGAGCTGCAGCTCTGCTGCTGGTCACTACAGCATTGAATTATTCAGAAATCATATCTTTGTTAATACTCAGAGGCTTTAGAAGATGCCATCAGCCTGCTTGTTTCTTTTTTTTCTTTTCTCCCATCCAAATGTTCTTTCTTATCTCTAAATATTTCATAGATGCTTGAAATAAAGCCCTTCCCTCTTGGTTTTGCCCTGTTGGACAGAAGCTGAGGTTGTGGTTTATCAATACAGTAAATCTGGCACTAAGACTCTTGGTATTGGATCCAAAATGCCACAGGCGAGTGATGCAAAGTGCTGATTCAATACAAACTGCCTCTCAGAGTTCAGATTTATCTGAGAATTTTTGATAGATCCTTGTATAGGGCTTTCTGCGGAGTCAGGTGCTGTCTGTACTCCCACTGCTGCAATGAAGTTGGCACAAAAGCAGCATGAACTTCATCTCATCAGCTTTGGCTCCTTCCACAGGAGCAGGACCATGTCCTGTCACAGATAAATGTGTGTGCTGGGAAGGCTGGGGTCACCAGCAGCAGAGCCTCTGCCTGAAGTGAAAACTCTTCTGTCACAGGGAACAGAGCGTGGAAAGGTAAGGTGCCACATCCAACGTCAGACACACCTTAGACATGGAGCAGCCACCCTGCTACTGCCCCTGGGGTGCGGGTGGTATCAGATGAGCTGTGAGCTGAGCTGTTTGGGTGATTCCCAGTGCCCTCAGTCATTTCCCTCAGAGGATTTGCTGCTGGCACAGCACTGTTCCTGTTGGTCCAGTGTGGTGGGCACAGCAGCAGTGCTCATCCCTTTTCTTCAGTGGCATTCCTGGCTCTGAGAGCACTTCCAACCTCCACAATGACTTGGGAAGTTCTCACATTTCTCACTCACAGGAGTGTACCTCCCCAGTACTCCGAGCATGGATTTCCCTCCCTGGCTGCTAGCCATGCAGTTGTGCTCATGCACAGCTCTACCCACAGCTGTGCCCAATTCCATGTGTCAGACACAGATAAAGGTGAAAGTTTCAGAGGGAAACAGCCCATCCAGTGCTGAACATGATGTCTCCCCACCCTTCCAGCCCCGCTTTATTAACACAAGTGTCCTTCACTGCTCTTTCTCTCAAAATCAATCTCTCCAGCACTGATTGCTCTGTCACATTCCCTCTGTAGGCAGGCTGGCTGAACACTTTTATCGTGCTGCCCACAGGCAAAGTGGTCCCACAAAGAGCCCTCTAGACCGAGCTCAAGGTCACAGGTCCTAACAGCTTCCTTAGGATGGCTGCATACTCTGCCACAAATTCACTTCCAACATGATCTCCCTGTGGGATTAAATCCCACTCAGCTTTAGCACTGCTGACGCACGTTGTCCAGAACAGACCGTTGCTTATAAAGGACTTTCCTGCAGGTTTCTCTGGAGCTCTGCTTCTTCCCTACAGGGAGTACGTTCTGGCATCAGGGAAACTTCTGCTTCTTGAAAACAAACACACAAACTCCGTGGTGAAGTGTTCCCAACTCGACATGTAAGTACACATTTCTGTTACTGAGTGGTGTGTTCCATCCCTCTCACCACTGCAGGCAGAGATGGATCCCCTGCAGCTCACACTGCTGCTGCTGCTGATCCACAGCTGGCCTCAGTTCAGCTGCAAATATGTAAATCTTGGTTGCTAATTACATCAAACCTCGTGGGCTTCGTTTAGGAACAATACACAGGCTGCTATTCCCTCAGCAGTGGTGTGGAGGAGAGGTCCTCCCTGTCCCAAGCCAGCAACTTGTGTGCAGAGGATGAGGGATGTACATCTCTCTTTGGTCACTGAGAGAGTTTGGAACAACTTTGGGCCAAACTTCCAGCAAAATACAACAAAATAAAATGTCATGGAGAATCTGCGCCGTGTTGGAGATATCAGAGTGGCATCTGTGTCTCTAAGTCAGGCATTTGATTGTCTGTCCACCTAAGATGCAGGTACTAATGCAGCCTTTGGGGCCTGACTTCCCAAAATAGTATTTTGGAGTTGGTGGTCCAGATAATCTGGGCTCCCTCCTCCACCCCAGTCTCCCTTGAACTGTTGGCTAAGGGGGTTCACACATGTTCTGTAGGGCAGTCACAACATAATTGTGAATTAATGCTGTGCTCCTTCCATTCATGGCATTTGACTGACTTTGAGTCGATTAATTCACTTCTAGAGAATCCATCTTTCTTTGGGGAAACATGCTGATTTTCAAAAGTAGGAGGCATTTAAACCTAGTGTACATCCTGGAGTGGATAAAAAGGTCAGGCTGGTCACTCAACTGCATAAGAACAAAATAATGGATGGAAGTTGGACTTTTTAAACTGTCCCTTGGAGCACCCGTGTAGCATCTCAGGGAGCAGTTCTGCTCCAGCAGACCTCACTCACACATCCAGCAAGTTCTGGGCTTGCATGTCCAAGGAGATCAATGGCCCATCAGGGTATTCCTCCATTATGATTCTTTCCCCCTCTGCTAATTTGGGGTGATTTGTCCCTTTGTTTGAGCTGCCTGTGTGCAGTCCCACTCGTGGTTATCTCCAAACACACTTCACAACAGGTTGTCAATCTGTTTTATCGCACATCTTTGTTATTGCTTTTGTTTTTGTGTGTCACTGTCAGATAAAGGAAAATAGCTTGCATTTATCTCTGGAGGACTTTAGGATATTATTGTTTTATTATACATATACCATTATCTTCTTGTTGTTTGGGGTCATTTTATGATACAGCACACTTCACCTTTCTATTCCTCGCATTCCGAGCTTTTGTGTGACCTTTTAACAGCAGCACAGAGAGAGGCTCCAGGAACAGATCCACTTGTGCTGTGCATTGTTCACCTTGAGCCAGGCTCCTCCCGTTTATGACATGGTAATTTTCACAGGAACCACTTTTCAAACAGCATTATGCAAATGAACGTGGCACTGCAGCATCCCCGTACCACTCGCACAAAGTTGTGGAGTTGCTTTAATGGAAATGTTGCAGCAAGAAGGTGTGAGGGAGAGACAATAGGAAAAGATTTGATAAGTGACAGGTATTGTATGTTGAGATAGAAGAATGACTGATATAGGATGGCAACATGGAAAACAAACAGGGAACAGAGCCTTTGAATATTGGATTTTTCTGGTTTGGTGGCCAAGGTACAGGAAACACTATATTAGTTTAAGTAATTATCAAATAATTTAATATTAGATTTTTGTCAAAATGAGAACAAACAGAAACAAATAGCTGAGATTAACAATGTTTTGGTCAATCTGCAGGAAAGAGGTTATATATTTTTCAAATTTAATGTAAATGCAGTTTGGGGTCCCTTCCTACAGTTCCAGATGTAGTATCTCTTAAAAATCTTTCTTTTAAAGAAAATATTAATTCACTGAGGCCAAGGAAGGTGGATTAAAATATTGAATGTAGAGTGGAGACTGTATATATTGCAGCCTGGGTCTACTAGTTAGGAGAAGGAGAGGAACTCATTTTAGGTTTTCTACCATGGGTATTTATAGACACAAAAACCCACGAGAAGGATCTCAGTACCTTCCATTATATTTTGATTTAAGTCATGGAGAGCTATTTGGAGAACGACTATTTACAAGACCATGTCATGACAGGACAAGGGGGAATAGATAATAGAAAAAAATTCTAGACTGTGAGGGTGGCAGGCCCTGGCATAGGTGCCCAGAGCAGCTGTGGCTGCCCCTGATCCCTGGCAGTGCCCAAGGCCAGGCTGGACAGGGCTGGGAGCAGCTGGGACAGTGCGAGGTGTCCCTGCCCAGGGGTGGAATGGAACGGGATTTAAGGTCCCTTTTAACCCAAACCAGTGTAGGATTCCATGACCCTATAAACTGCCACAGGATGCTAACATCCACGGTAAGAATTCTCACAGAGAGAGCGTAGGAGCTGTACATCCTGAAGCCAAACATGTCAGACAATCAACAGAGCTATGTGTAAAAATCCACGTTAAAAATGCCAGGTAGATATAGTCACTGCCAGTGCAGCCATTTCACATTAACTTTACAGCTATTGTTACAGCCAGATTTTTTTCCTGTGTTAGATGCTTTACATATTAAACAAAGTACTAAATACTTTCTTAGGTACTGTGATCTTGCTTGTTAAGCTGGAAGCTAATTTACTGGTTTAAAACCATAAATGTTTAAAAATTACATTACTTGAAAAATTTAGCTTTTCATGTTCCCTCTGAACTATGAGAAGAGAGTAATTGCCTTATTTTTCACAACACAGTGGAATACCCTTAATATTTCTTCTGGAGTTGCCTAAATTGGAAAATGTGTGGCGGCCCAAATCTTTCTCCATCCAAGACGAGAAAGAACCTGTGGATATGTCGGGTCCTTAGTCAAGGTACCTCCGTCAAGTACCTGCAGCCTGAGGATGGCTCAGGATGACAGCAAAGGGACTTTTCCCTGGCACATCCTTGAGCCTGGGGTACCTGCATTTGTAGGCTGTCTCCATCAGTGTCCTTTGCCAGGCAGTGTGCTGCTCAGGTGAGGGTAAAACCAGAGAGGGTGAAGTTAGCTGCAGTGATGGTGTGTTTCCTGTGCACACAGAGCAGCTGATGGATGGTAACTTACTCACCTGATGTAATTTGTGGTTTGTGAGCTGCAGCCCTCGTAGGCTACAGTAATGAGGTTTTAAAAAGACAGATGCTCCCTCTGCTCCAAGGTCTCTTGGAAATGTTGTGTGTTTGTGATGGCTCTTTTCTCAGCAGAGCCGATGTTTCCTGACGAGTTATTGTCACTGCTCACCGGTCCCTGCTCCACTTGGCTGTGTCTGGCTAGTGCATAGCAGCCACCCTTCTATTTACTAATTAATTCTCTGGTGCATTTTGGGGGAGAAATCCATTTCTTGGGAATTTGAACATTCTAATGCTTTTATTTATGCGGGGTTTGTGTGTTTAGTTGACACACAGTGTGCTGCTATTAAAGAGCAGACAGCTGTGGTGTCCTCCCAGCAGGACAGGCCTGAGCACCTTTCCCCTGTCAGGAATGGCTGGGTCTCCTGTGGCACTCCATCAGCCCTGGGGTTGGATATTCTGTGTACACCTCCATACTCAGCAGCTTCTGTCCCTGGGGGTTTAGAGGATATTTGGGTTTGGGGATCCAAGGCTGGAGCCACCTCAGCTCCCTTCCTCCACAGAGGACCCGGTGTAATTCCGTGCAGGGTTGCATGGGATGCCAAGTTTCTCACTTGAATACTGGCAGCAGTGCACCCACAGGGCTCATTCCCTTGGATGGGACCTTGACATGGCCAGGTATCTTTTATCCACTGGATAAAAACTGTTTGGGGACAGCCACGTCCACCAGCCCTTCCTCACACAGGGTACTGCCCTTCTGCAGACCTTCCACCACCTGGGCAGAGGGAAGGTGATGGCCCCACCTTCATCAGTGAAGATGGAGATGATGAAGAGGGATGGTCTCACACTGCAGGACCCCCTAAATCTGATGGAGAGATCGAGGCTCTGCGGTGTAGCTGACCTCAAGAGGCCTGGGCTGGGTGGGGAGGGTTGTTTTGTACCTCTCTTCTTTCCCATATTCATTTCAAGGAGTGGAAAGCACACTGCATTTGTCCCCAGTGTTGGGATTACCACTGTTCCACCACTTACAGATTCATAGACTGTCCTGAGCTGGAAGGAACCCACAAGGATCATCAGTCCAGCTCCAGTTCCTGCACAGACACCCCAACAATCCCACCCTGGGCATCCCTGACAGCACTGTCCAAACACTCCTGGAGCTCCGGCAGCCTCGGGGCTGCCACCATTCCCTGAGGAGCCTGGGCAGTGCCAGCACCCTCTGTTTGATGAGCCTTTTCCTGAAATGCGACCTAAACCTCCCCTGACACAGCTCCATGCAATTTCTTGGGGTTGATCCTACCTTCTACATCTGTTGTGCTGTACCTGGAATCGAAGGACACAGAAAGACTCCTCAGGGGGGCAGAGACATCCAAACACCTCATCCTCCAAACATGTCCAGTGCAAGGGGCATCAGAGTGGTCTGGAGTGTCCTTCCTCAGTACGGACATGCAACACACAGTCACAGATTGAACAGCAGAGATCCAACCCAGAGTATTTGGCAAGTTGTTCATGCTGAAATGTGTAGTTACAATGAATAGGCTGCCATGATTTATTTAGTAGTGGTTTGTTTGTCATTCTTTTTCTAAACTCAACCCTTTTGCTTCTGCAGTACAAAGGAAGAGTCAAACTGACTACTTAACCAACTGAATACATCACTTGGGATGTTTAATTCTCTAAAAACCTGGGTGGGTTTTTTTTTTTCAAATTATTTACACTTCAGAGTGGAAAAATAGCAACATTACTATAGCATTAGATTAAATTTCCCCAGGTTAATGGGCTCAGTGTCAGGAGTGAATAATCACGAGTGCGTTGCCAATGGAGAGACCATAAAGGCACGTTCCTTTCACAATATATTCTACCCCATGAATATATTAAAATATTTTTCCCAGTATGAAAAGAACGGAAATAGCCTTTTGTTTTCCTCTTTTCATAGCAAATGCTCCTGTCATTCGCAGCACAATGAATTCCTTGAATCTGTACTAGTCGGTTTTATCCTTCCTTCAAGACCCAGAGGCCACTGGAAAAATCTTTCACATGGCTAAACTTTGCTGCATGTATTTAACCAGTAAATCATTTGTCTTCTGAACTAGAAGAACCAATACCCATTTATGTTCTAAAAATGGTTTGTTTTACTTACTTTATGAGTTGGATCTGCAACAGTAGCAAAGCCAAAGGATGTTTAATTAAGTTATATTTACTTTTTCATGATCTTTTAACTTGAGATTATAAATCATGAATCAATGAGTACTTAATTTCCTCATATAGCATTAAAAGTAATTGCTTCATAAATTTGTTTTAGTAATCCAAATATTTGCACAGAGTGCAGCACAAAGAAGTTGTTTCATTGATGAGAGTTCTCACTTCCCTTTCTGCTGTTGGAGGAAAATGGGTTTTTGCTCCTTTGGGGTCCAGTCCTTCTTGGTGCAGACGTCTCTGAACCTCAGGGGTGGTATTGTTATGAAATATTGATGTCACACCAATTTTTTTGGCCGTTGGTTTCCTTGACACTTTAATTACAGTGACGTCCTCCTGAATCTTCAGTCTGGCAAGCAGAATTTTGTGAGTGAGTCCATGACCCTGTGCAGGATCATCAAACAGTCTTTAACTACAGATATTTCTGCTTTCTCCCCAGAATCCAAGCCCAGACGTGGGGAGGTGCTTCGATCCTTCTGTATTAGCCATGGCATCTTGGAATTGAATTTCTGCTTAGTAACATGGGGCAGAGAAATCCTTCCTGCACCTCACCACAGCAATGAGCCATCTGTTTCCAGAGCCAGATGCCTGAGAAGGCAGGACCCAGGGAATGGCTGGAGCTGTGTCAGGGCAGGTTTAGGTTGGATATCCGGAAAGGTTCTACCCCAGAGGGTGCTGGCACTGCCCAGGCTCCCCAGGGAATGGGCACAACCCTGAGGCTGCCAGAGCTCCAGGAGAGTTTGGACACCACTCCCAGGGTGGGATTGTTGGGGTGTCTGTGAAGGAACAGGGGCTGGGCTGGATCATCCTGTGGGTCCCTTCCAGCTCAGGATTTTCTGTGATTCCCAGTTTCTGTGATACACTGCATGCATGTCTTGGGTCCTGCTTGAGTCTCATGATTTGTTATCAGGCATTACTGGTTCCCCAAGTGAAGAATTATTTTATTGACTTGTGGACAGTGTGTGGAAAATCAGGGTCTTTCAAAAAACAAAATCACAGTACCACAGAATATTCTGAGTTGGAAGGGCCCGACAAGGATCATCCAGTCCAACCTTTAAGGGAATGGACCACAAGGGATCAAACCCAGAACCTTGGCATTGCCAGCACTGTGTCACAGGAGTGCCATGATCCACATCAGATGCAGCTTCATGAGGGTCATTTCTCAATGAAAGGCTTCATTTGAATTGAAAGCTTTCATGAATTGTTTCTTGATGGAAAGAATAGAAAAAAATCTGCAGTAGCTGCTGTGTGGGAAAGGCTCAGCTTTCCCAGGATCTGAAAGACTTGACCAGTGCTTGATGACATATCTTGAACCCCTTTCAGGTGGGTTTTGATGCCATACCTTGAACCCTTTTCAAATGGGTTTTGATGAGCTTTGGTGCCATACCTTGAACCCCTTTCAGGTGAGTTTTGATGGGCTTTGGTGCCATACCTTGAATCCCTTTCAAGTGGGCTTTGATGCCATACTTTGAACCCCTTTCAAATGGGTTTTGGTGGGTTTTGATGCCATACTTTGAACCCTTTCAAGTGTGTTTTGGTGGGCTTTGCATTTCTTGTCAGCCACAAAGGCGGAAGCAGTGAGCTGATGCAGTTGGAGCCATGCAGGGGCAGAGCTTGTGAAAAGCACCTGAGCTCCAGCCTCATCTGCTGCGTGGTGCTCCTTGGCACGGGAAGAGGGAGGGCAGCCTAAAAAGCAGCTGTGGAGCAGGAAGCACACCTGAGGTCTGGCTGCTGGGATCCAAAGCCCTTCTCCAAGGGGAGCTGATGCCATTTCCTTTATTCCTCATGCACGCCCACTCAATAATTCCAAGTGGGATAAGCCCAACGTGAAGAGTTTCCTTAGCTGGACTTCCAAGAGCTCCCTCAGGTATCCCTGTGCAGCCATCAATCAGGCAAAATCTCCAGGGGAGTGAGCAGCAATCTGGGCAAAGCAGAGGGAAAGAGAGGAGGAGGAGGAGGTAAAGCAGGAGCTGCCGTGGCCATAATTCCCCAGTGTCTGATAAAGGTTTTGAGAAGGAAGTGTTTTATTTCTTTAATGGAGATGTGGATGGCAGGGGAAGGGTCAGAAAAAGAGGCCTGGGGTTAGAAGCAACTCTTATATTGGAAGAAAATCTCTACTGGAGTGCAATGGAATAATCAAGATTTATTTATAAAATATTGCTATTAAATAAACATTACAGAAACTTTCGAATATCAAGCTTATTTATAGCTTTAGGCGTGAAAACCCACATTAGTATGTTGAATTATATGAGTTCAGTGCTGCCTGCTAGCTGACAGCACGTCAAATTATTTGCAAATATTTTCTGGAACAGTAACCTTGAAGGATGCCAGCACCATTCAGTGTAACCTTATCACGAGACAGGAACCAAGTGATGAGATGAGGACTGAGGATACAGAGTTTTTAGCAGCAAGTGACCTCTGACTCGCTGCCTAAAAACAGAGTTCACGTGGTACCTTCCTCAGCACAGAAGGATGCTTTTTTGTCACTGACATATACACTGATTCTGTGCAGGGGTTTTGGAAGATGGTGTGAGTGATGTCGAGATGAGAAACTGCTCAGGGCAGGGATTTGAGAGTACATTGGTCACATTTAAGTGGGTTTATCTCCTCCAGCCTGCAATACTGAGCTTCTGCAGAAATTATGTAATCATTTTAACAAAGTGTTCTGTAATTGACATGAAAAAGGCGAAGTAAAATAAAAATGAATTACTCTGTAAGCAGAAAGGTTCATTCATTTTAGCTGCAATCTGTAAGAGGGAAAAGGGAAAAAAAAAATCCCAAATGCAGGCTTTTTATGGAAATTGTGGCCTCGTTGAAATTATAAGCTTTCTGCTATTTAAATGAATAATGTTCCCTAACACAGACTATTTTCTCATTTAAAAGTCTGTTGGGGTATAATTTCATCCTTTTACTGTCTGCTGTGTTTTAACTTACAGCAGTCTGACTAAATATTGTATTTTCTCTCCATCAGAAATTGTCGGTACAGTTTGTGCAACAAGCGTTTGTTGCTCAGTTAGAAGGCTCTGACTTAGAAATGTAACATTTTGCACGGAGGTTTGCAGGGTCCTTGTCACGTGGGAAGCAGGTGGCACTAAATTCATGTTTCGTTCCCTGGCGGTGGCCAACAGCGATGACAGCGACGTTTGGGTGCCCAAAATGAGGGAGGACAGAGGAGCCCAAGTGTTGCTCATCAGCTCTGGGCAAGATGCAGAGTCAGAGCCAGTGGCACAATGTCCTCCCTGCGAGGGAGGGACACAGGGGACAGGCAGGACGAGCACCAGCTCCAGCTCTGGCAGAAGAGTCGGTTGTGAGAAGAGCAGTTGTGTCTTTGGCACCCTGGCCGTGCTGCAGAGCTCTTTGGGTGCCAGGTGCTTCTTCACAGCAGCAGATCCAGGCCAGCACGGGCAGCCAAGTGCCTTCTAGCCAAAACCAAGGATTTGCATATCCCACGTGCTCCCAAATCTGAAATCACGGCTCCCAAACCCCACCTAAAAATGAGACAGTAGTAAAGACAGGCACGTGCATTTGACCTTGTGTTTTTCAGGCCATTCAGTATTGACCCAGGCCACATCCCATGGTTTTATCCATAGCTCTGATGTCGAGTCACTTCAGTGTTAAAACAAATGCTGAGGTTCCCCTGGACTCGCTTGACTGAGAGTTGGGGTTTTTAAAGGCACACCATGGGGCTCGTGATGAGCAAGAGACGCGCAGCATAAATTACCTTCCATCTTTGGAGGGCATCTTCGTTCAGCAGAAGGACACAGCAGTGAAAGATATTTAACGACAACAAAACTGCCTTGCCTCAAAGATGCAGTTAACCTTGACAAATAAGGATGAATCCTCTAAGGAGCCATAAAATGCTCCCCTGGTTTATGTCTGTCAGTCTGTCGTTTGAATGCTCTATCAATTCTTACACTACTTCCAGTGGCGAGGCCAAGTGGCTGATAAAGTTTTACATGCTGTTTGTTTGCTGAGAGAATTACAGCCGTGGCACCTCTGCCGCAGCAGGAAAGGAGTTCCCGGGGGCTGCAGGTGAAGCCTGGGTTGTGCAGGGCAGGTGTTGGGACCCACATGGAAATCAGGATACCCAGAATGGACACTGCTGCCATTGGAGCCCCCCAGAGCTCCCAGCAGGACGGCCCTGCCCTAAACCAGACTTTAGTGCAGCTCCCAGGAGCTTCCTCTGCTTATTTGGATATCTACCCAGTTTAATAATGCTGAACTGCTTATCCCACCCACAGGAACAACCCCAGCTGAGGCCAGAGCTCTTACAGGCTGTGTAACACAAATTAGCACCTCAGAAAAACCACTGTCCATGAGGTGAATCGTCAGGAGCACCAACAGAATGGTTTGGGTAGGATGGGACCTTCAAGATCCTCGATCTCAGATCCTCTGACCCTGGCTTCTGCAGGGGGATCTCCATTTGTGAGTGGACACTGGGGGTGATTTATGTGTTAGCTGAATATTGTCTAATTGTTTGTATTTCATCTCAAACAGCAGTCCCAACACTTCTCTGGCCACACATCCATCGTGCTGATGCACTTTTGGTGACTCCTGCTCTTCAGAGCTGCAGACATGCACTGAGAGCTGGGAATGAGTTTGCCTTTCAATTGCCACGACACGTAGCTTCATGGTACTAGTTTCTGCTTGAAATCTTACTCTTCTCTTGCTTATTGTCACTAATCCCAGCAGTTTGTTTCTCCTCTTATCTCACCAACGTGAAGTTTGGATAAAACCTCCTAAGAAACGGCCCAAGCATGTGAGAAACAGCAGCCATAGGAGGCCAGAGCCAAGGATTTTCAATTCTTGCCTTTTGTATTTCCCTATTGTTTTTACCTACGGATACATTTTAGACTTTACGGGCCAAATTCATCCTATTCCAATGAAGTTAACTCAGAGACACACTTGGCTCTGTTGCTTTAAAAAAAAATAGATAATCCCAAACAGCAGGATAATTTTATGACCGCTAATTACATTTGTTGCTATGCAAGCTAAGATAATGATAAGAGTAATCGTATCTCATGCTTCAGGGCATACGCTCATCACCTGTGGACATCAGGAAGGAATTTTTCTCCTCATGTACAGCACTGTTCAATTAACTAGATGGATTGTGGTGGGTTTGTTTTCTCTGGGTTTTCTTCCTCTGAAGGATCATTTATTAGCTGCAGCCGGAGTAGGTATAGCAGATTGAATTAACCGACAGTCTGATCCAATATGGGGATTCCTAAATCCCCACCCTGGGAAGTAAAATCAGCTGTGGAAAAAGAATATGTAATCTTTTCCAATTTGGAAACTGATTGTTTTTCAAATGCCTGAATATCCTGCCCGTAACCAAAGTTATGAATGCAGCAATATTGAGCTGTGAGCTACCGTGTTGCACAAAATCTGGCTCTGAGAGAGTCCCAGTTTGAGGAAACTTGGAGATTGCTCTTCTCTTTTGACTCTGTGAGTAGCATCTGCATTCGAGCACCACTGGGTCCTACGGATTATGTTTGTGGCTACCCGTCACGTTGCATTAGAACAGCCAGCCTCAGCCAGAAAAGCAATTGAAAGGCATTGGAAATCTGCCTCACTGCCCACATCCAGGGAATAAGCTCTCTGATAATCCTAATAGAGAAGATCAAATTTGCCAAGAAAATAGAAACGATTGCTTGTATTTTGCTTCATTCTCCTCAACTGTCTTTCTGCTCCTCGCAAGACTTAATCAACAGCTAATAAACCTCAGCTTTTCAGTGCACAACAGAGTATTGTCTTTCTAGTACTTGTGTTGGGACTGGGATTTATCTGTTATTGACTTCATCCCTTTCCTATCCTTTCCTTTTGTTTGGTCCCCATTCCCCTTTTCTCAGTAGCTCTTGCTTTATTTTTATCTCTAGTAAAGCAGGTCTGCCATTTAATTAGCAAACCGGCCTCTACCTGAAACCAAATGAAATGTAATCTCCTGCCGACCTGAATGCAAGGTAGAAATTCCATATCTGAACGATTTCAACATTTGTCTTGGCTTATTTCTGGAGAAAAGCAGAACACTTCCCAGGTTTATTTCTGGGAGCAAATTCTGAAAACAGAACAGTGTGAATTTGTCAATACTTGTTGGGGATTTTTTCCATGCTAATAAACCAGCCTGGAAGGAGCTGCTTCACAGCAAAACAGGAGCAACTCTGCATTGATTCCACTGGCCTGGGCTAGCAAAGACCTTTATAGTATCATGCTCAGATGCAGCTTTTGGTGGCAGATGAGAGAAGGACTCCCAGAATTGTTAGGATTGGGAGGGACCTCATCCACACCCCCTCTGCCTAGGCAGGGTCACCGACAGCAGGTGACACAGGAACACGTCCCGGTGGGTTTGGGGATGACTCCCTGCCCTCCCTGGGCATCTGTAAAATCAAGCTGCTCAGAGATGAAACCAGATCTGCCCTTTGCTCTCAGGGTGGTGAGCTGTGCAGCCCTCTCCTGGCTGGGGTGGCAGTGCTGGCTGGCTGGGATCAGTGTTCTGTTGCCACACCGTGGCTCTACCCTGGCCGTGCCAGTTCCTGGCGTTCCTGCTGCTCCCCGGCACGTTTCCTGTCCAGCTCTGGCAGCAATTGTGGGGAATTATGAGCTATGGCTCTTCTTAACCTCTAGACACACCTCTGCTATTAACCATCCATAAAACTCTACGGCCCTTTTAAAACAGCCGGCTACTGTTATTTAATTCTCTCGACTTGTGCAAGAGAAACGAGATGGGAGAGGATGGCCAACACCTCCCTGGGAGCCAGCCCTAAAATCCAGATTTCACAAGGCACCTGAGCTCCTGTGGTGCTCAGCATCGCTGGGCATTGAACCAACATCACCCCAATAAACCCTCCTGACTCACTTGAAGAGGAGAAGTGTCATACGGAAATCAAATAGCTCGGGTCAGTGTGAGCAGTAACAGCTTATTTTCATCGCTGAGCTGCACTGCACAAACACCTATCTGTCAGCACTCCACTGGTTTAGTTCCAGGCAAAATGACTTGCTTGCTCTCCAATCTGGCGTGCTGGCAGTGCAGGAATGCAAACAGCCAGCCCTTCGTGTTCACCTGCAGCTTTATTCCCTTCATCAATAATTGCTAAAGAGACAAATGAAATTTTTCATACGTTGCTTCTGGAATTATATCACAGCAGTGCTTTTGTTTGATCAAAATTGCTAAATGTTTTCTATAGCTTGGAACAGCATAAAAATTGCAGGCTTGAAAATTACACATATGCCTCATCCTATCGCAAGGGATTCCAGAAGCTACTTGTGAGACAAGAAGTGCTCACCATATTCCTTAGGAGTTGTCCAAATATAGTTGATCAAGCTATTCTGATTCCATCCAAAGCAATGGCATGTTGTCCTCAGTGCAGTTGGGAACACACTGCTGTGATGCAAAATTCTCCCCTGGATTTTGAATTTAAACCCCAAAATTAAACATTTGCAGAAATTAAAAAGACCGTTCTGATGCATTAACAAGACAGAGCACGGACCTGTCAGTTCTATCCTCAGATGCACAGGACAAGAAATGCTGCTGTTCCCAGAGACTTTTGAGTGAGAAGATGCCCTCAGTCACAGAATTATAGAATCAGTTGGGTTGGAGGGACCTTAAAGATCATCCAGTGCCACTCTTTCACTTCCACGGTCCCAGGCTGCTCCAAGCCCTGTCCAGCCTGGCCTTGGACACTGCCAGGGATCCAGGAGCAGCCTGGGTTATTCCCAGCTCAAGCAGAGCCTGCTGAAGCTGAGGGCAGTTGGCACCAAGGCAGTCAATATGCTCAGCACTTTGCATGTTGGCTCTAAAGGAGGAGTTGCCTGTTTCTTTGGGTTTTTCTCCAAGCTCAGAAACATCACAGCTCCACATGTTCCCTTAATCTTTCTCAAAAATTCAGAACCAAAACATTGTTTCTTGCCCAGCTTGAGTTTTTCAGAGAGCTTTGCTAGTGCAGAGTGGGGAGTGAGTTGTGGCACGTGGAGAAAAAGGAACTATTGGAGGACTACAGAAAAAGAAGAGTAAATCTGGAGCTGGAAGAGAGGTGACACAAAAGAAAATTAAGTTACCTCTGCAACATCACATGTTAGGAAGGACTTCAGGGAAGCAGAAGTTCATGTGATCAGAATAACAGGGGGACAGAATCTCACCAGTAGAATTTCAGCAAGATTACAGAAAAGGGTGGGTGGAAAATAAAAAGGAGACGCTTCATGGGCTTTGGCTTCCAAAGGTAAGGGAAAAGGATGGACTTAGCATTAGAAAGAGAAAAAAAAAAACCAGACCTACAAAGTGGGAGCTCCTCAGTGCAGAGGGAGCAGAAGAGCCAGGACTAGAGCTAAATAAATCCCAATCTGTTTGCATGTGGCAACAAACAAATATCTGAACAGGAGCTGGGAAATTCAACTCTCCTCTTCTTCTCCATGAGAAGTGACAGTGCCCAGACTGACACACCGTGACAGAGGCTGAAGTGCTGGATGGGAATTGTTGGGTGCTGGGTTCCTGCATGCAGCCACATTTATTGCATCCCAATGTTTAATGTTCACAAACCATTAGATACATGTATATTTATGGTTTGATAATCAGCTGTCATTAACAGATGAGTAAACAACATAATGTTCATATTTAGGAGGAATATGCAAACTAAAGAGAAACTGCCAACTCCTAAGAACATTTATTTTTCTCTACACTTAATGGGAGGAAAGGAGGTGGAAATACTCTGTAAATTAATTATGGGATATTGGCAATGCCTCCACTACTGTACAACTGTAATTATCCCATCTCTGTGCGTGGGACTGTAGTCGTGCTCCCCCAGCTATTCTCATTCATGGGAGATAAGAATATACTCATTGTGCACGTTCCCTCAGATAAATCATTTTTACTGTCTCTTTGAACTCAGAAGAGCAGGCAGACCGTGATCTTTTCAACCAGCGGCACGCCAAGATGGTGAGGCCTTCTGCCACGCTCCCTTCGTGCGAATCAAAGATGTTCCAAACGTTAGGAGAGGATGGAAACTCTTATTTCCCATGGGAAGTACCAGTTCAAGTAGAGCTGCTTGATCTGATCAAGATTGTCAGGCAGTTTTACAAACCTCCTTGATTTTCTTGAGGATTTGCTGTTTTACATCAACTGCAAGCAGAGAAGAGCCTGAAAAGACATTTTTGACCCCTCCACAAGTATCCCTGAGCTAAATATGGTCCAATGTATTTGTGACTCCCTGGTTATGTCTTTAATCATCCCTGACAGTGTTTTGTATCCAAAGACACTTTATTAAATGTATCGTTATCCTCTTTTTATGGGTGAGGGAAACTGAGGCCCAGAGTAGGATGGGATTAACCCAGGGAGAAGGCAAAGGAAGTAGAAAATTATAAGGAAAGGTTAGGCCTGGAAAAGATGAAGTTACAGTAATGAGAAGATGCTTCATTAGTCATGGCTGGGAGAGCTGGAAGAAATCAAGTGTCCAGCCAGGGATGAGGCTGGGAACAGAGTCCAGCATCCTGACTGTCATCTCCCCACTCTCCCACCAGTTAGACCACGTGCTTGGAAACTGATCCATGTGTTTATGACCATGGATATTTGACAAAAAGCAAATGAATATTAACTGGACTTTCCTGGACAACGTAACCAACTTTCCCCGTTAGCCGATCCTTCCTCTGCCTTATAAAATTAGAAAATTTTGCAATCGGTTTTGGAGATGGAAACAGCTCATGTACAGATGCAACAATTTGGCAGGTTATCACACCAGGATTTTCAGCCCGGGATAGCACAGCCTCTCCAGCTGCTAAGGATCAGTCCCTTCAGCAAACCAAATTCACTAATCTGGTGCTTCCTCCTGCCCGTAGCCAGGCTTATTGGGGAGGATTAGCTCGTTGTCCAGGGGTAATTTTCTCAAATAAATGGGTCAAAGCCTGTGCTGGCTCCCCTCCTGCAGCCTGCTGAGTTCAATGGCTTTGCTCAGAGCACAGCCTGGTTCCTCATTTCCATCGAGGTCCTTGGGCCGTGGCTGAATAACGAGAAGTGGCAGGTGAAGCCGAAGGTTTTGGCTTTGTTTTTTGTAAAGAAGAGAGGAGTGCAGCAGAACAACATATGGTACAGTGCCTGGCTAAAAATGATTTAGTGAGAAACCGGTGCTTCATTTCTGTCTCTCTGCAACCACGTACACTAATGTAGTGGTGTAACTATTCATCTAATAAACTGCTAATATTTATTATTAATTGAAGCATTTAATCTAACAGTGGATTAGGGGAAGGCAAACGTAGGACTTAATGACTCTGCTGATTGGTATAAATTTTAGCAGTGAGCTCAGGGTGTATAATACAAATTGTGTTGCTGCTGCTGATAAATACCTTGGAACTGGAAGAAACTGTGCCTAAGCAAAACTTGCAGCGGCTATCAAGAGCTTGGTGTTTTTTAATCTTTTAGTGAGCACTGTAGGACTTCACTCCAAAAGACGAGGTCTCTATCACCAGTGGTTTATTATATTAATGACAAGGAAAGTGGTTATTAGTAATGTCTGCTTAACTTTAGAGGTCATCTTCCATCCCAAACGGCCCCTGGATGGATGGTTTAGTGCCGCTGCAATAACTGAAGTGCAGGATAACAAACTGTAATTATCCTGCACTTCTAACCAAATCCCCTGTGCTGTCTGCAAATCCATCATTGCCAGGGCTCTCTCCAGCCCACCCACCGCTCCGAATTCCTGGTTTGCTGCAACTGGAAGCAAGGACGTAGCCGTATCTTGTGGAAGGCAAATCTCTGCTTAGTGCTAGATGCTGTTTCCCAGACACTGCTGGGTGGGAGTTTAGGGATATTCCAGCTGGGAAAGATGGAAAGATGCTTCTGCTCTTTACCTTTCAAGCCTATGGAGTCAAAAGCAATGTTTGTATCCTGGGGAAAAATTAAAGGAAAAGCCCAGATTTCCTAAAGGCATGTGTCTTGCTCTAAGCTCTGGGAGGACTTGAGATCTCAGACTTTATCACTGTGACATTATGGGCTTCAGACCAGCTATTTTTAGAGGTTTCTTTAAAATTTGATCAGTTATAATTTTCCCTTTATGGTTATGATTTTCCCTTTCATGGGAGCTCTGTAGCTGAGACAGTAACTCTTGGAAACACAGCAGCATCCTTTCTAAGCGGGGTATAAAAACCCTCCTAATTGGAAATATTCTTTCAAACATTTGCACATTATTTTTCGATTTTTTTTTCTGTTTCACATTGGACATATGGTGATGTTGTGTGGCTCTCAGGCATTTGAACTTGCACGAGTTATTGCAGCAGTTCCAAATTTCATGCTGAGAAAATTCGGATGCCACCTTCCAGGTCTGATGAAAATTAAGAGCATGTTGTCATCCTTGGCTATCCTAACTTAGATCTCCTTGAGGCTTGATGTTATCAGAGAGTCTGGTTCAGTCTACAGCTTCTAGAGCAGAGACCAAAACACAGAGGTCACCTTCCATTTGGTGTTTCCTCTCCCTGCTTTGCTCTCCATTTTCTACAGCTGTGCTTCTGCTGTGAAAACAAGGATGTGCCAGAGAATCTTGGAAATCCATCTTCTTTTTTTTTTTTTTATATCTGTTTGTGGTAAGTGAGCTGTAAGAAAAATCGTTTCTTACCCTCACGGCCTCTGGAAGTCAAGAGAAAGAGAAATAGAAAGAAAAAAGCTGAGGGATGAATTAGAAGAAAATAAAGAATGGCTGAAAAGATTGAAGCAGAGGGGAAAGAAAGGAGAACCTCTCCACGAAAGAGATGAACTCCCAGCCTGCTTACCTATTGGAGGCAGAAATGAGGCAGGAGTTTTGGCAGAAGTTGCTTTATAAACTTGCCTTGTTCAGGGACTCTCTTGATCTCCCTGCAGTCACCCTACTGGCACAGCTACACCAGCCCACATTCCCCACTGTTATCCCACCCCCTCTGCCCTCACACTCGCAAATCAGCTGAGTCTGGAACAAAAAGCAGCTACGAGATGGAAATCAATGGGAATTTGGCAGTGGCTTTTCCCAGTGGGAAAAGTGAAGGGAAGAGTACAGCAGGACAAACACACTGTCTGTGTGTCTGTGTAGAAAGACAATGCAGAGAGAGAACTAAACCCAAAGAAACTGTTACAAGAACCTAATCAGGATTGGAATATGGAAATCTGAAAAGGGAAAGACTCAGCAAAGTGTCCTCAGTAGCAAGCAGCAGCTGTCAGTTTGTGTTTTCTGGGTGAGCTTCAGGAAAAGCCAAGAGGTGCAGCACATTACCCGAGGTGTGGGTGCTCAGGGAGGATGAATGCTGAGAGCTGAGATCAGTGCTGCTCTGGCACAGCCCCAGCTCTGCACTGGGCATCTGAAAGTCCATCCTAGGTGTGAATCCACACCCTGCAAAGCAGCCCAGAGTACATCCCTCGCTTAGCCAGGGCTGCAGTCCTGCCCTGAGGAGCAGTTCCTGGTGAGAGAGAAATCTCTCACCTGCGAAATCTGAACCACAAACCAGTTGGTGGAACTGGTGAGGATGTATATGTCTTTAACTGATGAAGGAAACCACAACTCTCAGCTGCTCCAACACAAGGAAGAAGCTCAGCGTGTTTGGTAAATGCAGCTGGAATTATCAGGATACAGGTCAGAGCCTATATCTCTTTCACCCATACTAATTGCCCAAAATTTCCTGACCTCCGTGGAAACACTCTGGTTTGCAGCATGCCTCCCTCTCAGCCAGTTTGTTCTTCCTTCTCTTAGTTCTGGGTGGTGTTTTATGGGTGTTCTCTTGCTCCTGATGCTCATTTAGGTTGCCAGGTTGTTTCAGCTCTCAGTAATTCTCCTGCCCAGCAACGGAATGGGGCCATAAAAATTTACTTTCTTGTTTACATTCACTCTGCAATTTATAAGAAGAAAAGTGGGGAAAACCATAAGCAAAGAATCAATGCTGCATTTAATAGTTAAGCATAAAAGTCATTCTTAAACAATATTTTTATTTCAGTTTTAATGAGAGGCCAGAAATACCACTTCTGGGTTTTTAAGGCCCATAAGGTGTTAGTACTCTCGTTATCTCTGATGTTCATGGTCTCTCGCACACCATTTATGCTGGGCATTATTTTTGACAGTGCAGTATGGCAAATGCCTGGCCTGGGATTCCTTGGAATGAATAAAAGATATATAGAGGAAATTCTGCAAGTAATATCTTGTTATAATACATTTTTGTGCTAACTGCAAGTGACAAGTGATTGCTCAAACTTGTTCCTGCAGCTACCAGGTTTTCCTCTTTAATCCTATATTAGTTCTCCAGAAAAAAAAATTTTAAATACAAAGAGAGCTGTCTTTTCATTTATTTTATCTTGCCTCTATAGGAATATTTTCATGGTAAATTCAATATACTTTGTCCGAAATGTAAATGGAACGTTCAATATATTTTTAACTCAAGAACTGTTTAAACATTAAAATCCCCTTTTGCAAACGCCATTGTGATAGAGGTTCAAGATTTTGCAGGGGCCTAATGACTTCCTGGGAGGAAAAGAGGCCAGTTTGGTAGTCAGGACTCGGTTTTAAAGGCTTCACTTCCTTTCAGTTTTGCAGGATTCCCATAGGATTGGGGCTAAGTCAGGAATTTTTCTGTGTGGGAGATTTCCCCATCCATGAACTGGGCACTCTGAAGTCTGTGGGGCACAGAAACAAAAGGAAACATGAAAAAAAGACAAAGTTAGGAGAACTGCAGATGGGCATTGATGCAAATCAAGATAATATCATTGGAAATCTTTTATATTTGTAATGGGATCACATCTTGGGATCATAAACGTGGAGCTTGGGAGCTTTGTGTAAATTAGAGCTGTGATCATCTACGTGAAGTTACCAGGCACCATTTGAAAGTCTTTCCATGAAAGAGGACAACACCAATGCAGGTGGGGCTGGTGACATGGTGATGTGTCACTGATCCTGTCACCGCAGGGCACACAGTGTTGGTATCTGCAGTGCAAAACCAAAAAGCCTGTGCTGTACTCAAGCCATGCAGACACACCAAAGTGCAGTATTTCACGTGGGGAAGAGCTTATTACCAAATTCCAGGGAATGCTCAAGGGCCTCCTCAAGTGTCAATTTACAGCAAACTCTACCCAGACTAAATTTTCATTCCAATTCCCAGGCTGTTTTGGCAGTTTATGTCCTCGAGGTTGATTATGCATCCCTTCCATCCCTTTTTACTCTCTAATCTAAGCACAGGATGTTATCTTTATTACCTCTTCTCAAAACTTGCTCAGGATTTTATTTAGCTCCTGTGTGAGAAGAAAATGAGGAGAGAAACTGGCTTGGGGGGTGAAAGCAAACTTGAGAGGCACTTTTGGGAGAGATGTGGAATGGTCAGAGGTCACTCGGGGAGCTGTGAGCAGCAGCTCTGTAATACCTGGCTCCATGCTCTGTCGCCCTCAACAACCCTCTGTGCTCTGGGCTAGGAAAACTCTTTCCAATTCAATAGCCAGGTTCTTTGCTGAGGTTGCCAAAGGTGCCCATTTGGGTCTTGGTGATGCTCTGTGTGTGGATGGCTGCTTCCCAAACATCGCATTGATAACACCTGCTGTGTCTGTCAGCTTTTATTTCTACCAGATGTAATTGGATTTAAGGGGTACCACAGGAGTACGAGACAATCTGCCTCTTAACATGGGATCTTCTGGGCACAACAAAAACTTCTGAACCTTGGTCTGTGCTTTTGTTAATCACTCCTTTCAGGATTCCTGTCTTTATTTTGGATTTCTCTGCTTCATTCCCACCCAAGCCTCTTTTGCCAAGCATACAGCTCACGTCTCCATTTGATTCTGTTTTCTATTTTATATTTTTCTTGTCATACTTGGTACCAAATTTTTCTTCCAGCAGAAGTACTTCAAGAGCCATTGGCTTTTCCTTGTTGGCCTGACTGTTGCAGGAGCAGGTCGTATCCTAATCGTGTCCTCGTGGCTACGACTAAAAGCTGGGCTCTTTGGTTGTACGGATTTCTTGGTTTATAGCCAAAATCAATCTGTGCATATGTTTGTCATGCTGTGACACAGTTCTGGTTTTTTAAAGCAGTAGTTTCTCTGTCAGCTTGGCTCGGTGTTCTCTGGATAACATTAACCTGCTGTAGGTAGAACTTCCTGTGGAGTCCAAATGCTTCCAACTCACCGGAGTCAGGGCTGGGGCTGTACCTGTGGCACTCTCCTGCTCTCAGGCCTCTTCCCAGAGCCCAGCCTGTGGTTCACACGCAGAAATGGTGGCCAAGATTTCTCCCTCCCTGTTTCTGCTCTCTCTTTGCCATCTCATGCCCACCTTCGTGCAGAGCAGCGGAAGGAGTGTCACCTCCCTGCCCCAGGGGCTGCACAGCAGCAGCTTCCCAAAGCAGCAAATGCCCCTGTGCTGCCCTGGATCCTGGTTTCATCCCTCTTGTGATTCCATGGCTGTGCCAACGCCACACATTGGGGAAATGTGCTGGTTTGAGATTGATTGACATTTTGGTGGGCAGGAAAATAGCCACCCCTGGAANTCCTGGGTTTCATCCCTCTTGTGATTCCATGGCTCTGCCAACGCCACACATTGGGGAAATGTGCTGGTTTGAGATTGACTGACATTTTGGTGGGCAGGAAAATAGCCACCCCTGGAAGTGAGATGTGCCTGTGGATTTCCCATGAGCCCAGTGCAACACCAACTGTGGGCCAAATTTAAAGGCAGAGAGGGAAATGAGCCAATCCAAAGTGAAATCACTTTATTTCCAGGCTACTTTCAGTGGATGCACCAAGAGGCTCCCTGCAGAGAAGCTCCTGCCACGGAGCCATCTCCACTGAAACACAATTCCCTGAGGAGCTTGGTCAGCTCTGCCTCGGCTTCTCAGAGACCTTGCACTGGCTATCAGCCTCCCTCCTCAGGCAGGTGGCTCTGAACTCTTACAGTATCCTTGTGGTGGATATCTCTCTGTTTGCTTGGCTTCGGATCAAGACTGAAAGCGCTGCTGGAAATACATTTTGCCAAAGATTGTTTAGGTCAATTGTTCCTTCTGGTATTAAAGTTATGAATCATCTTGGCATCAAGGTGTGACCTTTCCTCTTTATACTATTATGTCACCAAAAAGGAGGCAGAAATGGAAATAGGAAGATGATTGCAATAAATTTCTCACCACTGATATAATGTCTCGTGTGCACCAGGAGTATTGGACTCATAAACCTCATCTTCCTTGGCATGGATCCACACTAAACTTTGTTTCTACTCACAAAATCCAACATTCCCTTTTTTTTTGCAGTATAGCTTTCTCGGCATCATAAACCACCTGCTGGACTGAGTTCTCTGAAGTGACAGTGCAGAGATTTCCATCCAAAACTGATACAGGCAGTCTGAAAAGCTGCACTCCTGCAGTGCAGAGTCCCCACAGGAATGATCTTTCCAAACAGAATGTTTTGATGATGTTGGTCCAGAGGCGATAGTGAATAAAAGCATTTGAAAAAATCTAAAGTGTGGGTAACGGTGAGGGAATAAATGTCAATTTTTGATCTCTATCTGCCTCGGAAACAGTTACATTTGCAGAGCAGAAACTCAGTGCTGGTTATTTACTACAATTCTAATCACTCACTAAGAAAAAAAAAAATAATTCCTACAATAAAAACTCTTGAAATTAAATTTGACACTTCAGAGTCTGAAATAAACTCCATTTCAAATAAAATTGTAACAATATACCCCAAAATACAGAGGAAGATTGGAGGGAGATGATGATAGGATGAAGCTGTTTCCTGTGCAGAGCGACAGTGCTGCAGCCCTGTCAGGAGCTCTCCTCCAGGATAATGTGGTTGTTCTCCATAAAGGTGCTGTTCCTTCTCCAACCTGCCAGCTGGAGTGCTGTTAAAAAATGATGCTACTAGAAGCTTGTCACCTCCTTTTTCAGTTTATTTTAGTTTCTCTGAGTTAGGTGGATCGTGTTACCCCAGGCTGGGTCTCCCAGCTGAGAAACCCCCCTCAGGGACCCAGCACCCGGTTCTGGTGCTCCTGGGGCTTCCAGGAGAAGGAAAAGTGCTTTGGGGAACTCTGCAAGAGCACTCTGCTCAGTCTGGAGGGCAAGGAGGGTGACAAGGGAGGGGTGGCAGCTGAAGGGCTGCACAGCTGTGCCAGAACATCTGGATGCAGTGGATTGACCCTCGGTTTGGGAGAGCAGGAGCTCCCTGTCACCTTCCTCCTGTGCTCAGACACTTCCTGCAGAACTGGTGCACTAGCAGGATTTCATCTGTGCAAAACCCTCCTCTGTCTGACAAACCACTTCTCCCATTAATCCAGAAGATTTTACAACATCTCTGTCTGAGAGTCAATCAATCATCAAACCAGACACGTAAAACAGTAATGGACTGCTTGATGTGAAAAGAAACTTGTGCTTTTCCTCTGCTGCTGTGAGAACTGCTGGGAGCATGGTGAACATCCAGCTTTGTCCAGCAGCAATCCTGTCAGTGCTCCCAGACCTCCCACCGAAGAAGCAAAAGCCGTGTCATTCCGTGTGTGGGAGCAGGGAGTGCCTGCCCTCGGGGCTGGGAAGGGGAGCTGTCCCTGCTGGATGCAGCAGGGCTGAGAACGTGCCCAGTCTGGGCTGGGGATGCTTTTCCTGGCCAGGGCAGGAGGAGCCACGCAGGATGCTGGCATGGAGAGCGTTCCTGCACCAGCCCTGCGGTTGGGAACAGGAATTGGACTCGCTTCTCAGCACTGGTGAAATGTTAACCCCCCCTTCTGGCTCCCCTCCCCACACGTCAATATTTTCTGCTGTTTTATTTTTTGATAGCATTATACATATGGCTCACCGGTGCAGTGTGATAAAAATCTGAGAAGTAGATTATTTTGATAAAGAAAAAAAGAACCGAAACAGGCTTACTCTAATTTCTGTTTAACTGTTAGTAGGGGGGTAATTACTGTGAGCTTTTGTATCATGGTTTCATGTAACTTGTTTTAAAAATCTATTTATAATCTGACTCCTCTATTTTGACTAACTAAATCATTTGCAGTAATTAATTTTCAGGATTAATTGAAGTGAAAGGAGGAAATCATGGGAGACTAGCTCCATATTTTAGGCATGCGTCAGGAATTGCTCCCATTTGCATTTAACTTTATGTTCAGTTTGTAACTATTTGGTGTGGATGTCATCCCTGGAAGTGCCCAAGGCCAGGTTGGACGGGGCTTGGAACAACCTGAGATTGTGGAAAGTGTCCCTGCCCATGGCAGGGGGTGGAATGAGATGATTTTTAATCACCTTCCAACCTAAGCAATTTATGATTCTATGATTCCTGGAATAAAATTAACACACAGCAGAATTTTTAATGTTTTGAGTTTGCAGAACACTTTTGATGCACCCAAATCCTCCCTGGCTTTCTCCTACTCCAATAGAATTGGATTTCTGCCCTGCCATCCCATAGAGCTCCACCTTGTAAATCATTAAATTACCACACAAATCAAAATTTGTCCTCTCCAGATCATATGAGTAGGTTCACTCAGCTGCATCTCAATTCTCAGGCCTTGTTTCTAACTGTTTCAGAATTTATTTCCGAAATACTTGATTTGATTTGAGCAGGCAAGAGGTTCTGTTGAAATCAGCTGGTACAGTGGGAGTTTCATCCTCAGATAAAAAGAAATTGCTGAATTCTATCTGTATTCAGTAACTGACATTCTAGATCCCTGTTTGCTATTGATGTGGTCAATATGTTTTGTGTAATAACACAGAGATCTCATCTGTCCCTGCCCCATGGAATTTACTTTCTAAGCAGCAGTTGTTAGGGGATTCAATATTTGCTGAATTAATTAAAACCCGTGTTAGGTTTGATCAAATAATCTTCCAGTTGTGGAACATCTGTAGAGATAATAGTTTGTGGTTCTTTAGGGTCACCCAGAGTGGCTGCTGAGGTAGAGGTGTGTGAATTCACCCCAAGTTTTCAATGAGTACGTGCAAGACAAAGAATCATCACAGCGATGGTTTGGGTTGGAAGGGTCCCCAAAAGTCATCTCGTTCCAGCCTCCCCTCCCAACCCTTTCAGGTTGTTATTGCAGCCATCAAAAGGTCACGTGGTGTTGTCACAGAGTGACAATTGTTTTGTGAGGAAATACATTTAATGCTTCGAAAGTAAGATCATCTTATTCCACTCCAACATCTGAACCTCTACAAATATTTATGAATTCAGTAGAGCTGGAAGGAAGAACATCCAAATTCTTGAAATAAAAGAGCAGGAGTGGCTGGCCCTGATGGCGAGGATAGTTTTACCCTTCTGAGTGTTTTCTCCTGGTACCCTGAAATCCTTCTTGCAGAGGAGAGAGGCCTCCTGAAAATGCCACCAGCTGTCATTTGCACATGGTTCCTGTGTTTGTCACGGGCATTGACATGACAAGGCCACTGCTTATCCTACTTCCAACACATCAGTTTCCTAATGAATCCAACACCAGTCAAACCATAAAGATTTAAGGTTTCTCATGTCATTTCAGACCAAGGATTCCCACAGCCCCATATCCACAAATCTGTTCTGTAACTGTGGCCAGCACAGGATGTTTGGTGAACAAGAACACGTAAAATAAGAATGAGCAGCACTGAGTCATCTTTCCATTGGAATATGCTCCCAGCTCCTAGGGAGTTTTAGGACTTCCACAGTCCTACTATTAAAAATTGTAGTTCTAAATCAATTATTTTCTTGTCCTACAGGCAAAAAAAAAAAAATCATCTGTTTTCCATTTCATTATTATGTTCCACTAGAGAGAGCAGAGCAACTATTATTATTTTAGCAGAGTTTTGCAGATAGAAGGTGCTATTGAACTGCAAAGCTTTTCCTACCAGCTGGTGCATGTTCGGTGGCAGCTCTGCTCCTCAGGAACAAGTTGCAGTCTTTGCAGGGCAGTAAGTATTTCTTGGCTCCATTTTTCCAAAGAAATGGAGCATAGCTGGCCACCAGCACTTGCCCCAAGCCCTGCGTGACTCGTGAGGCTGTGTCATTTTTGTGCCACCCCCGTGCTGTGTATTGATGCACTTCAGAGCAGTGTGTTGAAGGAGATGAGTAACATCCCTCAGATGCTTTCTTTCTCCTGTCTTCCCCTGTGGAAGCAGCCTGGTGTTTTATTTGGAAAGGGTTTGTCTCTGCTGTACACGCTGCTGAGCCCTGATGACTGAGGAGGCAGGTTCAGGAGTACATCTTGTACTTTCACTGGAAGGTGGTCGGGTTTCTGATTGCTGTTATTTCCTGTGGGAACTGGCTGTCAGAATTATCTGCCACAGCATTATGTAGTGACTTGCAAAGATATTTTACCTGGGACTGGAGATGTTAGCAGCTCTGCTGGAACATTGGTGTTTTAGCAGAAATAGTTGGGGCAAAGATCACGTCTGAACAGCAGGGCACAGATCAGAGCCAGCCCCTTATCTTCTTCCATACCAATCACTTGTGCTTAATTGGGAATAACTTCTCATCCATTAAACTCCATAAATTCCAGGAACAGGTTAGGAATTAGTATCCCAGATTTACATATGGAAATCCAAACCCATGGAGAACCCATTATCCCACAAGGTACAGGAAATAGAATTCAGATTTCCTGACATCCACGAGGGTCTCCTCTCAGCCACTTACACAACCCTGGGTTACATTTAGTAGAGACAGTGGTGGAATGGGATTGACAGCAAAGCTGCCAGTTCATACAGTAGAAGATTCCCATAAATATGCAGAGGAGTATCCAGCCCTCTGTGTCCCACCCTGGGCAGTGCCTGCCCCAGCAAAGCCGGGAGCTTTCAGGCAGTAAGGAGTGACCAGGAGCACAGCCTCACCTTAAGGACAGGCTTTTATCTCACGAGTTATGAACTGATCCATTCCAATTGTCACCTCTGTTCCCACTGCACTGGTTGGTACAGATCCACATTGCAAGGATCCACCAGAGGATTTTGCACTCCTGTGCAGAGGAAAGCAGGAGCTGTTGGCTGAGGGTGACGTGGCCAAGTGGAGAGAAGAGGTTGTAACAGCAAAAAGCAGGATATCGGAGCAGGGGTTTTAATCCCAACTGAAATATGTGGAGTGATCCTCTGTTCATTTAATAGCCCCAGCAGTTTGATGAAAGTGAGACAAACCAGAAGAGCAGCAATGATAAAAAACATCCATCTTGATAAGGAAATAAAACCCCTCAGAGCCAGGGAAGTGCTTTCCCCTACTCTGTGCTGTGCTAGGAGGAGTAGAGCAGGAGAGAGCGATCACCTCAATGAGCAGAGCTGATTGAAAGAACAGTTCCCTTGTCACGCTGGGTGATATTGCTAACACATTTCCTCCAACCCCTGTGCCCTGGCTTGAAGCTGCTCACTGAAATCGCTGTGTGCTGCTTGAAATGGACCCACTTTGGTAATAGATCTGTAAGTGCTGCCACCCTCCTTCCATTTTCCAGTGGAGACGTAGCTACATCCCCAAATCCATTCTGTGTCTGTGCCTGGCACTGAACTGGGCAAAGAGACCAATTCTGGAGCTGTAGCAGAGGCAGTGCCCCCATCCCAGCCCTGGTCTGGCTGTTCCTGGGCTGGAGTCACTGTGAGGGGGTGGTGGGAGGAAGCATTTATCCTACTGAATAATTACCTGCTTGTAACAACAGGCTTTGGTCTCCTGAGCTATCAATCTGCAGCTCTCAGCAGCATTAAATTAACTGGGGAAGGATCTGCCAGAGTGTCTGGAGAATATATAGGAAAAGTTCAAAAGTTTAGCGTGCTGTCGAGGCTGCATGTTCACTCCACATAGAGAGAAGGAGTCACAGAATCTTTTAGATTGGAGAAGAGCTCTGAGATCATCGAGTCCAGCCATTCCCCAGCACTGCCAAGGTCACCACTAACCCATGTCCCCATGTGCCACAGCCACACAGCTTTTAACTCCCTTCAGAACGGTGATTTCACCACTGCCCTGGGCTGCACAACCCTTCTGGTGAAGAAATTTTTGTTAATGCTCGACCCAAACCTCCCCTGGCACGTGTTGAGGCCATCTCCTCTCATCCTGTCACTTGTTACCTGAGAAAAGAGACTGACTCCCACCTTCCCACAATCCACTTAGTTCATGGAGAACAGCTTCTCCAGGAATGAGGCATTCCTGAGCCACCTGTTGTAAAGAAAATAGACAAAGGAAGCGGAATGGTGAGCCAGCCCTTGCGTTTGGATCCAGCTACTGCTCTGGGATTGTGCAGTCTGAGTGCCATTGAAACAGTTGTCTGATTTCTACTTTTTGTCATCTGTGTCCAACTATAAAGGGGAAAAACTTCACATGAGAATTTTTAATAGCTGTTGGAGCAGGAATAAGGAAAAACGAAGAAATGTCAGCAGAATCCTTGTTCTCAATGTGGTGTGTCAGGATAGATTGTTATATTGGCTAACCACAGATTTTTTAAAAAATATATCTTAATAAGAAATGAAGTTCATTTCTGTGTGGCAGATTCAAGTGTAAGATTTTTCCAAAGCTTCTGCAAGTTTTCTTGTGAAAAATCATGTGAAATATAGAGTCTGAATGCTGACAACTGAAACACCAGAAACAACTGGAGCCCAAAAACCTAACAGCACTTATGAAAAACTCCAGTGGAAGTCAGACCTTAAAACTAAGTCTGGTAAACTTAATTTTACACCAATTTCCTTATCTAGAAAATTATTCATTTTTAATTAAAAATAACGTGGGTGTACACTCTACACGCACAGAAAATACACATAGTTATTTTTTGTAGAAATTCACTTTGAAAGGTTCATTATACTCTGTCATGCTACAGATCCCCATTCTGGACATCAGGATATAATAAAAAAATTCACAGTCACTATTTTACAAGCCTCGATGATGCCTTGAAGATCCTGCAGGGTAGCTGACGTTTTGAAGAGGATGTCAAACCCATGTAGGGTGAAGAGACCTTGCTGTGGTCACACTGGCTTTGTGGAGTCAGGAATAGGTGCAAGGTTCTGCTCCCTGCTCCAGACAGCACACGTTGGACATAGCTGGTAGTCCTTGGGCACTTTCCTTTTGACTTTTTATCTTGTACATTGGCTCTTTGTACCTTTTGGGTCCCACAGCTGCTCTTAGCTGTGGGCTTTTGCAATAGCAGGAAAAGCCCTGGAGCTCTTCTTCCATTTTAACGTTGCTGCTGCTAAATGTATTCTGATGGACTGCTCGGTTTCTCATTCGTGGAGATATTTAGTGCATTCCTGTAATGGTTGGTGATGCACAAATCGGTTTTAATATCAATAATGAACAATTTGGATGACATTCAGATTCAAGATCTGCCAAAAAAATTTGCTACACGTCAGGATTTATTGAGTACAATACATGGAGGTTGCCAAAGAGGCTGGAGTTCCTTCAGCAGAAAAGCAAACAGATGGTCTCAGGAAAGTGAGCACATTCTTAAACCCTGGATTGCATTTGGACAGAATGGAGCCACATCTGCCAAAGCCTGCTGGCCAGAAGTATGGCGGAAGGGAGCCATCAGAAACTAATGTGACATTCTTCAAGCTCTTTCACTTAATATTGATATTAGTAATCTAGCAGGAATGTTCCAGAATTGCCAGGTGTCCTTCGGGTTGGCCAATTTAGGGGAAGGAGACATGATTAACAGTTAGTAACTGGATACACACATGCACCCCGGTCTGAAGTGTTCCCTGCTAAATATATCCTTCTAGGTCATCCATGTCCACCTGGCCTGGAGATAAAATGGTAGGAGCTGCTCATTTCAAATAATCTGGTTCTGATTTCTGCTGCCACAAGCCAAAAAGATAATCTTGCAAATGTGTCTGTCCCTCCAAACAACTGGCTGTGAGATAAGATGCCAGAGCTGGGAGTGCAGAGCAGAATTATCCCAGAGATCTTCTCAGGCTTAGCACGGCCCTGGGTTCAGGATCAGAGTTCAGGAGGTAAAAAGGGCAGGTTATGTCAGGAAATATAGAGATGGGATGAATCCAAATGGATTTGTGTTTGTGTAGTACTTTGTAAAAATAAACTGAGCATAAGGGAAAGGACTGACTTGTTCTTCAGCTGCATTTGGACAGCAGAGTGGGAAATCACCCAGGGTGGTTCTGTATGAGAGGGAGACACATCCTCTGGTCCAAACCAAACCTTCAGAGATGCAAGGTGAGGTTCCAGCTCTTGGTCTAGCTTTGCAAAGAGTAAAAATGTCACCAAGTCTGCTCCATGGCTCAGCCTCCCATCATAACTCAGGGATCATACAACACCTCACAGGACTCTTACAGAATTTAATTTGTCAATTAATTAGAAATGTGAAGTTCTTGTGTGAAATGATCAGTAGGAATGCACTGACTGGGCACCACTGTGGATCACAGGGAGGAATCACAGCACTGATGTGGTGGAAGGGGTTGTCTGGAGGGCAAGAAGTGCTCTTGGTGGTCGAGGTAGGACTCCAGCACACTCAGGGAGTTACAGATGGTAAAATTAGAGCAATGTTACAGTCAGTTTGCACCTCCAAAGGCGCAGAGGAGGCATTTCAGTAAACGCACTCATACAGAGATTATTCCATCTTGCACATAACAAACCAAAAAGGGCATGTCACAGCTTTATTTCCTGCCCCAGAGCTGGCACAGCGAGCAGTGGTGCTGTGAATCTCACACAGACCTGCAGGCCAGCACTCGTGGTTAATCCGTTCTTGTGCCTTGGCTGCCACAGAGGAATCATTCCTTGGGATCAGGTGGTTTTTAGGATGGCAATGCCAACCCCTGCCGGGTCCTTCTCTACCTCTGCACGAGCCTTTCATGCCTAGGAGAGGTGAATTCACCCTCAGCCTGCCCTCAGTGCTTCCCAGCTCAGCCCGTGTCCCCTCGCTGCAGACAGGAGCCGCACAGGCACAAACCCTCCAAGGGGAAGCGCTCCCAAACTGGGAGCAATGAGGCCTTTCAGCCTCCATCTCCAGTCCCTGCAGAGCCAAATGCAGCATGAACAGAGTGAGCAAAGCCTCCCGCTGCCTGCGGGGCCGAGGGGAGGATGCTCAGCGCTTCCAGGGCACGCAGAGCATCTTCCACAGCGCTTCCAAACCGCTCCCCTGCCAGCAGGAAGGGAATGTCATCTTTCAGTGCATCAGCTGGGTGTAACGGGGAAATGGGGGAGATCTTCCCACCCTGTTTCTGCAGGAAGTCAGATGATATGATCCTAACAGTCCCTTCTGGCTGCAAAACCTGTGAACATCCCTCTGAGTTTACTGGGGTGGTTCATGTACACGTGGTGAGCCTATTTCATCTCTGGGTTAACTCTGCTGACATCAGTGAGTTACACCAAGGATAAATCTGGCCTTGTCACTGTGTTTTGTACTGTAATTCAGTTCCTCCTTTGTTTAAAACTTTTGGCAGCTTGATACATTATAAGTGCCACGTACGTATAAAATGCATTTCTTTGAGGGAAGAAAAATATGCTAATATGCATATTCCTATTTTGTCTCTTTCTTGTTACCAGTTAATCAATCACACAGAATGTTTATGACATTTATTAAAGGGAATGAGTAGATAAAAGCACATGGCTTTCATTTATGAGACCCTGATAAGTTGGAAATACAAAGAATCTTACCAAAGGGAGTCAGTGTATACTAATGGGTAGAACAAAGAGCTGATAATGAAAAAGATGTTGAATGTGGATCCCAGTTCTATTAACTCCCCTTGTGATCTTGAGTAACTCAGCTATTCCCCACGCTTTATGCATGTGACCAGCTCCAATCTGGAAGCCATGCTTCAGTTGAATACCATTAGGCCAATCATTCTTTTAAATAAAATACTTCTGTGCTGTCAGCTTTTAATTGCTATCAGCCAGAAATCCAGATTAAAATCCTGGAGCCTGGATCTGGGAAGATTATGTTTTTATTCTGTGTTCAGATGCAGCTTCAAAAGGAAAGCAAATCCCAAATGCAGTGAATATTACTTATCTCTTTTCCTCTCTCTTCATTTCCATGCGTATTCAGATTGAGTGGCAAATCTGCAAATCTTTATTCACCTGGTTGCAGGGTATAAACTGAGCAATCCGCTCTTCAGTTGAGAACTCTGAGGCTGTGGATAAATAACCCCCTGGAAATACCAACTTGAGGAGCAGAATTGGTATTGATCCAACATGCAGCATTTCTCAGAACACATTCCTCTCTTTTCTGAGGAGAGCAGGGCTTTCCAACAGCAGGAATGCTGTCCCCATGGCAGGTGCTGGGTGAGGGATGTGCCCTGCCTCTGCAGGGCTGGGAGGAAAGGCAGAACTCCAGCCCAGGGCTTGGCCAGGGCGTGGTTATTCCACTGCACCTCAGCACGAGGAGCCCCAGCAACTCTCACAGAATAATTGATGTCTTATGCATGTTTCTCCTTACAGATCCCAACCCCAGTGTCTCTGTCCCGGGGTGGGGACAGAGGTGGCAGCTGTATCAGTCTCAGGTGTGGGGGTGGGCAGATCTCAGCTATGGGGTTGGCCCTGAGGCACAGCCCCATTCCCGAGGATGAGTAAATTCACAGAATCAATCACAGAACCATTCCAGGTTGGAAAAAACCTCTGAGATCATCCAGTCCAAGCTGTGCCCAATCCTCACCTTGTCATTCCCACATTCAGTCATTCCTCAAACTCCCCAGGGGTGGGGACTCCTCCCTGGGTAGCTCCTTCCAACGCTGCTCGTTTAGCACCGTGAAAATAATTTTTTCCCTCTCTCTCTTCCCCGTCTGCAAAGCTGGGGTGGTGATGAGACTGCCCTGTTTCATACTGCTCTTGGAGATTTGCAAATGAGCAGGGATATTATTATTAATGAACCTGTAAATCTAATAATTCAATGCTGTGGCAGCAGAACAGCACACAGTACCTTAAATACGGTCCTTGTGTGGCTGCGTGAAACATATGCTGATGTTATTTTGACTTCTTTGTCTATTTTCTAAATTCCTCCCTTTTGGTAAGAACAATTATGTTGCAAAGTTTGGAAACTGAGAAGAAGCAGTGTAAATGCTCAGGAATGACTAATTTGGAGAGTTTTTTACAACAAAGAAGTTCAAAAAGCAGTTAAAGGCCTGACTGTTAACAAATGAAAAAAGTAATTTGGACACTACCAGCAGTGCAGGAGGTACTTTTATTAGGTAAAGCAATGCAAAAGTTTGGCATGGGTTCAGTAATAATAAAAGAGCAACTATAAAGAGTTAATTATCTCTGATCCCTAAAGGAAGTATATCTTTCCTATCATCATTGAGGCCCTTTGTAGTGCAATGTTGGGAAAAACAGAGCGTTTTGGCTGAGAGCCCAACACCTGGCCTGGGAATCATGTTTTACAGTGGCCAAAGATCATCAGCTTCTCCTAGACAGAGTGCTAATAATGTGAAATTGGGGCTGAAGTTACCTCATTAGGGGCACCACTAGTAAACTCCATAGCATTCTTTTATGGGGGAAAAAAAGGGAAGAGGTTTGGAGTCATGGTGTTTGCCTTGCTTTGATCTTTAAATAAAAAGTGTCACTGTTGTTTCCTAAATAATAAAAAAAAAAGGTATGGCTGTTGTTGGCCTAACCCTTCCTTGTCAAGTTCCCCTCACTGCAAAAAAATGGGACATAAAAACCATAAGGGCTCATTGTGATATAAAAAAAGGAAATCAGGAAGGAGAAAACCCTGTAGAGCTATTTGGGAGAAGCTCCCTCTTCTACCATTCCATCCACTGAATATTTCTAGTGCTTTTTGCCATAAAACCAGGTATTGGTGGAAGGTTTTGTTTCCTACAGAGCCAGTCCCAGTGGTGCTGCGAGAGCAGAGAGGCTCCACACGCCTTGGCAGCCTGGCTGGGGGCAGCCGTGGTGCTTTCTGCTGCACAGGGAACTGGAGAGAAAACTTCACGTGCATGGCTGAGGAAAAAGGGTTTTGAGAGAGCAAATTGAACCAAAAGAATTTCCCCTGGCAGCTACAGAGCAGAGACACAAATCCTGCCCCTGGATGTGCCCAGAACAGGGTTTGGAGCACCCTGGGACAGTGGGAGGTGTCCCTGCCATGGCAGGGCTGGAATGGGATGGCCTTTAAAGGTTCCTCCCAACCCAAACCAGGCTGGGATTCTGGGATTCCAGCTGCACGTGAAATCCCTAACAGGTTTAAGCATTATTAAAAGACGGATTATAAAAATAAACATTCTAGAAATACACGTCTATGGACACTTTTTGCATATTACAAGGTGTTACAGTTTGGGGATTTCACATTCTTTCCCCGGCCCAGAAGGGCTGAAACATCTTGGCTGAGAACAAAAAGCAGCACATAGAGGAAAGCTGCACAGTCCTTTACAAAGAAATGCCTTTTTTCCCCCGTTTTCCAGCTGAATGGTCTCATCTTGCTCATATTACCAGGCAAGTGATTAACCTGCAGTCCTCTCTTAAACCTCCCCTGTGCTGTGGCACTGCTGGGAGGCCCTGGGAGGCCAGAATAGCCAGGGAAGATTTAGCAAGGCTGAGGATCTCAGTGAGGTTCTCACATCTCCAGTGGGGAGCAGTAAATCCAGGGCTGTTTGGTCCTCAACCAGGACTCATCAGTTTCAGGGTGGTAAAATTAAAAAATAAAAATGAAATAAAATAAAATAAAATAAAATAAAATAAAATAAAATAAAATAAAATAAAATAAAATATAAAATAAAAATAAGTTTATTTTTAAAAATGTGACAAACACGGAAAACAATTTCTGTAGTTATTTGCTTTGCTGAAAAAGAAGTCTTTCTCTCAAATCAAATGAATAAACCCCAAAACTTAAATTACAAACCTAGAACAAATCCTTCCCAAAACAGTGTGAAATATTTCTGTTTGGTGAAGTTTTCACTTATTCTGGCCCTGTTTAGAAATTCGAGTTGGAAAGCAAAGCCACCCTTTATTATGTATGCCAGGCACCCAGTCCTTCCATCCTTTAATAACTGTGTCACAACACCTTTTTCAGATGCTTGATGGTGTAACGCAGAGGTTAATTGCTTATGGAAATGGCTGCTAATGTTGGAAGGATGAGGGTAATTTGTTCCCCGGAGCGGGAAGAAGACGTGGCAGCGGCACAGGAGCCACTGCAGCCCCTCCAAAGGCTGCTGTCCCTGCTGTCCCCACCGCTGTGCTCATGGGTGCTCTCCTGGTGACTGTCCCCACCCCAGGCTGCCTGGCACTGCCACAGCAGAGCAGCAGAATTCATCTCTGTGCCGCTCAGTGCCTCCCGAGAGGAGCAGGTGAGCCAGGCTTGCCTGGGCCCCCAGCCCCAAGGAATTCCCCTGAAATCAGCCCAGTGCTCTGGGGATGGCAGTGCTGCCTGCCCCACATCTGCCACGGGCATGCCTTTCAGCTCTGCTCTGCTCTGCTTCCAGAGCCAAGTTTCCCATAGGGAAGGTCCTCCTAAAAGGCACCAACAGCAGCCAGGTGCAGCCTGGAAGAGTTTGGTTGTGTTCTGCTCCTTTGGTGTTTGTGTTTTGATGTCCCCCCTGTGGTGGCATTTTCCGGTCCATGTGAGTATCAGGTTCACAGAACAGTCTGGGTGGGAAGGGACCTTAAAGATTGTCCAGTGCCTCCCCTGCCATGGGCAGGGACACCTTCCACCATCCCCGGGTGCTCCAAGCCCTGTCCAGCCTGGCCTTGGGCACTGCCAGGGATCCAGGGGCAGCCACAGCTTCTCTGGGCACCCTGTGCCAGGGCCTGCCACCCTCACAGGGAACAATTCCTGCCCAAAATCCCATCTAACTCTGCCTCTGGCAGTGGAGCCATTCCCTGTGTCCTGTCCCTCCATCCCTTGTCCCCAGTCCCTCTCCAGCTCTCCTGGAGCTCCTTTAGGCACTGGAAGAGGCTCTGAGGTCTCTCTGGAGCCTTTTCATCTCTAGCTGGACACCCCCAGCTCTCCCAACCTGTGTTCCAGGTGGCTCTGCAGTGACAGTGTACCCTGTTCTGGGGAGATCTGGTGACCTTCAGATGCAGCCTTGGTTTGGGTCCCTGGCGCTGGCCCAGAGCCCTGGGCTCAGTGGTTCTTGGTTCTCCGTGAGGGAGATGCTCCATTCCTGGGCTGGGGGAGCCTCTCACCGCCCCAGCAGAGGCTCAGTGGCTGTTGATGGGAAGCACGGCATGACACACGATGGACGGGGCAGCAGAGGGGCTTGGGGGGATCTCTGGGCACTCTGGACACATCCTGGCACCTCCAGCAGGGTGCTTCTGCCCTGGGATTCACCAGGGCTGCTGCTGGGGTTAGCACCATGCTGGAACAGCAGCTGCTTAGGTGAGAAGGAGCACACACCTGATCACTCCTGTGTGCTGCACTAACCCATGTTTGAATTAGCATCCAGAGTGCCAGGAGCACACACCTGACCACTCCCGTGTGCTGCACTCCCCATGTTTGAATTAGCATCCAGAGTGCCAGGAGAACACACCTGACCACTGCTGTGTGCTGCACTCCCCATGTTTGAATTAGCATCCAAAGTGTCAGGAGCACACACCTGATCACTCCGGTGTGCTGCACTCCCCATGTTTAAATTAGAAGCCAAAGTGTCAGGAGCACACACCGGACCACTCTTGTGTGCTGCACTCCCCATGTTTAAATTAGAAGGCAAAGTGTCAGGAGCACACACCGGACCACTCTTGTGTGCTGCACTCCCCATGTTTAAATTAGAAGGCAAAGTGTCAGGAGCACACACCGGACCACTCTTGTGTGCTGCACTCCCCATGTTTAAATTAGAAGGCAAAGTGTCAGGAGCACACACCGGACCACTCTTGTGTGCTGCACTCCCCATGTTTAAATTAGAAGGCAAAGTGTCAGGAGCACACACCGGACCACTCTTGTGTGCTGCACTCCCCATGTTTAAATTAGAAGGCAAAGTGTCAGGAGCACACACCGGACCACTCTTGTGTGCTGCACTCCCCATGTTTAGATTAGCATCCAGAGTGCCAGCAGCACACACCTGACCACTCTTGTGTGCTGCACTCCCCATGTTTAGATTAGCATCCAGAGTGTCAGGAGCACACACCTGACCACTGCTGTGTGCTGCACTAACCCATGTTTAGATTAGCATCCAGAGTGTCAGGAGCACACACCTGATCACTCCTGTGTGCTGCACTCCCCATGTTTAGATTAGAATCCAGAGTGTCAGGAGCACACACCTGATCACTCCCGTGTGCTGCACTAACCCATGTTTGAATTAGCATCCAGAGTGCCAGGAGTGCCAGCCCACCAGCACGGCTGCACTTCATTCCACAGCCTTCCCAGCTCAAGAACAGGGAGGTTCCCTCGGCAAAGGGAGAGTTAACACTCCCCACAGACCTACTTATGTTTATAACATACTCGTCCAAAGCTTTTAACCCAGAATAACATTTACACGAGGGCTGCAGAGCTCCATCATGCTGCTAATGCTTACAAGATTTCCCTAAATACTTTTCCGGAAGCTCTTCTTACCGGAGAGAGCCCAGAGGGAATAAGTGAGCTGGAATCAGGAACGCTACTCCTGCACGAGTCCTTCCCAGCGAGACCCTGGCTGGTGCAGCCCGATTGGAGCCCCTCACCTGCAGCCCTCCGAGGGTGGGGAGCTGTGGGGGTCCCATGGGAGCTGTGGGGGTCCCGTGCTCCAGCACAGGTGGGTCTGGGGCAGTGGGAGAGGCTCTCGTGGCTGATTCAAGGGGACAGGGACAGATCAGCTTGTCAGATGCGGGCAGAGATGGGGAGGGGACAGGGAAGAGGCAGATGCTTGAGACTTCACCAGCAGGATAAAGAGCTCAGGCAAGTGCCACCCTTCCAGGGAGGGACAGGACTTGCAGTGTGGAGCTGCATGTATTTTCCTTCCTTTACACCTCCAGTGAAAAAATTGAAGGCTCCTCCATTTCATTCATTCCTTTCAAAATGCCCGAATAGGGCTCCTCTTTCCTCCAGCTTCCTCATTCCCCAGTCCTGTAAATAATGTGCCACTTAAATGTCCCCCTTCCCCTTGATGACAATTTATTGCAGCATAAACGCTGTTAATTTGGCTGCCTGGCTCCCAGGTGGGGCTGTGCTGGGGCAGCCTGTGCTGCCAAAATCCCTCTCTTCCCAGCTCCAAGGAAATGAGCTGGCACCCAGCGAGGCATCACATCCCTCCAGAGAAGCAGCATCCAGCCAAAAATCTCAGCTACTGAGGGTGGGGGTTTTAATTTCTAACTTTTTTTTTTTGTGCCTTGGAGTGCTTTAGACATTAGGTGGCAAGGCTGGATCTCTGAATCCAAAACGCAGGGAGGGTGAATCGCTGCAGTAAAACCAACGGAGCCTGCAGGATTTACGTTAACTGAGGATCCAGCGTGTACTCCAGACCGTGGTAAATTCTTACCTGGAGGCACCAGCATATTTAGTCCTGACATCATGGGAACATTACCTACCTGTAGCAGTTTAATTTACACACTCCCCAACACCTTTAAGATGCTTTATAACCTTGAAACTCCCCTGACAACAAATACACTCTGCTAGCATATGCCAGCAAGGAAACGGTGCAGTGCAGCCATACCAATTAAGCCTGAACATTTCATGCGTCCGTGGTATTTTTTTATTGAGGTACTGTCTATCTTTTTAACTAGGTTTGTTTTTGTTGAAGCAAAAACCTGCCCTTTCAGATGAGCTGGCTAGTCTATCAGAGCTGACATTTAGTGGAAAACAAAGTGCAGGCATGAGAAGGTTACAAGAGCTGGCACATGCTTTTGCCCAGATTAGCCCATAACAGAACTGGACTCGTCTAGTTTTGCTTTCAAAGAAATCCTTCTGTCTAAATTTTTTTTTCTGCTTTTGAGCAGAGTAGGAGGCCAGAACAGCAACAGTACTCGACAGCTGTTGAAAATAAGGGTTTGGATTTATTCTGTTACACACAGGCCAGAATTGATAAAAGAGGCTGGGGCTGGCTACACTGGCAAGCTTGGTGGGTAAATCAGCGATGCCTTCCTGGTTTTGCAGCAAGGGGGAACAGATTTGGAGGGAAGGGTGGGAGCACTGTCCCCTCTCCAGGACAGAGCATTATTCCCCGTGTCATCCCTGCTGTCCCACACCCCGTCACCCCAGGGCAGTGCACGAGCTCTGCAGGCTCTGCTCCCAGCAGGATTCAGGCCCAGGGAGCTGAGCACCTCCCGTCATTAGCCCTGGCAGGATGTGGTGCTGCTGGTTCCTGATTACAGCAAATTTGGCCACAAAGCCGTGATCTGCTCCTCGCTCTCTCCTCACAGCTGCCATTGGGATTGGCAGGAACTTGAAGCTTTCTTAACTGTGGGTTCCTAATGGCCTTTTTGGACCGCTCTAGGTAAGCAGGTTTTATTATCCATGTCCAAATAATGCTGAATTAATTAGGCAACCTAAACTAGTGCAGTAGAGATCCGATTGTATGCTGACATTTACTAACCACTGGGGAAGTATTCCTGGCGAGTTCTTTGCATCCTACGATCAGATATTGGCCCCCAGCTGAAGGGCAAAGCTCTTTTCTGCTCAGCACTGCCCAAAGATGAAGAGCCTGTCCTGACCCCAGCACACTGAAGTGCAGCTTTGTGTGGAGATAAACCAGCCAGGAGAAAAACTGGATTAACGGCAGGAGCGCGAGTCTGAAAACCACAGAGTGGGCTTTGCACGGGGGCTTGGGAAGAACTGGCAGAGAAGTGTTGTCTTCCCAGGTGTTGGGAGGAAGTTTTTCTGCAAGTGAAGGTTTTGGAGCTATCATCACTAAGCAGTGTAGTATTTTTGTGTTTGAGAGGGCTTGGCAGCAACGCTCAGCTGCTCAGTCCCACGCAGGGTGAGATGTAGGCTCGGAGCGTTCACACCTTCCTCTCGATGGAACCGAGCGGGCCAGGGGCTGCCACCGTGAATCCAGTTCCCCACCAACCTGGGCTGCTCAGAAACTCACCAAAACCACAGAATAACAACTTTTAGGAAAACATTTCCTTGCCTAAAACCTCAAGTCTAAGTGCATTTGCGTTTCGTACGATTGCCATTATTTGCTGGTAAATATTAATAGTGGAGATATTTAAGCTGAATGTTTGGAAGCAAAGCTTTCCCTCCGCAGTTCAGTGCCTTTATCTCCCTATTCATAGACCCAACTTAAAATTCTTTACTCTTAACATCACCATCATCTGTTGTCATAGAAACTATTGCAATACATAAGTACTCTAAATGACTGCAACTTGGTTGAATGGCAAGGGATCAAGATGGACTGTGATGGGGGAGCACTTAAAACAGGTACATCTGTGGACAACAACACATGATGGTAAGACTTGCTCAGTCTCTCAAAAAAAAAAAATAAGGTACAGAGCATTCATTTTCAGGCCAACAAATCATAGAATGGTATTTATTGAACCTTTTTGTTTATTTTGTGTATTCTTTCCTATGAGACATATAAACCGGGAGCTCTTTGTTTTCTTTAAACAAATCTGTGTAGTCCAGTTCTGAACTAATTTTACTGGGCTTTCTCAGTGAAATCTCCTATGGAGAGTCAGGATTTACATTCCTGATTCCTTAAGTTTGTGTTTATTTGTACCTTGCTAACAAAGAAATAATACATCTGCTTGGTTTCCTGCAGCTGAGAAAACCAGCACTGAGCTTTGCATTTCTACACCGCTATGCCCTTCGAATGATTGGTGAAAATACAGCCACCAGAGCCAGTTAAGCTTTAATTCTACAGCAATTTATGTACCTCCAGTACAACTGCAGTGCATTAAGTCCCATACATCCCTCTGAAGCTTGTGCTGCTCCCAAGGAGCAGAACAGAAGGTCAGTTACAAGTTGCCATTTTTTTCCCCTTGCTATAGCTGCAAAATGCCAGAAGAGCTTCAATTTGAAGCCTGAAGAAACTGTTATTCCTGCATCATCTCAGTGGAATGCAAAGCTCAGACAGGTCCTTAGGATGTGTAAATGTCACAGAGATTCAGTTTTGCAGAGAAGTCATTGACACTCCAGTGACAGCACAGCAGTATTTTGCTTCTGGTTCAGTACAAATTACAGACAACTTGACATTAGAGACCTTCAAATGCAAAAGCAGACTGAAATCCTACATGATCAACTGACTTTCCCTATTTACAACAACATGGCTTTCATTCAGACATCTCTTTGGGGACAAAGTGATGGAATGGAAATGGAACAGGGAGAAAATCTGGGGAAATTTCTGATTTGTGTGGTACTGCTTGCTCCACACGGAACCCTCTGAAGTCTGGCTGTGCCTCTGCCTTGCAAGACGCCACATGTGAGTGTTAGTGGCACGTCCTTGAGCTCTGCTCTCTGAACTCCCCCTGCACAAAGCACAGAAAGCCAACAGTTAAATAAGAAAAGGACCTTAGCAGCCCTTCCACTCCTTGCTAGCACTGTTTATTCCAGATAACTGTTTGTGTTCATATATGTTGTTTGGAGACTTCGCAATTATCCTCTTACCTTTCTTTTTACACATAATAACAGCCCCGTGACCATTCTGTTAAAGTGGTTGAATGCAGCCTGATTCTGAAGCCTAAATAAGTATTTGCTGAAAATAAGACAAGGGAGATCAAACACCCAGAAACCTGTGCGGGCCAGGGCTAAAATAATGCTTTGGGCTCTGAGACAAACTGAAGAGCCCAAATGAAAGAGTGCTGTGTGTGTAGAGTGTTGTGGGTGGATGGCAAAAGGACAGGAGCAATGGCTTTAACTGCCTGTGGAGTGAAGATATCATGGACATTCACCCAGCTGAATCTCATGGAGATCAAAAGACCAAATATTGCTTCAAACAGCACGGGAGGAAAAGGGTTAACAAGAAAAAAATTGCGCCAGAAAAAGTGAAATGTGCTCTTGTCCTGAAGAGCCGCTCTGTGACCTCAGTTCATTCTGATTCCCGTGTTCAGGAGCACCTGAGCAGGTCCAGGGACACCAAACCCCTGAGCAGGGATGCAACTTAGTGAAGAAAGTCATCAAAACTCATGGTGCCTGCCTAGCAAAGCTCAGGCCAATCAGGAAGCAGGGTTTATATTGCCTAATTAATTCAACTGTCAGGAAATTAAACTATCATGTACTTTGATATCTGTCTGTTTTCTCAGGTGCAGTTATATTTGAAGAGACCCCACGCCTGTTTAGCTGTGATCCCTTTTGGAAATAATTGGCATGGTTTTGATTGATAATGTGTATTCCTCTTTAAAGGAAAACACACTATTTTTCATAATCAGAGGCTGAATGCATAATGAGTGCTCTGGTGCTGCCTTTAGCATCAGGTCTGTCAAACTGCACAGTTATTTCCATATTGATGCAAACTAAGATATTACACTCCCTCATTACATTGACATGGCACATCTTTCAACAGTCAGCTTCCAATCATACGTTCCTTGCAAACAAAATTACCTTCATTTTCTCTTTTGCTACAGAAGGAACTAGCAGTGGAAATGTGCCCTAACAAGCTAATCAACTAATTTTTAGAATATGTTTGAACCATTTAATATTCTAAAAGAAAACAAGAAAAAGTTGCTAATGGGTATGCTGGCATAAACAGAAATAAATAGACAACTGGTTGACTGAACATTAGCATACTTAAGTTTTATCGAAGTCACAGTGGAATTCATTTTGCAAGTCAAAAAAGCAACATCTATTTGTATCCATAAGCTGAACCACCTCATTTACTCTCTACATTCTTGAGGAGATAACCTTGGTTATGAAGGTAAAAGGGAAAAAAAAGGCAACTAGCCTTTTATGAGGCAAATAGTCCAGGCGATAAATTGATTTTAGTGGGACCAGTGTGTAGGGCTGCTGATAATGGGTTTGTGATACTAATGGCCCTGCTGCTAGGAGAGAGCAGCCCGGCTCTGGGTTATGGGCTGCCATTCACGGGCTTGGCAGGGAGCGAGGGTGTTTCCAAAGCAACACCCAGGGATGGCAAGAAGGGAGAGGCAGCCTTGCATCCTGAAATCCTAACTCCAGCCCCAAACAGACAGCGGGGAGGGTTGGTGTTTTAAGTGACCCAGTTCAGTGGAAGGGGAAGGGTTGTGGTGAGCAGGGAGTGAAACGGGAGGATGTTGACTGTGGGAAGCGTTGCTGAGGCAGTGACACCGTGCAGGGATCAGTGACAGGTGGGCTGAGGTCTCAGAGAGCCTCACCAGCCACCCCTGGGAGCTTCCCAGGGACCTTTCCATTCTGTCAGAAACACATCATTTGTTTTGCTGCAGGAGGGTTACAAACCCTGTGCAGAAATCCTCATTCTGCCTCATGTTGTAAGGTCTGTTTTCAAAGCAGAGCTGGGTTTCATTTCCCATCAAGATCCAGCTCTGCACTAGTTACATATGTTAATCTGCTCTGGAAAAATCACGGAAAAGCAAATTTGTGTCCTGATACAGTGTTTAGTCAAACCTCCAGTGTCTCCCCTGGCTCTGAGTGTGGAATCAGTGACAGTCCTCACGTGTGCCAGTGGGTGATCAGGGTCACCGGGGCTGGTTGTGCCTGAGGACAGCTCTGGGCAGCACCTTCTCCTGGGGCAGTGCAGGAAGCAGCCGAGGCACCTCACCTGAGGCAGGGATGTGCTGGTGCAGCTGCGTGTGCTGGGGGTGCTCAGCATCCTCAGGCTGAGCACGGCCACTTCCTGCAGCAGCTCTGCTCTTCCCAGACCCACACACTGCACAGGACACGGGCACCACAGCTCCCATCCCAGGGACCAGGGATTTGCTTCTGCACTGTGATCTCACCCAGACTTCATTCAGGCCATGGACACTTTACAGCTTGTGAATTGATCCTGAATATTTCAGTGGCCAAAGTGGAGTTGTTCCACGCACAGATCACTGTTAGGAATATTTGGGATGATTTACACACCAATCCCATAATCTTGTAGTAGATCCCAGTCTTCCCAACTCTATGTCTAAAATCTGGGTACCATATTTTCCTTTCCTTTTCCTATGCAGCATTTCAGAATCCAACCCTGAGGGGCATTAAGTCAGCATTGCTGTAAAGCCTTAACACTATTATCAGCTGCATTTCCTTACACATCCAGGGCAAAATACCTTCCCAACTGACAGTCACACGGGAATGCACCAGACTGCTCCCTGATGTGGGATTAAACAACATACTGAGCAGCAAGAGAAACATCTGTTTGTTCTCGAGCTGAGCAGCGACCGGCTCGGCTGAGGGTCCAGGAGAGCAGGAGGATGGCTCAAGATGAAAGCTTGCACTTCAGCTGTTGAGGGAAGGAATTCACCCCTGCTCCTGTAGAATATTTCCTCTCTGCCATAAAAATCAAGGCAGCGCTGTTCCAGCAAATACCCCGGCACTGCTGCAGCATGGCAGCCAGCAAACGGGACTGGAATCGTTTCCATCATGAAAACATCCTAGGAGTCCAAGGCGGGCTAGAGGGCAGATGCCCCAAAATCTGGGAGTGTTTCCTACCCATTAGGGATGCCTCTTGGTCTGGAAAACAAAAGGGGTGTCCGGTGAGGAGAGTGGCTGTTGGAAAAGGAGGGTGGGAGAAGTTTTGCATGCCACCAATCCAAGCATGAGGGTGTGCAAGGGAGCGGCCCACAAATGCGAGGCTGTGGACAGCCAGGCAGGGAGGGGCTCCATGGATATCGTGGGATCCTGGGTTTGGAGCAGCTGGGCTGATCTGGGCACGGAGCAGGAGAGGCAGCTTCCCTCCCGTCCATCCTGCTTAAGGGGTTCCCAACACGCTCCTCAGCTTGCAGATTTAGATATAAATTTGTACAAAGAAGTGTGATAACTCTCCCTGAAACCTGATTTGATTTTCTCCCTTCGCTATCTTATCTGGCACAGAGGAGATTTAAGTCATACCAGATTATGAAGTGTTATCCTCTCTACTCAGCCAGAATATCTGCAGACAGTCAGGCTGAGCTTCAGGTTGCCTCTGACTGCAAGTTTCAATTCTGAAAGTACTTTTTACCCAATTGCTGGGCTTGAAAGATAGAAACACCAAGTCCTACAGCTGGTAATTTCTTTACATAAATAACAATTCTGCAAAAGATCCCTTTAATGACATCAATTATACGTAACTAAGTGCACTTTAAAGACTGATTTCTTTTTTTAGGAGGTTGTTTTGAAGCATCTTTGAATTCATTAAGAGTCATTTTCCCTTTATAAACTGAAAAGCAAGTTTCCCATAGACACCAACCCCCCTGACAGGTACATTGTTCCACTTTCATGTCTAGTTATTTACTTGCCAAATGCATCAGGCACAGAGCCTGAGATCAGCCACGCAGACATAAAAATACACAAATTACCCTTCCCCAATCCCAGCAGGTGCTTGTGGAACTGTGGGCATGGGAAAGAGGATGTGCCCCACTGGGGCTGTGCTGGGGCTGCTTTCCCCTCCAGGGGCTCCCCTGGTGCTGCAGCTGTATTTAGCCCAAACTGCTGAAACAGTGAAAGAAGAGAAAAAACTGAGAGTAGAAATCAAATCCTTTAAAGGTGAAATTAAGAAAGGTGCAAAAGTTAAAGGCTTTGTGCTGTCCCTAATGCAATCACTGCCCAGGCTCTGATACCAGACCCTTGGGAGGCAGTGGTACATCTTTTCACTGAGATCGTGTTCCCCAGAAACACCAAGACCACCTGAAAATGCAGCAATTTGAGCTCTAGTCAAAAAAACTATCTCCTGATGGTTTTCCACACTCTGCTTGGAGCTTCCTGCATCTCCTGACAGCAACAGGAGGTCCCAGCCAGACAAAGAGCTCTTTCCCTTGGCACAGCAAAGGAAACCTTTCTCTTGAATTAGGAATGCAAAGCTTCATTCTTGGCCAAAGATCTAAACCTCGACTGTTTGTGCTACATTGTGAGAGGTTGTTTTGTATTGTCCCCATTCACATTCCCTCTGTGCAGGGAATGGGGACAGTCCTCTGTGCCAGCTCACACAGGCACTGCAGGAATAACAGCACCGAGAGCTTATGGACATCTGGATATCTGCAGCAGAAAGAGGAGACCCTGAGCTGAGCATTCCCTTTGCCATGTGAACTACTGTTTCTACTTAAAATTTCACTGGCAATCTAGAAAAATGCCATTCAGGGAAAATGCCATTCCTGTGCATGGAGGATTGCTGGAGAGTATAAAGTAACAGCCAGCCAGCAGCTGATAATCTGCTTGTAAACTCCTGTTTGGAAATAAAGACAATCCCATTTTACAGTAACCAGATGTTTTAACAGAATATTAGTATTTACAAGGGCCTCGGGCTGTTGTTTTATACAGGTCTGAAGAGGGCTTACAGAAATGGAAATCACAAGGAAGTGTGCAGTTCAAAGGCCCTGGGAGCTGGGACATTTGGTGTGGTGTGGGAGAGATCCCCTTTTGTTTGTGCCTGGGATGTCGGATGGGATTCATTGCCAAATGTTCTTCCATAACTTACCTAACCAAGTTCCCCTCTGCTCCAATATTTCCCTGTTCTTTATTACCCATAATTGGATAACTTCTCCAATTTTCTCCTTGGAACACTGAAGATAAGGTTTCTGTTTAATCATCCCACTTTAAGTACTTGCAATCAGACAGGATATTGCTGCTTTTAAAATAAGACAATGACATTTAATGACTTTCATTTCTTCCTATACAAAAGATTAATTTATATGCTGGAGTCATCTTTTTCATTGGAAAATTCTTCCACTCTGTTTGAAATTATTCAATCTGATTAACAACTTAATTCTCCTTTTATACTTCTGATTTTGTGGCTTTCGCTGCCAGCATTCGCTTGTCATCTCTTTACCAACTCTAATTGAGCTTTTGTTTCAGAATTAGTGTGAAGTTAAGAAGCCAGGCAGGTTGTGAGGTGTGTGAGTGCAGATGTGAGTGCAGATGTGCTGCCCCGGAGCTGTGGTGTGAGGCAGGAGCAGGCAAGGACTGATGGAGCAGCACCACGCATGGAAACAGCACCAAAAGCTGTAGGAAAGCAGAGGGATTCCCTCAGCAGCCCTTAGAGCTCCAAGAACTCCAGGTGGGTCAGCATGTGCATCCCTGGGAAATCAAAGGACAGATGCAGCACTGGGGAAGCAGAAAACTCCTCACTGCTGTTTTCCAGGCTCTTGGGAAAAGCCCCAAGTCAGGGCGCTCTGCAGGGAGGACAGAGTTCCGAGCCAAGAGCTGACAGGGAAAACAAATCAGGTTCTAGAATACAGCTTACCTGGCTGTTTTAAACTGCAAAGCCACAGATTTATCCTGCCAGTTTTAAATTGTCTCCTTGTAGTGTTCAATATTCTTCTGGAGTGCTGGTGGAAAGAAAAGTTCCATGCTCTGAGCACATCATCTGGATGCTTCTTTGAGTACAGAGGTGAAAGCTGTGCAAAGCTTTGACTTCCTGCAGCATTACTGGTGATTTGATGGCTAATAACATAGATTGCAATGCAATCTTTACCTTCCAACAGATGAGTGTTTGCCTTTAGCAAGGTCAACAACAGTTTTAGGAATTTATTTTGGTTTTCTGCTAATAAGCTTTAAAGGAATTATCATTTTCTTTATTCTGCTTACCATAATTTTCTTTTTGGGCCTTTTCTAACTTTTCCTTTGCTTTACTTAGCATGCATAACTTCCTGATTTATAATATTTTACTTTTGTGGTGTTTATGTTCCCTTAGCTTCAGCAATATCTTTTTCTCTTTCAAATCAGGCTGTTTCTTTAAGCCATGAAGGCCTTCACCTGTGACTGGGATTAGGATTTTCCATCATAAAGGAAAAGGTACTTGAGCATAACTGTAATAACTTTATGAGTTATTTTTATTCTGACAAAACTCTTACATATGCCCAACAGATTTAGCCCCCAGTTGTTTTCTGGACTGTAAAACCAGGCCCTCTACCAGACCAAATGTATAAATACAGCAGTAAAGAGGGTTAGCAGAATCCACTTGGCTGAGGGAGAACTTTTCCAAAGCTCTAATGGCTTTTTCTACATATGAGACCATTGGGTGAGCCCAGATGCTTTTCCTTCTCCCAGTCCAGCTTCTGTCCATGTTGGGATGCCCTTCCCTGAGTGTATAACAAATGCAATGGTGTTTGCACGGAGTTGGAGCTACAATATCACATTTTCATGCTTGTTTTAGTGCCACACTCAATTTTCCTTTGTGTCAAGATCCTACGCTATTGCTGATGAGGGGCAGTTCCTTCTCAGTGAAGTGGTATCTTCGTTTTTGGAGCTGGCACTTTGTTTCCAGCCCATGTGTTACAAATAAAACCTTCGGGGGCGCAGCTGGAATGTCAGGTGGGGTGTTCCTGTCCAGAGCAGCTGGAATGTCAGGTGGGGTGTTCCTGCCCAGAGCAGCTGGAATGTCAGGTGGGATGTTCCTGCCCAGAGCAGCTGGAATGTCAGGTGGGGTGTTCCTGTCCAGAGCAGCTGGAATGTCAGGTGGGATGTTCCTGCCCGGAGCAGCTGGAATGTCAGGTAGGGTGTTCCTGCCCGGAGCAGCTGGAATGTCAGGTGGGATGTTCCTACCCAGAGCAGCTGGAATGTCAGGTGGGATGTTCCTGCCCTGCCCCACAGGTGGTCACACACTGGAGCTGGCCCAGGGAAGCCCTTCACATGGTGTGCAGCTCTGTCCCAGCCCTGCCTTGCACGGGAATTCCTTGGGAAAGGTGGACACACGCCCAAGTGCAGAGCGCCATAAGCAGATGTTAATGATGGTGCTTGCCATCCGAGCACTGTGAAGCATTGTAATGATCCTTTAACACAGCTCAGCAATCAAACTCTGAAAACAGGAATACGTGTTTAACAGAGTAGAAAAGCATGCAGGGAACAGAATGGAAATGATTCCTCACTTAAGGGCACACACATGTAAATACACGTTCGTGTCACTCGGCTAATCCGCGACACTTAACCACAAACACAAGCACCCTGCAGCCAGGATGGAGTAACACCGAGGGCTGGATTGGATCCACTTTCCAGATGAAGATCCTAATCTTGCAAATAACTTCAGAAATCTGACAGCCACGTGATGCCCTCCACGTGGCGTCTTCCACACCCCACTGGGGGTCAGCTCTGTCCTGTGCCCCTTTCCACTGGGATCACAGTGGGATGAACAGCACTCTGGGAATAGCAGAGTGCTGGGCAGCACCCAAGCAAAATGCTTAAGGCAGCAAAGATGATGACAAATAACGAAAAGCTAGACCAGGGTAGAAAAAAAGTCTGTCTCCAGTCATTTCACCCAGAGCGCTGCCTCTCGTGTTGAATTGGTTTTGCTGGCTGGAGAGGCAGCTTTGATGCTGTTGGTACCCTGAGAGGAGTTTTGCCATGGCCATCTTCTATAAGAAAAAACACAACCGTGAAGTGAATGAGAGTTGACAGGACAGATTGTATCTGCTGTGCCTCTTGGCCCCAAAGGCAGTTGTTTGTGGTTTAAAACTCAGTAATTATGGATGTACACAAATGTTTCTAATGGACCCCAAACAGTCAGAAACACAGGCACCATCCCAGAGCACTGCACAGCAGATTGAAATCAAATAAATGCATGAGCAATGCAAGGTCCACCTGTGTGGAGAGAGCCCCCAGACTGGGGAGCAGCCACAGGCTGTCCATCAAGAGGAAAATCCCTCGGAAAAGTCAGGCTGGGATGGAAGAACAAAACCCACATGGAGCTTTACAAGGCTTCTAGAGGGAGGTGTCCCTACCCACGGCACGGGGTTGGAACCAGGGGGTCTTTAAGGCCCCTTCCAACCCAAACCACCCATGATCCTGTGGCTCTGTAGGACCGGCGGGCTCTGCCAGAGGAAAGCCCACCTTCCCCAGGGCCAGGACTGCCCAGGAGGGGAGTGCTAAACACACTGCCACACCCTGTGTGTGCCTTAATCTGATCCTGCCTGCATGGGAGGTGTGGGCTGGCTCCAGTCTGGATTTTTGTTCCTTTCTGAGCAGTTGATTCCTCTCCTAAAGCCCAGCAGAGACCCTTGACCGGGCAGGATGGGCGGTGGAGGCACGCCTGGTTAATGAACCACCGCGGCACCTTTGTTTCTCTGGCTGCCTGGTGCCCTGCTCTCTCTCGTACAATTATTACAAAAATCAGACGGAACGTTGCCTTGAGATATGATTTTCATAGTGGGATAGATTTTATTATACCAGCCATACAATACCTGCTATTATCATTTTGATTATATGCTCCTCTCATTTGCACTATTGGAACATTATCTGTAGTACATTCATTATTACTTTATAAGAAACTGAAACTACATCCTTAAGATGAATTGTAAGGAAGGATTTCTATTTCCTCAGATAGATACTTTGGCTGAGATCATTAAGTGGCAAACATTATTTGTAAAAGTTTATTTTATTTTATTTACGTAAACTCTAAAAGAAAGAAATAACGTAGATATTTCTAACAGACAGAAAAGCCTGCGGCTAGTGGCAACAAATGACTGCAATTTAGAATTCATGTACTATTAAGAAGTTCTGATTAAATTGTAAGTTTCTTTGGAGGAAGGAAGTTGAACAAATGAGAATCTGGCCCAGTGAGCTTCGATGGGCTCGCAGGGGCCGAGGGGACAGCAGCGACCCCCAGGTTCCCTCTGCCCCACAACTCAAGGTCTGTGAAGGTCAGATCCATCACGAAACTGAGGGCAGAGGGCAGAAGGCCAGGAAGGGCTGTGTTCAATAGCCCAGTTGGGTTTAAAGAGATGCTGGGTCACCTGTATGGCTGGTGAGCATCCCTCATCCCTCTTGGAGCGCAGGACATGCCCGTGGGGAGCCGCCTCGGGCTCTGTGTCCACAAACAGGGACGCAGGAGTTTGCTCCCCATCCTTTCTCTGTGTTGTCCGTGCAGGAATCCTCGTCCTTTTGCACACAGGGGAAGGGAAAACCCCCAGCCACAGGGACCGTGCCCAGGGACCGTGCTCTTGGTCCAGATCCATCCCTGCCTCCAAACCAAACTGCCCAATTTCTGCTCAGAGTGCCTGGGCGCAAATCCCGACCTTGTCCAAGGTCTAAATCTTCCCACAACTGCAGATTTTCACAGTTCCTCTGAGTGAACAGCGGCAGGAGCACCTGCCTCCTGAGGCATTCCTTATTTCTGTGAAGATGTCCCTGCTCGGTGCAGGGATGTTGAATGAGATGACCTTTAAAGGTGCCTTCCTGTGATTCTGTGATTTGAGGACTCGGCAGAGCTGCTCAACTGCCATGACCGAGTCAGACTCTGATTTAATGGGCAGCTCTTGTTTCAGCTGCAACAGTGTAGGTAAACCCCAAATTGTGGGTTCCTTGGACTATCCCAAGGAACCTGCTGATGCGTGAAGCCCAGTGCATCTTTAAGAAAGATAATTTGTGTCTTCACTGGAAGAAATCACACTCTGCTGTGTAGATAAGAACATTTTCAGGTTGATTGCAAATCATAAATATTTGATGTACTGTAATTGCTAGTTCTTAAGTATCATTTTCCAAATTATTATTTCTATTAAATGCATAGAAACTTGGGATGGAAGAGTGAGTTAATGCAGAAACACTTCATCACTGCAGATGTGGGTTTAGGGAGGGTCGTAAGTGAACTTGTCTTTGGTTTCTTCCCACCTTCCTGTCTCACAGACCACTGCAAACAAAGCATAATCAGGTTGAACTAGGTGGTCTAAAGGTCATTTCCAACCTAAACCATCCTGTGATTCTACGAACTAGAAATTGAAAACAAAAGTAATTCCCATGAGAATAAAGTTTGGGGTCCTGCTATGATTTTATGGTCCCCTTTACTCCACCTGGCTGCACCATCATGTCTTTGGGCACATGATTTAACCTCTGTCCTTGCTCAGAGGCATCAGTTCAATGGATACAATTCTTTGTGGGAAGGTTTGGCTGATGTTTGCAAAGCACACTGAGATTTCTGACAGGAGATACCCTGCACAGCGTGCTCACCTTCAGGCTGTTCCTAGCAGGACACAGACAGCGATGTTGCTGGGGGATGAACCACCAGAGCTTCTCAAGGTCCAGCCCTTCTTCACACCAACAAATCCAGTCTGGACCTTCTGTGAGACCGCTCCTAGCCAGATCTCTAAATTTAGTGACTTTTTTCCATATACCCCATCCACCCAAAACCAAAATTTCCCACTTGGTGATGTTGGGCTTGAGCTGGTGCTGGTGATCCACGGGCTGCAGCTCTTTCCAAGGCATGAAACGGTGTCCAGAGCTGGGTGTGGCAGGGCCGTGTCCGCAGTGGTGGCAGGGGTTGGTGGCTGCAGTCCTCCTCTGGCCAGTGCATGTGCATTCCTGGTGTTTGGTGTTTCTGTCTGACCCCTCCTGCTACCTGAGCGCACCTGTGCGGCGGCTCAATCATTATTTACAAGTTGGCAAACAGAAAGAAAATATTCCACCTAATCTGGAATAAGTCAGATATACTTTTTTTCACCTCTGGGGAGATTTTCAACTATAACAATGTAGCTTTGAGCTTCTGACAGATGCTAATGAATTGTTGTTTACATGTTTGATTTACTGCCTAAACAAAGATAAGACATGCTCTTGAAAACACATTGAATGCACAATCCAAACACATCCATTAAATCTGTCACAATAAACATGACAGCTTTCTTCTAACCTAACAACTGGCATGCCTCATTTACATATTAATGAGAAAACTGGGATCAGTCTGCACAAATTGCTTCTATCTTGCGAGGGGGAAGCACTGACTGACAGTGCAGCTCTCCATGGTGTAAATACAGCAAGTAAATACCTCTGCCATCTTAATGGATTTTATTTTTATTTGCCTATTTGGTTCTGTGGTTATTGATTAGTTGTCTCTCGTGAGCTGCAATGACAGACTTTACAACGACAGGGACAGACATTAAAAGAGTTCCTTCAGCTTCCCTGGTGCCTGAGGTGTCTGCTGGGCTTTGGGGCTGGCAGTTCCCAAAAATGCTTGGTTAAAGGCTGGATCCACCTCAAAGTTTTCACTGGTCTCTCTCACCGAGGGGTGCATGTCCCAGTGCTGCCAAGTGCTCTGTCGTCCCAAAACCACAATATATTCTTCTTAAACCTCTGGGGGATGAGCATTCTGCAGGTGGGAGTACAAAGCACAGAGAGGAAAATACTAAAAAGCTGACCCTGAGCTGTTTTGAGTGTGAATTGGCAGCTGAATTCCTGGAGTTACTTGGGTTCCTAATTGTGCAGAGGTTTTACCAGGGTACACTTAACCCCTGTGCTGTGAGCCTAACAGTCACATCTCAGCTGCATGGAAATCTGAGATTCAGGCATAGCAGAGACTATAAAAGAGTTTTTCTTGGGCTCTGAAAACTCTGAAGTCACATCAGCAGGGAGTTACACGCCATCTGACGTGGTTTTTTCAGTATCTGTACCCTGCATTACATTTTAGGATACTTGAACCCCTAATTTATGTCTCTCTAATTGTTTACAAGTTGGATACCTGTCCCACATGGGTGCCTGGGCTCTCTCTGTGCCAGTGGAGAAATCTCAGAGCCTACACAAGGCAAACCGTGTCACCTAAATCCGTCACCAGCCTCAGGAACCTTGCTCTCTGCTGCCTGTGAGGAAGCCCTGGAGGCCTGGTCTGGCTTTTGGACAGCTAAGGGAGAGAAGATGAATTTCCCCTTCAGTGTCACTGACTTTCAATCAGGTATACTTTCTGAAGTGCTCAAATTACCTTCCAGAATGGCACTCAGCTTTTGAAATGAGCAGCTGCTCCTGGCAAATGGACTTGGAGCAAGGATTGACAGAGCCCTACTTGGCCTTGTGCTGGGGAGAGCTTCCTGAGGCACCGTCCATGCTCAGGTCCAGCAGGGGATGCTCAGGATGCTCACAAGTAGATCCCAAAGTAATGGACCCTGGACGCAGTGCCATTAAATATTGCCAAATTGGGGATCACTCCACTGAGCACTGCAGTGAGCCTGAGTTTTCCAGGCATGAAGGTTCTGGCAGCAGGGACATGGGAAGTTGTCAGGTCCAAACCAACACAAACCCGAGGTGCAATCCTCAAATCCAGCCAAAACCTGCCTAGACCGGGAGCAATGCTACATGTTTCCAACAGGAGCAGCTTTCAGAGGCAGGAGTTGTGACCATCACGTGTCTGTCTGAGGGCACCGGGGAGCTCTTTGATGAATTTTGATCTGCCTCTGCTTGTACACTTAAGACAAAGCTTGGGCTTTGGGTATAGGGAAGTTTCCTCTTGTAATAGTTTGTTCTAAAAGGCTGTATGAATAACACTAGAAATGATCCAAACTGTTCCAAAGGACTCCAGGGAAATTAATGCACTCCTATGCTTTTGTTTTGAAGTTACTTTTATTTTTTTTTTTTTGTCTCAATGAACTATTCCCTCTCCACAAAATTGTGCACACTGCTTTATTCTTCTGAGGCCCACAGAACCAAAAAATTTCAGAAGACTAATTTATCTCCTGGAATTTGTAGTCCTATTTCTAGATTAAAAGGGCTGTGTTCAGTTAGTCTTGGATATAGATTCCTCCTCCTCCTCCTCTCCATGACTGTTATCTGACTCATGTCTCCAGACATTACTGGTTTGCCCCTGAAGTAGTCTTTCATCTGTTTGTGGTTGAGCAGTTTGTGTGCTACTGGGGCACGGCATAATAACTGAATTTATATTAAATAATTAACATCAAATGAAACAGATTTTTTGCTACAAATGTTATTCCAATACAGTCTTACAGAACTATATTCAAACAGCTGAACGTACCCAGAGAAACCCAGAACAGCCTCCCCCAAAATAAAACAAGCCCCCAGCTCCCAAACTTTCTGTGGTGACAAAGAACTTCATTCAGATGCAGAGGCAGAGCCCCAGCCTCGTTCAGGAGGAGCCCTCCCTCACAGGGGAGGCTCTGGGGAAGTCCATGGGGTGGCTCACAGAATGAGCCATTGCTCAACCATGCTGAGCACAATTAGTCGTGTACAACATACAAGCAATGAACTGATTTAATTTCCCTGTCAATCAGCAAGGAAAAAGGGCCAGCACAACACAGAGAGTCGCTTCTCTTCAATCTGAGAAGAGCTTTGGGGGAAATATTGTAAATGTCATAATACAATATGTTAAATATAGTACTTAAAATACTGTTCTGCAGCCAAATTCTCTTCTTAGACGCACACACAACTCCCACTGGCAGGAACAGGAGTTGTGCAGCGTAGCCCCAAAGGAGGAAAAGCTGTTCTGGGGAGGGAAGGAGGTTGATCTGTGTGTGTGTCTGTGTGTGTGTGTGTGTGTGTGTGATTGTGCCCTCTGATGGCAACAGCGACCTGTGGATATGAAAATATTCTGAATAACTTTGAAGGCTAATGAGGAATCATTTTGGAAGAGGTTTCTAATCCTGTGCTCCAGGACACTGGAATAAATCCTAGGTCAAAGCCAGCATTTCTATCTCTCTGTATGAATGAATTGTGGACTAAGGAAGTGCAGGAGTGAATCCAAGAAGACCCCAGCTTTAATCCTGACTTTAACACTCCCTGTTTGTGGTTGCATGCAGATTCCTTAAAGCTGCTTATCCCACGCTGTGTGAAACCTTAACCATGCTAGTGCTGCTAAGGGCAGCAGCTGTGAGGGATGAACACGGGGACTGTGCTGCCCGAGTTCTGCAGCCACTCCTCCTCACCTGAAGTTGCAGCAGCTGCACAGGCAGAGCTTTGCTCAGCTGGAGCCGTTCCTAACCGGGGAGCAGCGACACTGCCAGGTCCTGGCTCCAGCACAGGGCCAAGCTTTGCTGGGAGGTGGTTAGTAAATACAAAAATAATCACAGAAACATGGAATGCTCTGGGTTGGACCTTAGGGCACACCCAGTCCCTCTCCCTGCCATGGGCAGGGACACATTCCACTGTCCCAGCTTGCTCCAAGCTCCAAATGTCCTGGGGCTTGGACACTTCCAGGGATCCTAACCCTGTGCCAGGGCCTCCCCTCCCTCACAGGAACAATTCCTTCCCAATATCCCACCTAACCCCGCCCTCTGGCAGTTTGAAGCCATTAGATACAAAAGCCATTTCTTTCCGGTTAAAACCATTAGATAGATAAATGCAGTTTCCCTGGTAGCGATGGCTCCAGGCTGCAGCTTGGTCTTTGTAACCACCTTAATCTTTGTAGCCACAAAGAGGTTTGGATGCCCATCTCTAGAGGTGTCCAAGGAATGGCTGGATGTGGCACTCAGAGCTCTGGTCTGGATGACAAGGTGGTGATCAGACACAGGTTGTACTCGATGATTTCGGAAATATTTTCCATCCTAAATGACTCTGCGTAATTCTGTGTAGTTATGGGAAAATTATCATTTTGGGACACCGAATGTGTCCTCATCCATACTTCCCCTTCCTTATGCCTGGTCGCCATGAGGAGCTACAGGCACGCTAAGGCCATATTTTGATATATTCTCCACATTTGATCATATTCTTTAGCCAGCAGCAGGAAGCCACATAAAGCAGAAGTTGTACAGTGGTTAAGGAGCCCAGAGCAATCAGCAGGTGTGGACACTGAAGGAGGTGTGAGACCACTCTGAGGAGGAACAACTCAGCACAGCTCAGTACAAACAAAGCAGTGCAAAGAGGAAGAGAGAGGCACAATCCATCCTTTGGACTTTTCCCATGTAAATCTGTCTTATCCCTTTAAAATCCATTATTTTTTTTATACAGTTGACACACCAAGGCAAATGAATTCCACAATTTAAGTAGGTTTTACATGAGGAAAAAAATATAAAAAAAAAAAAAAAGGAGTTCCTGCTATTTGCTTTAACTGCTTAGAAGTTTCATGTGGCAAACACTTCTTGAACTGAGTACCACATAATCACTCCCATTACACCTCCTCCATGCCACTCAGGCTGTTACAGATCTTTATCATATTTCTCCTTCAATCATCTCGTTTTCCAAGCTGAGGGGCATACGGGGGAACGGCACACAATATTCCAGAGGTGAGCACACACAAATTTATCTAATATCACAATGATTTTGTGTGGTTTAGTGGCATTTTGCTGCAGTTGTGATGGTGGAAGGACACAGATGGATCAGTGCTCATGGACAGATGTAGCACCTTTTATTGCACCAACTATACAGCTGGAAAAATTAAATGAGCTTTCAGACACACATGCCTATAGATTCTAGTTGCCTTTTTGGCTGCCTAGAGCTTTGACTGATGTTTCTTCAGACTATCAGCAGTGGCTCTCAGATCTCTTTTCTGAGCGGTGAGAGCTGAAGAGGAGCTCATCAGTGAGTACACAGAGACAAGGCTGGGGGCTTCCCTTTGAGCTTGGCAGAACTGAATTCAATCTGCTGTTTTGCCACAGAGTCCTTTGGCACCATGGGACCCTCTGCAGCCCTCTGACAGCTCTGCCTTTGCCTTTTGCACCATTTTGTAACATCATTTCATTATTCCTCTGTTTTCTGGAGGAAATTTGTAAAAGGAGGTGAATAAAACGCAGGGGTAGAAATATTTGGTGTTTCTTCTGCAGTAAGGCACAGGTATTGATGGGCTCAATAGCTATTCAATCTCTCCAACATAAGAGTTTCTACTGAGGCATGGTTGGCTCTTTAAAATCCGGGTTCACACAGACTTTTTTCCTGCTGGGTCCCAATCATTACAGTTTCCAGCAGAGCAGCTGTCAATTTGGGCTTACCTCGCTTCCAGGATCCCAGTTGGGAAAGCCTTGTTAAACTCTCGCATTGCAAAGCAATCAAACGTGTTTGTTTGATTGTTTGTTTGTTTGTTTGTGATGATTTATGCTGTGATTAGGCTTTTGATATTACACTGGTTGGGGTAAGGTGCAAGCAAGCTCTTGAAACAGTGCCAGCACTAAGTCAATATTTCATTAAGACTCATTTATGAGAGAGCTGATGAAGGACTGGAGTGAGGTCTCTGCACGTTTCATATTCATCTGTTTGGGTAAGGCAGCTGATTATTTAAAATTTATTTAGATACTTGGTGTAGTTGTAACTGTTACAATTCCTAATGTGAGAACAGTCATAATGATAAAAAGTGTATTTTATGAACAAAATTTAATCTGCCTCCCTATAAAACTTAAAAGTGACTGTAAATATGCGAGAGTAAGGACACTTCTGTTGCTGTGTCTGTGTGGCAGTACAGATACAGCTCTGCAGAGCAGGGGAAAAGTTTGAGAGAAGAGCCCGAGCATTATTGAGACCAGGCTGGGCTGCCTGTGGCAGGATTTATTTTTAGTATTTTTGGCAAGGACACATATTTCCTCCCTGGATTTTCCCTTCACTCAGTCTCTTCGCTCTCCCTGTTACACACAGCTAACCCACACTGTGGGACACCCACCTGCCAAGGCTCCTCCGTGCCCCCACTCAGCCCAGGCACCAGAAGAGCTTTTCCCCACCTCAGCAGCACCATCAAATGAGGGAGAAGCACACAAAGCAGTTGTCGGCCAGCTGAGGAAACATCCACACAACGAGCTCCTCAGCCAGTGCCTGACAGGGAGGGCTTGAACACCACAGAAATCCCCGTGTCAAAGTGAGGGAACGAAGTGAAATGTTACTCCAGCCCTGACAAACGGTTGGCACCGGTGCCGCCAGGGAAGATTAATGCCTCCCTTCCCCTTACCTGCACCGACATGATGTTCTCTGACACCCAGATCTAATTGTGGGAGCTGAGGTGTAGCGAGTGTCGCCCTCAGTTATCAGGTAATGGGTCTGTGATGATGTGGAGACAAACAGGAGGTGAACAGATAGGAGTTTATCTCCTGCCCGAGGAGGGAGGGCTGCGTGTCTGCCGCGCCGATAGCGATCGCTGCGGGATGTGCTTTCCTGTGCCGCAAGGGAAATTATACACCGAGGTCAACACACTCAACGAGATGCTGCCAAAATATGTATTTCCTTTCTGCAGACCTTTTTTTGAAGAACGGTCTCATGCTGGAGACTGTAATTAATAAAGGAAATATTTATACAGTGTCACAGAATTTACCAGTCACTCTATAAACATAGATGATCCATGTTCCCTGTCCCAAAGCACTTACGGGCTAAAAAAGGCAAGAGACACGGAGCAGTTTAGATGAGGGAGGGAGCAGGGATTATTAATGGTGAGAAGAAAGAGGATGGGTTGCAGGGAAGGCTTTGGGAGAAGGGAAAGCTTCATCGTGGAAATCCACATGGTTGGAAGGCCAGGATGGAAAAGTTGAAGAGTGAGGCAACAGTGTTTTGAAGGGGCAGATGCAGATGTGGGCACATCTGGGAGCGGAGGTTCCTCTGGCAATGCTGGTGGAGTGACTGGTGAGAAATCTGCAGAGGGGCTCAGCAGCAGATGTGGAGTAAAGGCCCTTCAGGACGTGGGCTGTCATTGCCTCCTCAGAAAGGATGAGCAGAGGGCTCCTGGCGAGCTGGGAAAGCTGCTGGAGCAAGGAGACTTCAGGGGAAAGGTGCAGAGCCAGCAATGGAGCAGGGCAGAAAAGCATTTCAGAAAAAAGCTGAATGGACGTGTGGTGGAGACAGGAGAAGTACGAACACACCGCTGCACAGAGGAGGGGAAGTGAGATAAAGGAAAGGAAGTTCAGGCAGCAAGAGTTAAGAACTTTGCCATTGATTTTGGGGACAAAGGAGGAAAATAAATGATAGAGAAGTGAGTGGGATTAGGGGAAGTGCTCAAAGATAAGCATGGCAAGAAGGTGAAAAGCAAAAGACAAAGGCGAGCAGGCAGCACAGGGAAGAACTAATCAGGGTCAGGCGACTGGAGGGGATGGCTAAACAACCAAGGAGCCCGAGACACTTCTGACATTGCCATTTTTCTCCTCAGGTGGGAAAAAAAAGGGAAATTAAGATCATTTTCAAATATCTGGGCAATAAAAGTGAAACATTGCAACTCCCCCAGCTTGTAAGTGCTTGATTGAGCCCCGCTGGTGCGCTGGCCGGGGCAGCTCTGGGGTGGGGCTGCAGGGAGAAGCGATGCTGCAGCTCTGCTCCGCTTGGTGAAACTGGTCCTCATCTGAGTTCAGGCAATTCAAATATTCAGTAGTTTCCAATATTCCCTAGGAAAGATAAAGTCTACGTATGCCTGAGTTTTGAAGTAGTAAAATGCCACAGTATTTTTAGTCTTTGTTTGATCAAAGAAAAATGAACCGGATAGACAAGTGAAAAATTACCCGGGAGCTGAAGTCACTGGTGATATCTTTTATTGCGCTATCATACAAATAGGAAGGATGTTCTTTTCATCTGACATAATGAAAAATGTATACCCTTTTCAAACTCACTGGTATTCATTCTGAAGTTAGCCCTCCCAAAAAAAAAAAAAACTACAAAAAAAACCCCTTGACGTTACCTAGAACTTGACAAGTTCTGATTAATTTAATAGGAAAAATCTCTTGATATCAAATACCAGCTACTGTTCAGGAGAAGGTGAAGGGAATATGAATTTTATTTTAAACTCATCTATTACGCACAAGTAATAATAAAGAGCAATTTTCAGACTTTTCTCGTACTAATATTTTTTGTTCATATTAGATTAATCAAGACAAATATTCTCAGAAGAGTTAGGGACGGTTCATTCCTGAGTAGTTACAGCTCTGAGCATTATCCAATCAAGTAGGCAAAATAAGGTTTTTATACCATGTGAAAAATGTGTTCTGCTCCAAAATTCCGGTGCTTTTTTTAACATCACAGAGGTGTCAGCCAATACTAGGGCCACATTGTGCAAAGTATGTGGGGCACTTCAGCAAGACATCCTCCATCCTCCCTTGCTTAAAATCCAGTTTGGGACCAGAAACGAAATGGTGGTGCTGGTGTGTGGCTGGAGACAGACACCCACAGCTAAGCGACGTTCCCAAGGTCGCACGGGAAGTCTAGGGCAGAAATAAACCCTGAAATCTGATCTCCTGGGTCCCATCCAGTTCCCTAACCAGAAAATGCTCTTACCACATCCTGTGCAAGCAAAGTCAAGGCAGTTGTAGCAGCCCCTGCTGAGGTAACAGCAGCTGTGGCTCTCCTTTGGGCTCTGACTCCACACTTTTTAAAGCTGATGGAGAAAGTCCTGCTGAACTGAAGGGCCAGCAGTCGAGCCCTGAGGTGCTTTCATGCTGGTTATGTCTTTCATTGTGTTTTGCACAATGTCAGTGAAATGCACTCCCAGCAGGCAGCCCTTTGTGCGTTTGAACCAGAGGCGGTTTGTAGCCTCACCTTTGCCTCCCCAGATCAATGCAGCTTCACACCTCCATGAGGAGAAGCACTTGCTTTCACTCCAGGTTTGACTGGCACCTCATAGAGGCTGCACTCGAGCTGCTGTTTATCATAAAGCACGTTAGGAGTTAGTGGAATTCTGAGCTGAAACTGGGATGCAAAAGAAGATCCTTCCCAAAATCTAGTTCAGGGATAGATTACTGCATCCACCAAGTGTTGCCAAATAAACGGGACAGTTCCTGGCTGCGCCACTGGGTGGTTCGTGATGGAGGTGCAGCCAGAGAGATCCTGGAGAAACTCTTCTGTGTGCTTGAATGACTGTTCTTCTGCTGATTTCTAAGACTGTTGAAGCTTCTTTTGCCAGAAGACTCTTATTCCATGGTTTTCCTCTCCTTATCTCCACCAGGACGAGGGAGGCGACAGGAGAGCTTTCTAGGAATTACACTGCGGGAACCTTTCCTGTCCACAGGCAGTTTCACCAGCAGATCCTTATCCCAGCCTCTGGGGTGGAGGTTTCCTGCAGGAGGTTGCAGAAACATAATATTTGTGTATTTCAAAGACAAGTGATATTTTTTATTTTCTATCAGTTTTCGTGCAGAATTGTAATCCCCACCACTTTGCAGGATCCTTGTCATAAAAGACTTCTGGGATGGATTAAACTCCTTGGCACCTCCTCAGTGATTAATCAATCTCAACAGGCATTTATTGCTTTGTTCACTACAGCACAGGAGAGATTATCCCTTAAATGTACTTGACTCTTTTGGTACCATTCAATTACACCAAAAAGAGCCCCAACACATACACAATTACTTTGAACTACTCCTCCAGCGAGGAGCAATTGATCTTTGAGAGTCTCTTCCTCTTCTTGTTATGCTGATTAATAGCCTTGGAGTTAGTCCCTGAGAGGAAAACATTTCCAAAAATAGATGACAGTTTCCATCTTCATATTTTAATCCCTCAAGGGCCCTTTGCATCCACAACGAAGCCTGGAGGAATATTCTCATTTGTCCCCATCGTTTTTATCCTTGTCACCTCCATGATGGAGCCGCCCAGCTCCCAGTGCAGGGGATGGAGACAGGAATTCTTGGTGCCACTTCGGGCCACCCTGTGTGTGCCTGTGTCCCACGACAGGCTGTCACTGTCTTCTGGGGATGCTCCACGTCAGGATTGGATGATCTTAGATTAAAAATAAGTCTGAGATTTTTGGGGACTAAGAATACTTAAAATGTGTTTGGGAGAGAACTGAAGCAGGTGGAACTTCATCCTAAGGAAAAACACTGCCTACCTAGCACTGAGAGACAGAACTGCAGAGAGGGCTGGGAACTTGGGGGCAGAAGGTGGCCCAACATCCCACAGAGAGAGAAGGGAAATGTTTTAATGCTGTCCCACACCAAACACAAACAGCCAGAGGGAAGAGGTGGCTGTGAACCTCAGACCCCTCCCATCAAGGTGGACTGGATGATTTAAAGGGCTTTTCCAACCTGAAGGATTTCACAGTTCTGTGAAACACCAGGAGAGGAGTGGGGCCCTATGCTGGCTGTGCCTGGCCTCGGCTCTGGTCCTGGTGCTGGAGCTCCACGTGGTTTCCCTTTAAAGGAATAACACGGGGTTGGTTTGCAGACAAAATAATGATCTTTTCTTACTTTTCAGGAAATGATTTTTAATATAGTTTATTGAAGCGAGGGGAAAACAATTTAATTGTGAGAGCTGCTGTGAACCATATTTAACCCCCGACATACTAAAAAGAGGTTTTTCAGATAAGTTATGGTTTTTAATCTAACTTACACCATTATGTACATAAGCACTATGTTTTTACTATTCTAATAACCGCCAGCTTGGACTTACCAATTCTTTTTTTATCATCTTTTTTGTCTTCCAAGACAGACCGCTGCATTTGAACTTTCAGCATAATTTTATACTTTATTTGTCTTCATTTCTTTTCTACAGTGTGCAATACTGCATCCTTAACTCTGAGCATGATTTCCCTCAGCACGTGTGTCACTTACTGGCTTTCCTGAGAGATTTGAAATGGCTGGATAAAATTCCTGCTTTTAAGAAGAGCATGCAAGTGATCACATCTCGTATGTCCTGGATGGCATCCAGTGATCTGTTGTTAGTTCAACCTTCTGATTAATAATTTACATATACTTTACTAGCACTTGAAATGAAGTTTCTTCCCTGCAATGATTAATTACCGAATGAACAGTATTGAAAACATATTATTCTCATCATTTATATGGGGAGATAATCTTGGTAAAACATGAAATCAATTATGTGACAGCCACGGAGAGGGTTTAAGATTTACACTTATTTTCTGTCCCTTGAATAACAGTCCTTAGGTTGCAACAAAACCCCCTACAATTGCAATTATATGTGTGAGAAAAAGGAAATTTTAAGAAAGAAAACTTGACTTTTAAGTTCTTCTGTACATAAACATCACATCATTGTGCTCCTTCCCTGTACTTCATGTACCCTTTGTGCCTTTCCTGCCAGGCCCCAGAATGCTTTACAACCATGAATTAATCAAAGTTTCCCAACAGCCCTGGCCATAGGTCGGGTCACAGCGCCCCAGCTGCAGCACAGCCAGGTCGGGCACAGCCGGGTTGAGACAAGGAGGGAAAGGGAAAAGACAAGACAAGAGCCCTGGAGATCTCTGCAGCTTCACCCCACTCCCAGCCAGGCCATTCTGCAAGGATTTATTAATAACTCCTCTTTATTCCCACATCCAGCGACCTTTGTTATTAAAAAATACATCAGAATCACTCTGTTCCCAGCAAACAGCAATCCGCAGACTGTAATTTTAGCAAAATTTCTTTTCTTAAGGTTTTTATCCACCGTTCCACAGAAATCAGCATTTCTTCCTACTCCAGCCACTTTTCTGCCCACTTTTCAAGTGCACTCCAGGGATGACCGTGGTGCTTGGTTCCTGTCCCATTGCAGCACCAGCAGCTGCTGGCTAAGAAATGGTCTAAGAAATTACAAAAAAAAAATCTGTGGCATCACTTCCAAGCCTCCTCTCTCTGTGGGATGTTGGGCCAAATTCTGCCTCCAAGATCCTACCCCTCTCTGCAGTTCTGTCTTTTCAGTGCTAGGTAGGCAGTGTTTTTCCTTAGGATGAAGTTCCACCTGCTTCAGTTCTCTCCCAAACACATTTTAAGTATTCTTAGTCCCCAAAAATTTGACTTTTTTTAATCTGTGCCTTTCAGTGTCCTTCAAGGATGTTATGTAGTCAGTGATGGTTTGTTTGGAGTTAAAGGTTCCTGTAAGCAAGGCAGGATAATGGGATGTGCCCCTAGAAAAACTGGTGCTGCCTGTAAAGATTGCTGCCCACACAGGGATTTATCTCTGCGACATGATCAGTAAAAACTCTATGAAGAAAAAAAAATATTCTCTTTGGGACTAAACCCATAAGCTTCTAGACTCCTCAGGAGCTGGAGCCCGGGGACACAAGCCAAGGGAAGAGAAGTCGTGTTTCTACTCTGTGAATCAAACAGGCTTTGTCTGACACAGCCTTTTTCCACCCGAAGGCAGCTTATGACAACAGTTCCTACCAACACCAGCCGTGTCCTGGCAGACTCCCTGTCTCTTGCTTGAAGATAAAGATTACAATAGCATCTGGGCGGAGGCCTGGGCGAGGAAACACTTCCCACAGCATCCCTGGGGATGTTTCCTGCGGCCCTGGCAGGCGCTGCCCGGGGCCAGCGCTCCTGCTGGGCTGTGCGGGGAGCACGGAGCTCTCCTGCCTCAGGGAGGGGCACAGACCGACCAGGGACAAGGGGGTGACCCCAGGGACAGGGGGGTGACCTCAGGGGCAAGGGGGTGACCTCAGGGACAGGGGGGTGACCTCAGGGGC
>VXBU01005428.1:78235-88740 GCA_013400315.1 Bombycilla garrulus
AGGTGGGTGACTCCAGGGGAAGGGGGGTGACCCCAGAGGCAGGTGGGTGCCCCCAGGGGTAGAGGAGTGACTCCAGGCGGAGGTGGGTGACTCCAGGGCAGGTAGGTGACCCCAGGGGAAAGTGGGTGACCCCAGAGGCAGGTGGGTGACTCCAGCAGAAGGTGGATGACTCCCAATGCAGGTGGGTGATTCCAGGGGAAGGTGGGTGACTCCAGAAGCAGGCAGGTGACTCCTGAGGCAGCTGGGTGATTCCAGGAGAAAGTGAATGACTCCAGGGACAGGTAGGTGACTCCCAATGCAGGTGGGTGACCCCAGGGACAGGTGGGTGACCCCAGGGGAAGGTGCTGGCTGCAGGGCTCTGCCACCACACCAGCTGGCCCAGGAGCACCGAGGGAACTGTGTCTGGCTGCTGCCATTTATAGCTGGAAAAACAGAGATGCTGAAAGAGTGCAAGGTCATGCCCAGCCATGGAGGACTTGCTCCTGCTTCATGCTGGGCACTTTTCCCGAATCCACCAGTCCTTAAGTGTGTGAGCAGCCCCAAGGAAATCGGCAGGATTGTTGCTGTCCTTACAGTTTAACCCCACAGAAGTGCTTTGCTGGCCTGGAGCCGGGAGACTCCATCCTGTGGGACCTGGGGAGGAGATGCTGAGCCACATCCTGACATCCCGAGGGGCTGCTCCCCAGCCCTGAGCCCCAGCAGATAAAGCAGTGCCTTTCTCAGGCTCCTCTGTCTCAGTGCCCTGCAGAAGTTTGGGAAGGGCCTGTCTGGAGGAGCCACAGGACCCCGTGGTGCCTCCCCCAAAATCCACAGCAGCTCCGTGAGCAGGCAGCACAAACCTGTCCTGGCAGGTGAGAGCCACCCCGCACAGAAACTCTCCCTGCGCTGCTTGTCAGTCCCGCTGTCACATTGCTCACAGTGCACTGTAGTCACATTTTTCCCGCCCTGACCCTCAACATCTCAATTTTCTGTCTGCCTTTGAAATCTTGGCTAATTAGGAGGCTACATGTTCCCTGTGAGACTGGCCTTTTGTGCAGAATTTGTAATTAGAGTGACTGTGCAGTGCTCTATTAATTGCAAGAATTGTGATTTTTAGATTAATGAGTTAATTGCTAATATCTGCATACGACATTCCCTCAAGATGTATTACATTACAGTAAATAAACCTTGTGCCTGGAATGGCAGGCATTAAAGGAAACTGCCGTGATTAGCTTGAATACTTTAGATAGCTAAAATAATATTTACTCAAAACACAATGTGTGTAAAAATGGATTTTAAAGCCTTTTTTCCCCCCCAGCCTCCCTGACTAGATAACATTTATATTTGATAGCTGGCAGCCAGGAGCTGTCAGGATGCTGCTCTTCCCATCGAGACCCTCCAGCCCTGCCCAGCTCCACCTGGGCTCTGCATCCAGCTACACTTTGGGATCCTTTAGACTCGACCCCAAACGCTGCACCTTGTCCTTGTTCCCCCTGAGGGATGCTCCAGCAGCAGTTGCTCCATCCCCACGCACATCCCCAGCCCCCAGCACACCCCAGCCAGGGAAGAGCTGAAGCTGCAGAAGTTGCAACAGGATGGGGGGAATTATCCATATTTAAACTCCCAGGCTGCTTCTGCTTAACTGTTGTAGAGAAATCCCATTGGAAATGTAACAGCCAGAGCTAGCCAAGACCTTGGTAACAGCTGAGTGATTTTCATCAGACAAGTAGCTGTTTGCTGAAAAGTGTAATTTTGGGACAGCTGAAACTATTTGCAAATTCATCACGATTTCAGGAAATAGCCTCCTGCAGAATAAAAGCCCCAAATGAAAAAGTTTCCCAGTTTCCCAGTTTGATATTTGCTAGATTAAGTGCCTCTTTTTGTTTTGCAAATGAAATTTGATTTAGATATTTATCTAAATTAGATAAAAACCTGCAGAGGATGAATGCCAATGTTGGTTTGCACGACACAATCCCTTTGGGGTTGGCTCTGAGTGGTTCTTTCCTTTTTGTACTTTCTGTTTATTTGTTTAAACAAAACCTAGGCCCTACCCAAAACAATTTCCCAGGATTTTAGCTTAGGCTGAGTTATTCACAGGAGTTATTCCCATACTTGCTCCTGCACGGAAATAAAGGCAGGATGAGTTAATTCCAGTAATGAGCAACTGCGTAGCTCCAGATCCATACCCAACAGACTTCTCAGAGGCACAAAGAAAAGTTTATCTGGAAATCACATTGCATTTGTGTTTTACAGAACTCCTGTTTGCTCCCCCTGCTGAGAGCCACAGCAGCTCAGGGGCATTGCTGCTGCTCCCCCATTTTCTCAGCAAGAACCACTCCAGACTCAGCCCCTACAGCTTTAGGTGCCTGACTTTTAAATGAGATGGCGCATTACATCAACTAAAATTTCCTCAGAAAACAGCATCAATGGCAATTGAAAAATCCTCTTAACTTGGCAAGGTGTTTCAGATTTTTCTGAGCCTGGCTAGTGAAGTCTTCTGCTTGCTTTCCCAAGGAGAGCAGCTGTCCCTATTGCTGCCTGTTTGTGGAGATGGTCACATCAAAATGCGTGCTTTGGAGACAGGAGTGTGTGGAATTCTGCTCAGGGAGAGCTGCCTGTAGCTCAGAGATCCACCCAGTGCTCTTCATCCTGGTCCTGAACGCACTCACCAGAACCTTGGAGACACAAAGGGATTGAGCAGAGGTCACACAGGGGAGCAGGAGAAAAAGAAACGTGTGTTCCACACAAGGAAAGATCCCAAACCAGAACAGTCTATCCACATAGTTGGTACCTGCAATATATAACATCATATCATATCACACCATATCATATCATACCACATAGTGCTTCTTAAAATGTGACACAGAACAGGATCAGAAACTTCTCATCCTGAAATCTCCCCCAAACCATGGGAGAAGAAAAGGCAGCAGAAAGTTGGTTGCATCACAGGCATTTCAAAAATATGAGCGTCCATCCTGTCTCTGTGTTCTTGAGATTTTTTTTCGGACCACAGATCCTGGGAACCGAGGTTTCCTGGGGATTTAATGGCAAAGATTGAAGGCATCTTAGAGGTCTGTCTTTTCAAACTTTAATCATTGTCTGATTTCTCTGGTTGCCGTATTCTGAAGTTTATTCAGGAAATAGGAATATAAGAGCCCAGATCTTCTGTGCCTTTCATCTTTCTCTTTAAAGAATCTAATTCCTACAGCTTGTTTACTGCCAAGTAAAAAGTGAAAATACTTACTTACAATCTAAGGACCGGTCTTCACCACAAAGGTCTGTTCCTTTGATAACATTACAGTTAAAGCAGCAAAAATCCTCCCGGGGACACAATTCAGTCGCTAAATGAAATGCAGACACCAGTGCAGCTTCTTCCAGTTTGGAAAAGAAAAGAAGCAAGATGGTACAGGACATGTTTACACCAGAGTAATCACATCAAAATAGGGCTTTCAGTGTATAACTACTTCTGTTTAAAAACCCAGAAATCTTCTCTGGAGCAGTCACTGCTGTGACAGTGGCCGTTTTCAGGTGGATTGTCTTTGCTTCAACACACACAACAGCTTGGACTGCTCTGTGATTCTGTGGTACTGAATTAACCTGGCGATGAGCAACTTTTGGCAGGGCTAGCTGAAATTTGGCTGCAGGGCTTTGTCTTCCCATAAGAAACCCTTCAGTCAAAACGCAGAATTGGAAGGGCGAGTGCGTGGGGTGGAATCACTGCCACATACCCAACCGACCTCCGGGACGATGTTCTTTTCCAAATTCCCAGCCGGATCTGGTGCCAGTGCCGCCTGGTGACGGTGCCCACCGCAGGAGCCTGTGCTGGGCGGCCCTGGGCTGTGTGGGTGGCAGTGGAGGGTGCGAGGCTCAGCCAGCTCAGTCCCCTTTGCACAAACACCGGGCAGACCGTGGCGCCACCTTATCTGCACTTCCCTCCCTCGCCGACACCACGCTCGCTACATCTCTGGTGACCAGAGAGATTTAAGACGCAATTGTACTATCAATGAAATGCAACTTATGCCTTCCAGGCACTGAAATCCTTGGAGGGCCTCGTGCAGGGCTGCACCGCTTTAGGTTTATGCCAATAAGTTCCTGATTAGCATAGGAGACCGCAGGCTCTGCGAGGAGGATCCGGGCGGGAAGCAGCTCCTCTGCCCTGCCCAGGGACCTGCAGCAGCCGCTTCATCCCTGCTCCCCGGGTACCTGTGACTCACCAGCCTGCAGCGCCTGGGGACTGGCATGATCTTCCCAAGGACAGCCGGCACAAGGTCAGAGCTTTGCTCGCCTCACCGCAGCCCTTGTCTAACGCTGAACGCCCCAGGGCAAGCTCTGAGAAACAGAAATATCCCCTCCGGCTTCCAACAGCCGGCAGCACGAACCCAGAGACCGTGCCTAGATGGGCCTGTGCAGTAACCCCTGATGGGCCTGGATCCCACAAGGTTGGTTCAGCCCCGTGGTCTGATCTGGCTCCGCAGCATTTTGGGTGCACTGTTTAATTTGTACCACGAGAAAAGACGCTCAGATATAAAATCTGACGTGTGACGGTGGTTTGAAATATTCTCGCGTTATAAGAATTTGCGCATCCTCGTTCCCTGTTCCCTCTCCCACACCCCTGAGGGTTTTACAGACATCTGTCGTACCCCCTTTGGCCAGCTCCTTTGCACACAGATCTCAGATGATGCCCCAGGCGTGACTGTAATTCAAACAGTGAGTGACAGGTAGAATAAGGCACTGTGAGGAACACAAGCCCCCGTTTCACTCCAAACACCAGCAGTGCCCATGCAGGGGCATTCCCAGTGTCTGGAATTCCCAGTCCACCCTTTCATTTCGTAACCAGACTCTTCCCTGTCGACGTTAAAATGTTAAATCCCCCACTAACCAGCTTACAAAACAGTAACAACCGTGGAATTAGAGGCTGGGTGCTGTGGAGTTCCCCATTAAGACATTGCAGGATGCTGGAAGCAGAGGTCATTGAAACAAGCTGGAGTTTATAGAAGGTAAAGGTTGAGGAAGTCCATGATAAGGGAGAGGGAGCAGGAAGTGTCTTTATCTGATAACTATTTGTTTAGAAACACCTGGCACATACATCAAATTAGGGCATCCAAATGCCCTTCAAACTTTAAACTAGACAGATTGATTCAAGCACCTTTCATTAAACTTTCCAGGAAAGATTAAACATCAGCCCTGTGTTCTATCAGCAGAACAATTCTGCTCATGCGGCGATGACATTAAGATGTTTTATGGGAGGGGTGTACAAATGTGAATGCACTCTGCCAGGCTTTTCTCCAGACTTGTAATTCCTCGCTTAAGAATATAAACGGAAGAAAATGGGAATAAAAATACCCCAATGGTTCTGCATAATGATTTCACACACATGCAGGGGTAAAAAAACCCCCACAACAGGATTATGAAAAGAGAATTTTATTGTATGTTGGCATCCTTTTGCTCATGTTTGCAAAGGGAAATGGATTTGAGAATTTCCCACCGATTTGAATTCAGTGGCTGTAGCAGGGCAGAAGTAATATGTATTGCCTGGTTCTAATCATCGATTCAGTTCAAGAGTTCTCAGCATGGAACTCTTTTTCTTTCTCAACAGGAATAAATTTTCCAAGAAGGGATATCACCAACATATTATATAAAACACGACCCAGCCCCTAAATTTGTGTGACTTTGTGGAAATCAGTCAAAATCTATATTTAATTTGATATGTGGAAAGTACGACGCTGAGCCCAGATTACAACACAACTGCTGCTATTGCAATCAATGTACTGTTGAACTAAATTGTTTTCTATATTGTATTAGGGGATCCCAGGTGTTTTGCTGGTCTTACAGCCCACTTGTTGCTGCAGTCGAAGCTAGGAAAGGATTAATAAATTCTGATATTATGTGTGGGTACCCCATTCCCTGCCAATCCACACTTGTGTCCCCACAACCACCACATCCCCTGTATTTAAAAGAGAAACACCAACTCCACCAGGTCCTTTTGTCCCCCAGATCCTGCAGAATGCAGCACCGTGGTTCTGTCACCTCTGCTGCACGGGGCACAGGCACAGTAATACATTAACACGAGGTCACAGCCTGACAAATGCTCCTCAGGCAGCCCCAGCCCTGCTCCTGCCCGGGCTGCTCCTTCCTCCCGCTGCACGAGCACGTGTCCCACGGGGCTGCAGGCACAACCAGCCTGGGCAACAGATCCAGATGAAAATAAGCTTTTTTCTTTTTTTTTTTCTCACTCCCCCCAGCTCTTTCCCAGGATTAGTGTTCAGCTGGATCTGTTCCCTGATCCACTTCACCTTGCAGCTGCACAAATGCTGGTGCTGGCAGCAGGAGGAGGCAGGGAGGGCTGGGAGCGCGTGGCCGGGGCCCAGAGGAGCCAACTGCTCCTGGAGGCAGCAGCTGAGCACAAATGGCTATTTTTTTTTTAATTTTTTTTTTTTTTTAGTAGGCTTGGTTTTCTTTCAGAATTAGGGAGAGCTGAGAGAGTTTCTGCCCAGGCTGCAAATAACCCGCACTTCCCCAAGCAGGAGCTCAGAGCCCAGCGTGACCCCGCAGCTGGACATCGCCAGGGATGTGCAAGCCCTGCTCCCAGAGGACAGGAAGGGCAGGCTGAGGAAGATTTGGGGTCTCAGGACCCTTTCAGAACACTGACCACCCACAGCAGTGTGGGATCAGAGCTGGGGCAGCCAGCACCTCAACCACCAAGGCAGCAGAGTGCAAATGAGGGTCATCTCCCATAAGGAATCCACTTGAGATACTCCCATGGAATACTGAGAACTGTTATTCCTGGCAACTTCCACACTGAAACCTGCCTTGGTGGTTTATTTTTCATGATGACAAGCAGGATTCAGTGTGCTTCTAAATCATAAAGAAAAAAAAAAAAGATAAATGCATCTACCCTTCTTTTCCTGGGCTCCCACCAAGAGCTTGTGGCATGAATGAGTCCTTTTCACTTGTATTAAGTTACTGTTGCAGTATGAAACTCCGAGTCTGGGTTGAAAAGCTTTTAAATGTGTAAAAAACAGTGTTACAGTGATTAAATTCTAAAAACTGATCCTAAAATGGAGGGGGAAGCTGCTGATCTAAGATCATACACTGCCTCTAAGAGCAATTTTTTCTGCTGGTGCAATCCCTCACACTGGCTGACACCCTTACAGTAAATAATAGAAAAAGTGATGTGAACCATCCTCCTAATGAACTTGCTTTCACAAGACTGATACCAAATGTTGGAATTTTGGCTCCCCACTAGAAGTAATTGTTCTCGATGATGCTTACACACTCGTGTCAGTCTGGTGTGAGATCAAAATGATGACAAAAACAACCCATCTTCTAAATTCTCGGGTCCAGAACAATTTACCAAATATGTTTTGGAACAAATCCATCTCTGGTTTGCATCAATCACAGGAGTGAAATGAAGGATGTGCTTCTTTTAATGCATTTTCAAGTTAAAATAGGATGCGAATATTAAAAGTGTAGTACTTAGGAAAGTAAACCAGTTAATTTCTCCATTTCTCCAAATTTACACTCACAAAAGCCTTTAAGGAAAATGCCTTGCTGTATTCATATCCCTGCTTATTGGAGTTATATTACAGGCAGATGAACCAAACTCTTGACTTACATTTCTAGAAAACAAGTGTTTCCTGCCACCCATTTATAAAAAAACCATGAGCACCTTCTCAATTATCGTAATGATTATCCATTATAACCTAGCCAGCGTATCTGCTCCAAACCAGTTACATTTTAAAAACTGGTAAAAAATAAATGGGGTATTGACGTTGGTGCTGGATCCCCGGCGTTCCTCACATCCAAATCTCATTTCTAACGATCAAGCGCGGCTCAGAAGGATGGAGGCAGGATTTGTGTCTGCCTGCTCCTGTATAGCACCGAGCAACCAAGTTGCACAAACACTTGGAGCAGTAAAATAACTGGTCTATTCTAGTCAACAGATACTTGCTCTAAATCTGCAGGGAGAGAGATGCTGGCACTGAAATTTATGCACTGAGAGTCATCCAGCTGAAGTCACCGTGACTCCTCGCGCTACATAAAAGCCACGATGCAGGAGCATCGTCTTTGCAGGATCAAGGCCCACATTTGCATCTGCAAATCAACCCTTTTACGAAAAGCAGGCTGTAAATTTTATTTATTGTATTTTTTTTCAGTTCCTCGAGCCGTACCAGTGCAGCAGGAGGTGCTGCTCCCAGGCTGACGTGTCGGGGAAGTGTAGAGGCAAAGTGCGATCGTGCTCCCGGTTGGCGGAGCCTCGTGTGATGGGCGCTCAGCTGCTCAGAGCCAGCATGTGGGTCAGGAAACAATATCCCAACATCACCATTCTCCTGAATCCCCTGCTCAGAGAAAACTAGTTATTCACCAGAGAAGCATGGCATCCCTTGCTAAAAATAATTACGAATTAGCCAAGTAGAACCGGAAGACACCAGGGCTGCAGACTTTGTGTTACATTTTAGTGAGAAAAGCTGAAACATTGGGCTAGCAGAATTATTCCAGCAAGGGAGGTGAGCCCTGGCTGGCAGGGAACAGGGGAATCGTGTAAATCCTGCACCCCAAACAACCAGTTCTCATACCGGAGGGAATCGTAGGAACTGCATTTTTAAAAGTTCATTTGATTTCACAAAAAATGATGCTGGAAGAGCTCAGTCCCTAATTGTCACCAGGCACTTTTCAGTACAGCTACTGGTAAATTAAATAAATAGAATAGGGGAACAGCCCGGATTTGCTTTGCAGGCTTCTCTCAGCAGCTACATTTTCAGGAGTGTTCTTCTCCAGATTATCAGCACAGCCGCCCCCAGTTAGTCCATAAGCTTGGGTGCCTCAGAGATGGGTGGAACCTTCCTTTCCAGTACAGCCTACCTGAAACATGTGTCCAGAAGCTGGGTAAAATCTAGAAACGACCTGCAGGCAAGAGGCCAGAAGAGAGGTGTGGTCTGTGCCTGCACACAGCAGAACAATCCTCCTCATGTCCTGTTCATTCTTCCACTAGTCCCAAAACTGCCGCACTCCCCGAGCTCTGGGAAGCCAAAACACCCCACCTGAGCACACACAAAATTTTACACAAACCAGTGAGGCGCTGGAGGAGCTGAAGCTCCTTCAAGGTTGGACAGCAGCTGAATGGAAGTTTTAAAAGCTGCAATTTGAAGTTAAACCCCCGTCGTTGCAGGCCTCCCACTGAACCCAGTGTGTATCTTCTTGCCGAGCATCTCATTACAAAGGCTATTTCACACTTGATGAATGTTCGATCGCAATCCAAATAGTTTGAAGAAAAATCCACATGCCTGAGGATTGCCCCCTGCTAAACTCGAAGATGTGTAGCTTAAGAGCTTTCTCCTTTACAACCTGTAACCTAATTGCTCTGGTAATGAAATAATTATTTGTGTCTTTGGCCTTAACTTAAGTCACTGCCTTTGTTTACATCATGAGCTGAAGGTTATTTATTAGAAGCAATTGCTGTGGTCCTGCCCAGCGCCCCCGTACATTGTAGGGAATGTTTAACAAAGCAAACTGGGTAAAGCAAAGAGAGAGCGGGGTCGTGGTGTAAAAACATCCCCACTGCAGTGCCAGGAGCAAGGCCTTGGTCAGTGCAAATCCCTCCATCCACTGCAGCCCACGTCCCACGTGCAAAGGAGCTGCCCACACTATTTTGACAGTCAGCAGTCCTGCCGATGAAGGAAATCCAAGAAGTCCCAGTAATACGGAAATTGTGATTTTCATGCTGAGGTTTCCTCCAGGCAGGCAGAGTTTTCCCTTTGGAGGTACTTTAGCTGAAGGGAAAAGTGCAGAATTAGATGCATCTTCCAGCTGAAAGCTGCTGAATTTTGCCGAAATCCACACGGAGGTGCCTGGCTGTGCCCACATCGTGCGGAGCCTGGGCGTCACGGGGTGGCCACAGCTGTGGCCATGTCTGCACTGACACCACGGGGAATCCTGGCGAGCTGAGGCCACGTGAGGCTCCAGCTTCTGCGGGACAGCAGGTGCTGGGAGGACAAATGATGGACGTGGGGTAAACATCCACTGAGGACCTACAACGTGCTCCTAAGAATCGAGATCTTTAGGCCCTTAACCGTGTAATTCCACCCACAAAAACTGAAGCTCGCTTATTTATTGTGACGGACAATCGAGCTGGTTCAAGGGTTTTATTTGAGGAGAAAAGGAATGTACTGTTTCCCAGGCTGACTGAGAAGCACGGGATATATATAATGCAGGAGGCTCGATGATTATACAACAAAAAGATGGGATCACCACCTGCCCACATTCTTGTGATAAGCAGATGAGGAACGTCTGTCAAAACATTAATTCCCGAATCTACGGCGGTAATACGGAACACAAATACAAATAGATGCGCCGTTATCTCGCCCCCCCCGAGCACACCGGGAGCTCGAACGCGGCAGCCGCTCGGCCTCGGGGATGTCAAGCCATACCCCCGGTGGCCTCTATTCCACGGCGGCCTCGGGGAGCGGAGGCGGGTGTCCCCCCGGGGCCGGTGGCCGCGTTGGGGCCGGTGGCCGCGTTGGGGCCGG
>VXBU01005428.1:89736-180432 GCA_013400315.1 Bombycilla garrulus
GGGGGGAATAGTGTATTTAGTTACTGCCTTTTTTTTTATCCCTCTTAAATTTAGATAGGTTACAGAAAAAAAGAAAAATTGTTTAGTATTTTTTAGTATTTTTATTTTTTTTATTTTAATTTTTTTAAAATTGTTTTATTACTGCTCAAGAACCGCGCTCGCCCCGCAGTCACTTAGCAACTCTCCACGCTTGCAAGCCGCGGAGGTGCGCGGTGTCCGCGGGGCCGCGCCTCGCTCCTTCCCTCCCACCTTCCACCCCTCCGCCAGAGCTCCGAATAATTTCCCCACTGTTTATTTATTACACATATCCCCCCCGCCTCGATTTGGACGTTTTAGACCCTCCCCTGGTATCCCTAGAATGGAAAATCAGAGGGGGTGCGTGGATTTGGGCGCTGAGATTGTTCTCTTCACACCCCTCCGCCCCACGATAAAAAAATAACATTCCCCCCCCAAACTTGCAGGACTTGCCGAGGGGCAGAGAATAGCCTTTTGTCCTGCCGAGGGACGTGCCCCCAAGGTAAATCCTGCCCGGAGCTTAGCGCCGGGTACTTTGCCGGGTCCCAGGGCTCTGGCTGTGCTGGGGAGGAGGAAAGTGCGAGATGGAGATCTCAAAGTAGTAGAAGTAATTTCTTCTTTCAGCTACACTTCTCCGCTGCCTTTGAATTGCCTGCAATGAATGTACGTAGCTCTAATTGAAGTACTTTAATCATTCACACTTGATTAAGTATACCGTGACCAGAGGAGAGGAATACACACGGCTCCCTAGAACGGGAGGGACGGGATGACATTTTAATCCTGTGTTTTAAAAAACATTAGTGGAGCGGGGAAAAAAAAAATTAATAAAAAAAACCGGATCGGCGGTGACGGTTCGGTGTAACGGTCCCTTGTTTCCATACAGATGGTGGCTTTCCTTCGGGATGAAATCGCAGTTTTTGCCGATATTTGGGGAGGGAGGAGGAAGAAAAGGCACGTACTTTTAGGTTTGTTTAAGCAGAGTGAGGAAAATAATGATAGACGAGATGCCTGGTGACAAAATGCTTTTGTTCCTGTTTCCATCAGTGCATAAGGGCGCCGACCTGCTTTAGCATTCTTTAAAGGTCTCTCTTTACCAAGGAAAATTGAAGACGGTCTCATTATAGGAGAGTGTGTTCGGAATACTATGAGGTATTTATGAATTCAGAGGTGATTGTTGGATCGCAGACATTTCAATTACGCATCCTCTAGTAAAAAAAAAAAAAAAAAAGAAATATTTGTAGCGATGTGTTCTGTAATCTGTTACTTCCATAAAGCTGATTTGTGCTCGAGCTCCGGAGCTGGCTGAGGGAATGGGTCCATCCACAGGGCTCGAATCTTAAACAAGGATTTGTGTTCTTTGCCTCGCTAAAGTTTCTGCTGCAGGGGCAGCCCAAAGTTCCCATAAAAGCGATTGTTTGGGAAACATCAGCTATCGTCAGTATTTTTCTGGAAAATCCAGCGTTGTGAATGCAGGGTGGTATTTTTAGAAAGGAGCTTTTTATTTTTGGAGGCGTTTGTGAAACCCACCTGTTAGCCATTAGCGGGGACAGAGGTTGGCTTTCATCGCTGGCAAACCCGGGCGCATCTGGGGGCTGCGGGCTGTTCCTCACTTGATCCAAGCTCTTTCCAGTCATGGGGAATCCAAATATCTTTCCCTTTAAAAGTTATAACCGAGTGCTTCTAAAGCTGAACAGAAAACAAGGTAGTTCAGTCAGAGCGGTGGCACTCTCCTGTGTTTGGGAACACGGATTGCAGGAGCATTTGACTTCTCCTTTCTCTCCTAGAATTTCAGACTGAGATGCCTCCCTGGTGCAGGGTTTTACTGTCAGTTTTCTAGTGTACATGTCACAGACGATTCTTGCTGTCAGCTTTCCCTCTTTTTAAGGTAGTTTTCCAGCCCGTGTGGATGGGGGAGCTTGGCTGACAGGGTGGCTCCAGAGCTCGGTGCCCCGTGGAGCTGCCACCCCACAGCCCGCTTTGCTGACGGCTCCCTCTCATCCCCCCGCTCCTCCCAGGGCACAGCTGTGCCCTTTTTCCACTCCTGCTTTTCCTAGATGGAGAACACTCCAAGGAATTTCCCCGCAGCAAGAACTGTAGCACAAACTGTCATCTTCAACCCTGGCGTTTCAGTACACGGATTTGTCACTGGGGTCTGGTGATAATATTTCTTATATCAGGAAAAACATCAGTCTCAAAGTATGAGGTCCCAGGCACGAGCTGGAAGTAACATTCTGAAGCCTTTGGCCAGGAAGGTTGATTTATCCATTAGGCTGGCTGCAGTTCAAATAAAACTTCTTCAGTTCAGCTGACTCAGGCAAGAATGAAAAATACTAGTGAAAAAAAAAAACAAAAAAAACCCCTGAATCTGGGTTTGCCCAACCATTTGGAAAAGGTAGGTTAATTTTCCCTGGGTGTTTTGGGCTGTTTGCTAGCTGTGGGAATTGAAAGAGGCTTCATGTTTAAAGCAGAAGAAATGGAAAAGCTGCTCGGAACACAGCACTGGCAATTTGCAAGTGTTTTGTTAAAATCTGGTGGATGATGCTGTCTCATAAAACCTGATGGGTGTCACATTTACTCCTCACATCAGATCTAGTGAGAATTCCTGTCTTTGCTTTGTATTTTGGTTGTAGTGAGTTAAAGAAGTCGAGTGGAGCTTCTGATGAGCAGCTGTTCAGTCTGGGCTGCTGACTTACACCTGCCTTAGAAATTGGGGTTTATTTTCAGATCTCTCTGTCCAGCTGGGAAAGATATTTAAATTACAGACTCTGAAGGGAGGAATGGTCAGGGCTCACAGGTGAATTAAAGACCATGTGTGGGAGGTGCAAGGTGGTTTTTGGGATCCCCTCTTGCAGGGAGCACTGAAACTTTGGAGGGGAGGTTTTCACAAGTCACTGCTGGTTTTGCTCTGGTTACTGGGATAACAGAATTGTTTCAGGCAGGAATTGGTGTTTTCTCCATTGCTGTTTGTGGTGCTGGAAGATGTAACTTCAAATGCAGTTTGTCACAGCCAGGCATGAGGATGTAATTCTAGAATGCACTTTGTCATGGTCAGATATGCGTGGGCCACCTATCATTCCTTATATGCCATATTCCCATAGTTTGGGGTTTTTCTCGTTCTCCTTTGCCAAAGGAAACAAGATAAGATTTAGGTGAAAGGATGAAAAATGTCATGACCATCCTCTGCAGCAGCAAGGTCTGGGAAACCAAATATTCTCATTGTACCACCCACGTATTTTCTCCTTCTGCTCTGCCCCGTCGTGGTGAGGAAACTGGGATTTTGGCATTTCACCAGGGAGCCACCACGTAACATTCTGTGTGAAGTCAGCAGGAGTTTTGGTGACAGAGCACAGAGGAATCAGTGTCATTTGTTTAGTTCTACAGTGGTGCTTTAGAAGTGTGCACTCCCCTTTCTTGCACCATGAGCCCCAGAGATTTTTTTTTTAAGAACCAGGAATAAACATCTGGAGCTTTTTAGTTTTTTGTTTCTCCTCTCTGAGGTGATAATGCAGGTGGAACACTGGAGTTTGCTTTTTGTTGGACTTGATCTAGTGAGGGGGGGAGCATGGTGGTGCTGTGTGGGAGGTTCATGGGGTCCTCTTTCCAAAGCTTGTGGGTTTTTTTACTCTGTAATATTTTCACAGAATCACAGAATGGTTTGGGTTGAAGGGACCTTAAAGCTCATCCCATTCCAGACAGAGGAGCGGACAGAGACAATTTCTATTACACCAGGTAGCTCAAAGCTCCACCTAGCTTTGCCTTAAACTCTTCCTGGGATGTGCTGTGATTTATTAGAGCCTGGTTATATGATTTGGAACTTCCATGGGATTATTAGAAAGAAATACAGCTGGAATAGTTTGAGGGGAAATACATGTGGTGGAACCAGAGTTTTGCATCTGCACCTGCGTGATCTGAAAGTCAGTGAGGGTGGGATGGAGTTTGCTTTGCCTGGTCTGAGGTCTGTGGTTGTTCCTGTGTCAGGAGAAGTGTGCTGAAGAGCAAGGGCAGTGTTTTGGGAGCAAACATCAAAGCCGTGGTGCTGCACAGGATGTCCCCAAGCGCCGTGTGTGTCCCTGCCTCCATTCCCATTGCTGGTGTGGTTCTGGGTGTTTCACGTGTTCTGTCCAGAGATGTCTGCAGCTCCCAGGGTGTGGGTCAGGAGCTGCTGTCACACTCTGCAGCAGCCTGGAGAGGGCTCAGCGTGGCTGGAACCAGCTTTGATGGACCCACCAACACTTCCCTCGGGTCATCAGTGCTGCTGCCTGGCAGGGTTGCCAGTTTGGGGGGTTTTGTGGGATTTTTTGCCCATCCTGAAATCCCAGCTAGGAGCAGAGCTGGGGGATCCTGGATGCTCATCCCTGCTCTGTGGTTTTGCCAAGAGAGGACAATCCCTTTTGGGGTCCCTGTGCTCCACAGCTGGCAGGAGCTGTGTGTCCATGCACAACAGGGTTATTTTGGATAATTCAGCCTTGTTTTTCAAGTACATGCTCCTCCAGGGTGGATAAAGGTAGGCATCCTGACAGGCATCCATAAAGTCCCATCTGTTCTGAGACTTTGTGTAAGATTCAAATAAAACCCGAGTTACTTGAATGCATCAGTTGTAGATTTTAATTGTTAATGATTTGCTCCTCCAGCCTTACCTGCCAGTGATTTCCTGTATCCTTTAAGCCCATAAAAAACAGTGCCCCTGCTGAGAGTAACTGCCCTGCTCTTCCTGGGCTCCTTTCCCTCCCTCCTGATGGACGTAGGTTTGATATAGTTTAGATAAAGCTGCTCGCTTGTTGAATTTTGGGCTCTGCTTCACCCACATCCTCTCCCTGATCCCCACCAGCAGTTGGAGCACTGTGGGATTAGGAAGGATCTTTGTCACCACAGTGTCCAAATCGAGATTGACCAAATCCCACCATTTTTTAGACCTTTTTGGAATGCAGGGTTCCTTGGCAGAGAGTTTTTGAGGAGGTGCTGTAGGATCCCCGTGGAGCTGATTTGCCCAGGAGTTGTGCTGTGGTTGCTCCTGTGTAGAGTCACTTGTGCAGTGTTGACAGACACTCAGGCACTGTTTCTGTGCAACAACACACACCAGTTATTGCAGAAATAGACCCCTGAAGCACGGCTCGGAGGGAGAACGTGGGGATTACAGACACAATATTTACAAGGAGCCAAGTCTTTAATGAGACCAGGAATAATGCAGATGGATTCTCTGTTGCTAAATATAACAGATATGTAATGGATGCTGTCTATCTTCTTCTTTTTATTATTTTTTTTTTTTTAAGTGATCCATTCACACTGAAAAAAGAGGAGCTTGTGTGCTGAAGAGGTTGGCACAAAATTGTGGGATATTCCAAAATTAGCCTGGCTTTTAGTTATTACTATAATGACTACAAATGTGTGGCTCTGCAAGGTGTGAGTGACCCTGGCTGGGAGCGTGGATGAGCCCCTTTGAAATGCTGATGGCCTTTGGGATAGTAACAGGTGCACAAGGAGCGCCAGATCAGCCCTAAAAGAGGCAGAGGGAAGAGCTGGAAATCTGTAAATCCAGTAGTTCCCGTGCAGCTGGCACAGTGTTGGAGCTGTAACATCATTGTTGGGCTAGAAAATAAGCAAAAGCAGCGACAAATCCCAGGCTGGTTCCTGTGGATGTCACAGCTGGGGAGTGAGGAGCTCTGCAGGATTGTGGGGAATGTCCTGTGTTGATGTTAGCTGGAGGGAAAACCCTGCAAATTAATTCCCTTTTAAAAAATAGCAAGGCCAAATACAAGAAATGCTGGTGGTACCTGCAGAGCTGTCATACAGTGTCAAATTTTTTGCCATTTTTATGTTGAAAACCAGGTTTTCCATGAGAGTTTTCCATGGTTCCTGTTTCCAGGCTTTCCATGGTTGTTGGAAGGAACCAGTAAATTAAGCAAAGTAATTATGCTAAACAGTAGATGTTACATTTAAAAGCAGAGAGCCTTAAGGTTTGCTGTGATTAGTTGTGGATGAAATTAATTTCAATTCAACATGTGGAAAAAAGCCCTTTTTATTAATTTTCCTGTTCTCATAATTCTCAAAAGTTTCATGATCCTGGATCGCAAGCTCATTTTATAGATTTTATGTTTGCCACTTGTTTGAGCTCTTCCCTTTTTTCATACAAAAATGGTACACTGCAACATCAAACCTGGAATTAGGGAGTCCCAATGCTGAAAACAGGAATACCTGTGCTAACTCCAGCTTTGCCCTTTGCTGGGATGAGCTCTCACTCCAGTCTAGCCACAGGCAGTGAGGTTGTGGTCACTGATTTTTTGTTGTGGTTGTTTTTGAAAAGAAAATTCAGTTGAATGATGTGTCAGGAGGGAGAATCTGGCCAGGTGTTTCTGCTGGTCTGTTCCACCTTCACCCTGTCCCATCCCAGCTGGAACTCTGGGTTTTTTAAGGTGCTGGCTGCCAAACTGGGGTGCTCCAGTTCGGTCCATGTCTGTACATCCAAATGCCTGACAGGGGAATCAGTGGCAGAGAAAAGAAATCAGAGCTTGAGGGAAAGGGAGAGGGATGCAGGGAGAAGCTCTGCCTGGTAGTGATGAGAACAGCAGAGTTCTGGAAGATATTAGAAATAAAACTGGGTTACCACATGAGGTTAATAGGAAAATCATAAATATTACACTTCTTGATGGAGGAAAGTAATGGAATGTTTGGTCCCTGTGAATGCTGTGGTAGAAGTGAATGTTGAGCAGTCACTGCTGTAGTCAGACCTTTGTGCTTCAGCCCTGGTGTCTCACTGAAGGGGTTTACAGAGTTAACTGAGCCAGTAATGTGTATTTTTCACTAAGTCTCAGACTACTGAGGAGTTCCTGTGAACTGTGGCAGTGCTTACACTGTGTTATTCTAGAAGAGCAGTAAATGGGGCAGGCTGAACACCACAGACCTGTCAGCTCCCCCTGGGCAAGCATCCCAAGGATTTATTTGAGGATGGAGGCAGGATGTGATGCACCCCGTTCCCACTGGCATGGTTTAGGGGCAGCACATCCTTGAGAACCAACTTCCCTTTCTTCACTTAAAGTAACTGAGGGCATTTTATACCCTTAAATAGATAAAAGCAACTGAGGGGGTTTTATATCCTTAAAATTCAGCAAGAAATGCAGCTTGGTACAGCAGCACTCTTTGGACTGGGGATGTGCAGAACAACTGGCCGAGCCCCAGCAGAGTGTCAGCTCTCAAAATCTGGTGATAAAACCAGGAATAATTTCCAAACAACCCTTTCCAGAAGCCTCCCTGAACACTCATTTTTGTCCTCACGCCGCTTAATGTTTGAGCAAGCCGCGATAAGGCAGAGAGTCACCGCAGCTGGAGCTTGAAATGTCACCAAGGCTGGGAGAGTGGTAAATAACAAACAGGAGTGACCGCTGGTGACAGCAATTTGTACTGCTTGGCTACAAGCAGGTAATATTTCTCAGATGGCCAACTGTAAATTCCTCTATCGCACAGCAAACAACTCGGGCTGCAGCTCCAGGATGCTGTCTGGAGAAATCATGTCTTTATGGGGCAGCGAGGAAGGCACGAGCCAGCACCACTAACATGGTTTTATGGCCAAAGGTCTTGTGTGCTGCTTGCCTGCGCTGGCAGGTGGCTGCCAGGCTGCAGCAGGGACGTGGCAGCCACCCTGTCCCTGCTGCCTGTCCAGGAGAGGCTGGGGAGGGCGTTGGGAAGGCCAGAGCAGCCAGGAAGGGATGCAGGGGAAAGGGCCGGGACCTCCGACCGCATGACTTGTCCAGGAGAATGTCAGAAGGTAAATTGATTAGGGGAATTAGTGTTGTCACAAGGAAAATAAATTGAGCAATAAAGAGTTCTTGGGTCTAGGAGAGTGAGTTTTAGCAAGACCTGAAAGCTGGAAGGTGAAGCCAGGGAAAGCAGAGAGCTAAGTTCCGTGTTTTCAGCACTGATGGTGGTGGAAGAGACCGCTGAAGGTGCTGGTGATTTCTCCACCTTTGGAAATGCCGAGTTCAGGCATGTTTGTTCCTGGGAGTGAGTGAGGCTCAAGCAGGGATTGACTTAGGTAAGTTTTCCAGCCTGCAGCATGTCAGGCTGGAAAATCACAGCAGTCCCTTCTGACCTCAGAATCCATGAAAGCCCATCATTTAAATGACAGCTTCTAGGGATTTGCAGATCCCAAGCATCAGCATGACAGATTTTCTTCCAGAGCGTGACTTGCAGAGAGGAGACCTCTGTCTGAAGGGGGAGATTGCAGGATGGGACCCTGAGCACTCAGGAAAGAGTACAGGTTCTTCATTGCCCATCATTTCCTTAAAAAATACCTTTTATCTGTCACAGGGATGAGTTACCTCTGTGTCAGCACCAGGTGCTTGGCATGGGGTGAGAAGTTCATTGTCCATTTTGTGGCTAATGCGTGGGTCAGGTGAGAGTTAATTTAGGTACAGGAAGGAAATGAGGGAGGATTCCTTTTTCTGGTAGTCATGTGCTGTATCTAATTGTGCAGAGTTTAGTCGAGCTCGCAGCCAGCTCTTGGTGACCATGGTACGTCAGAAATAACTCCGTGCCTGGTGGGAAACCTGTGAGCAGAAGAACGAAAACTGATGAAAACAGGTTAAATTCAGATTTAAACATTAATTGTACGTTGCTGGGGCTGGGGTAGTGATAGGAACAGAAGCAATGTGTGTGCGTGTTTATTTTTATTTTGAAGTGGGAATGTCCAGCTGGATGTTTGCAGGTTTACTCTGCTTTTAGCTGAGTTTGCAGATGGGTGTGCCCATCTCATCCATGCAGACATCATCATTCCTGGATGAGGTGTGGGAAGAACCTGGGCTCTGGTGCTTGAGCATGCAGGAGCTGTTATGGCAGGAGCATTGTTTCATATCCCTTCTGTGTGTGTTTATATCTATATATATCCATATCTATATATATCTATATCCACCTGTGTATACAGATGTATGTACACCTGTACATCTGCCCCTGTATCTGTGCACAGAGGTACATGTCTATCTCCATTTTAAAGTGTATATACAGAGGTCTATATCTGCTGGCTTTACACTGGGTTTTTAGGTCTAGAAGTCAAATATGTTAAAAACCAGTGGCAAAAAAAAAAAAAGAGTGGTAAAATGTCAAACTGACAATGTTGATTGGTTTATTTGGCTGCTTGAGGTGTCCCTGTGCTGCCCGATCTCTGGGAGAGGAACTGGAGCAGAGCAGGAATTTGTTGGTGCAATTAAAAGCAGGACAGTGAGATGGGCTCACATGGTAACACAGTTTGGCTAATGCCCTGAATTAAGGACATTTAGATGTTCGGCTTTGTATGATTTAGCTTAAACAAACAAACATTAATCTCATTACTCAAGCAAATGAAATAAACCTTTAAGGCACTTAAACAGTGCCGATGGTAGGTGTCTGTCAGAGCAGTGAGACCCTTTCTGCACAGGGCATCTCCTCCTGAGGGTAACTTACTCATGGGTGTAAGTGCTCACAGCATGGGCAGCTGCTCTGGGGCTGCTGGGAGGGTCCTGAGCTGGAAGGGATCCACGGGATCATCGGTCCAGCTCCTGGCCCTCACAGACACTCCAACAATCCCACATTGTCCCTGAGAGCGTTGCCCAAACGCAGCCTTGGGGCCGTGCCTGGTCCCTGTTCCCCCTCTGGGGGAAGAACCTTCTCCTGATACCCAGCCTAAACCTCTCTCAACACCTCAACACGTCCTCTGCAGTTTGGGAGCTGCCCTGGCCTGCCTGGCAGCGCCAGGGGCACAGGGCTGGGAGGTTTTGCTGCTGAGCACCGGGCGCTGCTCCCCGCGCTGGCATGAGCCAGCCACGTCAGTGAGTTACTCCTTTATCCTTTCATTATAAAGGATGGGATTGCAAAGGTGCTTGTGGGGAATGTAATAACCCCCCTAATGCTGTCACACACAGCGATGTGTTCCTGTGTGCCACGTCCTTCCATCGCTCTCAGAGGGTAATGGATGTGACAAACCTCAGCCTGGAGAGGTTGGGGATTTTCTTTTTAAGTGTCCTGCAGACTGCGCTGTCTTTAGAGGGGAACGTAGGAATTTTATTAACTTGGACGTGCCAAGCAAGCCCAGGAATTTTCTGTTGTCTTTCAATTGCATTTTTTTTGGGCTTTGGTTAGGCAGGGAAATGACTGAACTACGTGTCATGTTTGTAAGATCAAGAGTACCTTGCTACTTTGACACAGATCTCTTAATAGAGATTAAACACAGAATAAAGCAGAATGAATCAACAGTGATATTCCCATAAGCAATATTGTAACTTGTGTGCAGTGTAATTATATTTTGTACACTTGCCAATTAAGCAGTTACGCTTTAGAGAAAAATTACTTTCAAGAGATGGAAGAAAAGTATTGCAGTAAATCAAATAAAATATACATGTGTTAGAAGGTTTTGTGCATGCAGCTGAAATGTTAAAATTTCCTGCTGTGTTCAGGTTGCAGTGTGCATAACGATGTTCTGTGTCCTGTAGCTTTTTTGGGGCTTGAAAATAGCGGATAGAAGAAAAAAAAAGGCATGAAAAATAGATTGCTTCCTGGGCTAGATGCATACCACATAAAACTGAGATGTTTAGTCAGTCCTGACCTGCATCCTCTCTCATGCTGAGCTCCTGTCAGGCATCTCTGCCCCACAGCAGGAGGAGGTGTGGGGCCAGCTGGGCAGGCACCCCTCGGTCAGGTCCGGGGCAGCCACCCCACAGCTCATGGCCAGCACAGAGTCACTCCTGCTTCATGGACTCGGGGAATCCCAGAATGGTTTGGGATGGAAGAGAACTTAATTAAAGCTCACTCAGTGCCACCCCTGCCATGGCAGGGACACCTTCCCCTGTCCCAGCTGCTCCCAGCCCTGTCCAGCCTGGCCTTGGGCACTGCCAGGGATCCAGGGGCAGCCACAGCTGCTCTGGGCACCCTGTGCCAGGGCCTCACACCCTCACAGGGAACAATTCCTGCCCAAAATCCCATCCAGCCCTGCTGAGTTTCCCTGGTACACCGTGCCTTTCCCTGTTGGCTGGTGGAGAAGAGAAGGGCGCTTGGAACAGCATTTCCCTAAAAGATTGATATTTGTCTGTGAATTCATCCTTTGGCATCTCAGATACCCTCAGCAGTTAATATCTGCTCTAGGGAGTCATGCAGATGTTGGCTTGTGTGAGTGATGCCGTGTTCATGTCCCAAAACCCTGAAATAACCTGCATGAAAGTTTACCCAGAAACACTGGTGATTCCCCGGGAGTTACAGGAAACTCGTAAAGTCATAAGGAAGTTACCAAGATACTTGCTGAACAGGCACAGAATTACTCCAATAGCTGTTTAATTATTTTTCCTAATGCAAACTTTGTGCAAGGGGAGTGTTAAGGAGTTTAAGCTGCTGATAGAGATGATACAAGATTTTTTTGTTATACTATAAGGTCTTTTTCCGAGGGTTTCAAAACATTTTGCAGAGCATCAAGGTTAAATGAGCTGGCCGAGACTGTGGTCACCTTGGATGGGGCTTGGAGCAGCCTGGTCTAGTGGAAGGTGTCCCTGACCCTGGAATGGGGTTGGAATAAGATTATCTTTAAGGCCCCTCCCAACCCAGACCATTCTGTGATTCTGTGCTGTGTGCTAAAAGGGATGAGAGCCCTGTGGCTCTTGCTCCCCATCAGCTCTGGAAGCCTCTGCTCGTGTCAGATCTCTTGTGGTTTTCTTTCCTCTGAATCACTTAATGAATGTTTTCAACTGGAAATCACAGCATTTCTTTAAAAAATCACTTTCCATCTTACAGAATTGGGAATATCTCACTTAAAATGCATTAAGCAAATATATCAAAGTGGAAAAAAAAAAGAAAAACAACCCCCAGAAAACTCAGGGTCTGCTGGGAGGGAAGTACTGCAGGTGTGGCACCAACACAGTGCTTCAGCCTGGGCTTGGAGGTGTTTCCTCACATTGTGATGTGTGCTGTGTGGGGGAATAATTGTCAGCAATTTAATGGTGGTCCTCGTTGAAGGATGCATCAGCGTTTGCAGTGTAATCCCCTTTTATCTGAAAGGGTTTAACAGCCAGAGTGTTGCCTTCTGTGATGTGCATCTTTCCCCAAACTAGCTAATTTAAAAAAAAAAACACTTTCCAAGTGGCTCTGCTATCTCTTCCTGAACTCTCTAGCAGGCAGATGAGGGAATCCAGCTGTTTGTTTTTGAGGTGTGGCCGTGTCGGTGAGGCACAGCGCTGGCAAGGGAGGTGCTGCTGGAGCTGTGTGAGCAGGGCTCTGTTCTGCAGCCTTTGGATTGAGCTGGGTGTCCTCTGAAGTGCTCACGTCCTCACTGGGAATGGCTGAGCCCGCCTGGCATGGCTGAGGTTTCTGTTTCAAACCTGCACATTTTCAAAGGCTTGTTTGCGTGGAACAACTTGTCACGAGGGGTTTGTTGAAAGATGACAGAGTAAAGCAGTGAAACAAAAGCAAACGATGTAGAGTAGGGTAACCAATTTCCCTCCAGCTCTGTTTGCCTGGACCCTGGCTCTCAGCACCGCGCTCCCACCTGGGTTGTGGCAGCTCCTGCCTTGCCCAGCTGCGCTCTGGGGAGGATGAGGATGTGCTTGGGCAGGTTCCCACTCACCTGCTGGGACTCCACTCCACTCCAGCTGAGTGTCCGACCCCTCCCCTGTGCCGCTGTCCCCACGCTGTGCTGGATACACACGCATGGCTTTGGGGCTCTTGCTGCTCCTCTCCTTTGCGTCCTCAGGAGCCTGGCAGCCAGGCAAGTTTATTTCTGTGGGTTTATTTTTATCCTGATGCTCCTGGCCGTCGCTCTGTGGTTCGGTGCTGTGGAGCTGTGGTGATGAGCGGGTCCCTGGCTGTGGTGGGATTGTTCCTCTGGGGCATTTCCCTCTCTCCTCCCTGACCTCCATCCTGGTGGGAATGACCACCGGGCTCTGTCCCTGCCCACAGTGATCTGGAGGGGTGGGGAGGTGCTGAAGGCTCATCACAGGAGAAACTGCAGATTTTGTGGAAGGTTAAATGAGTGTTCATCCCACATTGTCCTGTATGTTTGCATTTTGTGAAGGTTTCTTGCCTTTCCACTGACTTTGTCACAGATTAATTCCTGCATTTATTTGTAGCTGCATTGCTTCCAGCAAATTTAGGGGAATTGTCCCGGGTCTGAAATCATCTATTTTTTTTTTTATATCATGCACTTCATTGCCTTGAAAACTGTACTATGAGTCATACTAATAAAAAGTGAGTCTAAATTCGATTTGGCATCACTCTTTTTTTACCAACCTACCACAAAAAGGCGAACCTTCTGCTCAAGATGCAGGACTTTGGTCAAGTTGAAGAGTTTTTTTGTTATATCTTGGGTTTATCAATTGCTTATAACCTTTCCTCCTCTCTCTCCCACCATCCCAAGCCTCTCTGAAAATTTTAATTTGAGAAGAAATAAGCCAAGGTATGCTCTGAGATGATTATCACAACAGAATAATTACATTTGGGTACTTGATTTGATTTGTTAGCTGGAAGATTAGTCAGAAAGCAGAGAAGAAAATGAATGCATTGTTGACTGCAGGAAGTTATTTATGAGTTTTTACTTATGTTTAAAGGAATTCCCCCTGTGACTTAAGCAGCAGTGCGATTTACGGCCTCTCACATTGGCTGGCTGAATAAATAAATAGAATAAAGACAGGAAGAATAAAATTAAATGGTACCAGGTTTGTTGTGGAATGCAGGAAGCGATGGCTTTCAAAAACCCAACTGGACAGATCAACAAAAATCAGAAGAACAAGATCCCAGCATGTTTTGCATTAATTATGGTATGGCAGGAGAAATGCTGACGTACTCACACACTCCGTATGGAGTTTGTGTTATGGTTCTCTAATTTTTCTGTGATAATCTTCAGGTATTGTTCATTCCACAGCCACTTCCCCCATTCCTGCTTCCACAAATCAAGCAAGCAGCATGGATCCAGGAGGGAGGGATGGTGCCTGTCTGGACACCGACCCCGAGGGCTGCTGGTGCTGCTCAGTGTGGTGGAGATGGAGGAGGATGGGGGTCTGCTGGCTTAGGGGACACTCAGGGACAAAGGGCTGCTTGGAATCGGGTTTGTGTGTTGGAATTTAGGGTATAGGGATGCTTCCAAGACTTAAGGATGAATTGGATTCTATGAGTGTATGAAATAGATAGAAGTGTAGTTTGTCACTGGATGAAAAACTTGGAGTTTTATTTTTTTTAATATAGAGGTAGATAGAAGACAAGATGGAGGATTTAAGGCATTGGCTTTTCTTCTCCTTGCTCTTCATCTACTCCATTTTCTGCAGTGTTGGCAGCACAGAGTAATTACACAGAAAAGTCCACGTTGCAGGTACTGCAAGGACAATAAATAATTAGTTATTAATATAAAAATAGAAATGAAGTACGTTCTAAGAGCTAATTAGATGAGATAGCTTTAAAAGACCTTGAAACTGGAGGTCTAGTGACATTTCTGGTGCCTTTTCCTGGTGTGCTAAGTCTGGTGTATAGACACGCTAAACTATAGATAAGAGAAATAATAAACAACAAACATAAAGACCAAAATTCCAGAAGACCCATTCATTTCCTGTTAATCCCAACATCAAACTGCCAGAGATCTCCCTATCAAAAGATCCCAAACTCACTAGCTGGTAAAGCCCAGGACTTTCAGGGGTTTCCCTATCAAGGGAACCCCAGTATTTCTACAAATGCAGTTTATACAGAGAGGTTGGACAGGACCGGCTCCTGCAGAGGGGACTTTGCAGTTGTCACTGAAAAGCTCATGTTGGAGCTGCACAGAGGGCAGTTGAGAGGAGTGCCTGTGTCTCCTGCTGCTGTCACAGAGGACAGGAGGGTGATCGGGCCCGGGATCTCCCGGGATGTGTCCCTGTGCCCGGGATGCTCACGTGATGAAGCAGAGCCTTCCCGAGGAGGCTTTTAGCACCAAGCATGAGTTATCACTTGATTGTTAAATCTTGTCACTCCGTACTTGGTGTTTTTAGTCGTGTCCTGGGTCAGCAGGGTGCAGTAAAGTGGAAATAAAGGCAAACCTCCTGCTCTGGCTCAGAAAAACGCTGGTGACGAGTGCGCTGATTCTGTCAGAGGAAATCAGGGATGGTCCTGCGCCTTGGAGCGGTGATGGGGGCCAGGCTCCGCTCTCTGCCGCGCTGCTGTGGTGATGCTGATTGCCACCAGCCGGTGATGGGCTCCAAAATTGTGCTTCAGAGTAGCTTAGATGTGGATCAGGCTCGCTGTGCTTTTGGGAAGCGCACCGGGCAGATCTCCTGCCTTTCCCAGGTGCCATGTCCTGCACTGGCAGGGCTTGGGAAAAAAACGCCAGACAGAAAGCAGCCTGCTGACATCTCCCAAGGCTGCAATTGATGAGTGTAAAACCCTCACGCTCTGAAGGTGTTCTCCTCAGGGAATTGCCTGCCTGCAAATGCTGCATGTACAGTGTTCGGTGGTTGGTTCCTCCACTCGTTCCTTGGAAAGGGAGGGGAGTCCTGCCTGACATCCAGACCGTTTGTTTTTATGGACAAAACCTGTAAGGAGACCTTATGGAGGTTTGGAAAATAGTGTGCACTGGCTGAAGCTGGTTTAAACGTTAAGGAAGCTGAACTCCTGTGCTCCCCAGTGATCCGAAGGGATTGGTGGGACTGGTCTCCACAAAGCTGGGGGATGGACACAACCAGTGCTGAGCTGGTCCCATTTACATCTCAGGAGTTCGGTTGCTCTTGTGTTTGTGTGTTACCACGTATAAAAGTAACTGGGTACTGCTGAGAGGCAGAGACAGAACACAAATTCCTTGTTATCCCTACCCTGCAGATGAGTGTTGGTCAAGGACCACTTCCCAAGTGCAAGGAATGGGAATAGCACTGCCTCAGCTAGCCAGAAAACTGCTTGGTTTTTGTGGGAGCAGGAAAAATGCTTTGGATGGGATAGAGAAGGTGCTGTGCTGGCAGGTGCTGAGTGCCCTCACCTGGGAAGACGATGCCATGTCCTTCAAGGTTCTCTGTGAAGAAATGAGCTTCCCCGTGTGGTGCTGAGTTTGTCCAGGTGTGGTGGGATCCAGATCAGGCAGGATCTCCTCTGGTGGCCCAGCTCTCCTGAGTCCTGCAGGAGATGTGACTGAGGGGAGTGCTGGGAGGAGATCTGGGGGGCAGTGATTGTGGTGTGCAGTGAGAAACCCATGGAAGGGGATGTGCTTTCCTACGGTGCTCAGCTTTCCCTGGCTGTATTTACAGAACGTTTCTGACACTAATCATCAGAGTTGTGTCAGCAGAAGGTATTGACAGACCCATGAACCAGACAGCAGCTGCTCACCGAGGGATTGTGCGTTGGTATCTGTGTCACGAGTTCCAAAGTGCATCTTTGGGAATCCCCAGAACTCTTGGTCACCCTGTGCAATGGAGGGAAGGAAGGGCGCTGAGAATGACTTTGCTCCCCCTCGCAAGCTGAACCCACCAGTGTGGTTTTTTCCATGGTAGGTATTGGAGGATTTTTAAGCACTGAGTATAAGCTTGAAGAAAGCCAGGTTTGGTGTTGATGGTGATTTATGTCACAATGGCTGTGCTATAATTGGCTGTGTTATGCATCAGAAAGTTCAGAGAGCATTAGAATGAAGTCTTTCAATAACGTGCAACAAATTCTCATCGTTAAGGAGTAACTTTTGTATTTGTTGTATTGAGTAATTATAGAGTACAGGAAGATTGGATACAGGAATTGTGGCTTAATCTCCTGCTCTTCATTACGTTTTCCCTTTGGAGGTAGCGAAAAGTGGGAGGTATATTTTATTTTCCAGTTTGAGTGTGCTTGCTCCGGATGGCCTTGCTTTTAATGTTGCTTCACTGGGGAGAATTTACAGTGGGGATTTCCATTAATGCTAATGAGAGTTATGCTTGTGCACTTCACTGACCTGGTGACACAGGGGAAGAAAGAATCATTAAATTCTTTGTCTTTTAAAAAAAATAAAATGACCCTAAAATGTCCAGTATGTCAGTGGGGAGCAGCTGGGAGTGGGAGCTGTCATCGTTGCTGCATTTGATCATTCACTGGTAGAAAAGGGAAAGGAAAAACAATCCAGAAATGCATTCTAAGTGGTGAAAATAGTGAATAATCTGAGGATAGATATTTTGATTATGAAACAAAACATACAGGTTGCTCCCATAAAGTTGTTGGAAATGAGTTACAGTGGGTTTTCTTTATGTGTATGATTAACACACTCTCCCATTTAAAGCCATTAGGGATAGTGCTGCACTTGATTTAAACTAAGTGCAGTTAATATTTTTGGTTATAAATTTCAGGCATGCTGGTAGGAAATCATCAAAAAGTACAATTCTTCATGTAGAGGGACCACAAATCCATATTACTGCCCCTAGAGAAGAAGAGATTCTTCTGCTGCAGCTGGATTTTGCTGGTTGGGAAGGGCTGGTTGTGTGCTGGGGAATTAGAGCGAGCACAGAGTTAATGGGAGCTGTTGTGACACATCTTTTGTAGGGGAGTCTATCGAAAGGGAGTGAGGAAAGGGCCATACCTAATCAGTATAAATGTCAGTAGCATATTTTAATAAATTCTTGATTTTGCTTGGACTGTTTGCAATTGCATATTTAAAAGGAATCTGCCATCCCCTTTCGAAGGTATGTGACATTTAAAAGATCTGTAAAGAAGATTGGTTTGACAGCTTCAAATTACATTTGAAAGAGTTTTTTCCTTTCAAAACAGAAAATGAATACTTCCTATTCTAAATGTCACTGCAGAGACATAAACATGTTTAATCAAATTATATATTTAATTTATGTAAAATGTAATTTTTTATTCATGCAAGAGGCTCACTTGTTACATTTATACCATCTCCGAAGCTTCGGAAAGTTGGTGAACTGATGAATCTCTTGAATAAATCACCGCTCAGCAGTTTTTCAGATCCTCCCAGAACAGCCTTTGGCTTGTTGTTGGCTCTCGCACTTCCAGCTGTTCGTGTTCCAGCTGCGGCTGCCATTCTGCCCTCATTAGCAGAGCTCGGGGCTTGGCTGGGTGTTTGCAGGGCGAAGGGAGCAGCTCCCACAGAGGAGCTGGTGTGCTCAGAGTGGTGGTGGTGATGGATTTGTGTCCACGGTTATCGTGGTGAACCAAAGTGATGAACCAGGCTGCTGGGCCAGCACTGTGGAGCTTCCCCCAGGGGAAGGAAGAGCTGTGGGATGTGGTGCTCTGCGCTCCAGCTTTCATGGCTTTTGCGTCAAGGACAGCTCGGTGGAGCAGCCCAGCAGGTGAACAGGAGATGAGGAGCTCTGGCTGCTGTGCTGCTGGGCGGGAGGTCTCTGGAGCTGCTCTCTGGAGCTGCTCTCTGCTCATCCCTGTTCTCTGAGCTGTTCTCTGCTCGTCCCTGCTCTCTGAGTTGCTCTCTGGAATTGCTCTCTGAGCTGCTCTCTGCTCATCCCTGCTCTCTGAGCTGCTCCCTGCTCGTCCCTGCTGTCCCAGCTCAGCTCCGGGGCTGGAGCCCGCAGCGCCTCCCGGCCAGGCTGCTCTTCCAGGGAGGGCACTGAGCAGCAATCCTGGGCAAAACTGAGCAAACCCCCAGAGCAAAAGGCTGCTGTCACCCGCTGTGTGCCACTGGCGCTGTCACCTGGCTCAGGATGGGTGGACATCAGTGGCTTGGGCTTTCCTGCTGAGAGAGGGAGCAGCTGAAGAGGAATCGATGTCAAGAAACAAAACCGGGGAATTCAGTGATTTTGCTTTGTTCCTATTTTGATGCCTGCCTGGATTTGCTGGGCGAGTACAGACGCTGAACTCAAGCCTGGCTCAGGAAAGGTTGGGACTGTGAGGTTGTACCTGCCCTGGTGTGAGTAGAGCAGGGCTTGGCACACCTTTGAGGATGCCCTGTTGCCTTGCTGCTGTGTCTCTGGCTGACCAGGCAGCCTGTGGGTGAGCTGGCAGCTGCTGTGCAGGTCCTGAAAGCCAAGAGGGAGCTCAGAGTGAAGTCCTGTCAGTGGGAACCTCCTCTGAGGGGGATCCGAGCAGGTCCTGAGCTGGCAGTGGTGCAGTTTGCTCAGGCACTGCCCTTGGAGCGCTGTGTTGGTTTATACAGCTCCAGTGGTACCATCCTTTTCCATTTTTTTACCTCTTCAAGAAGTGCAGGTAGTAATTCTGGTTCAGCTGTTCACGGGCTGGGGAGAAGTCACAGCACTGGGAGTTAAGTGGAGCTCTCAGGCTGTGCACCACTGCCGGGTGGGTCCTGCTCGAGGGCAGACCCAGACTGACACAAAAGCGTGGGATCCACCAGAAGGCAGGGTCTGATGGTTTATTTGTAGGTTTCTGTGTACTCTGAAAGGTGCCTCTGTGCACAGCAAGGGCAGAGCAAGCATCAGGTTTCTGAGCTGGAGGGGAAGCTCAGAAGCTGGTGATCCTCAGGTGAATCCATCCTCCAAGCAGGAAAACTTGCCAGGCATCGTTCGTCTAAGCTACCTCATGTTCTCAACATCTAAAACTTCTCTGTCCTCCTGCTGTTCAGCAGCTGTATTTGTATATAATTAGTCAGGTAGGACATGGCCAAACCAGGGGGCCTTAAATGAGAGTCTGAAATTTGGAGTCCTGGAGACTGCTCCGTGTAGACGTTGTGGCTGTCACAGCTCTGCCCATCAGGCCTCCCTTGAAAAGGGAGACTTTTCTTGGGTAAATATAAAGATGTGAACGAGTTTGAATCTTTCCGCTCTTTTTTTTTTTTTTTTTTTTCTTTTTTAATAGCAAGAGGGGTTGAGCGAATGAAGTGATATTGACAAAGCTATAATTTCACTAATTAGCCAGCTGTCATCTCTATGGAAAATGACAGGGAATATTTCTTTCCTGGTCTGCAGTTTACTTGGAAGGGAAAATGTATCTCTCTGAAGATACCCAGGAACTTTCAGTTTGCTAAAAGGCCTGAATGTGTCAGACAGGGGGAGGCATTTGACATCTCACCCCTCCAAGTGTCCAAGGCCAGGGTGGATGGGCCAGGGAGCAACTTGGTCAAATTGAAGATATCCCTGCTCACGCAGGGTGGAGTGGACTAAATAGCATTTAAAGATCCCTTCCGACCTAAACTCTTCTATGATTATTTGCATTTTTTGAGATTCCAGAAGGAGCTCCTGAGTGCACCCCCAGAGTTGGCCTGATATCAGAATGGTACAGGAGATAACAGAGGGGTTTTGCTTTGCACCTGCTGATGTAAAATTTCCTGATCCTGATTTTCTCCTTCCCTGAGGTTTTGAAAGCACCTTACCTCAGGGTGAGGGACACCAGTGGTGGGGTCTAAGTGTGATCGGAAGGGTTTGCCCTCTGTTTCTATCCTTAAATCAATCTGGAACTGAAACTGAGGCTGGGCAGAGGGATTCAGAGTGTATTTTATATTTATATTTTCTTTCATTTAAAAAAAGATAAAAAATAAAAGCCTTAAAAATAGCAATATTTATAGTTCAGGCACAGTAGATTGGTGTGGAGATTTTGGACAACAAAGAGTAGCAAACAGTGGAGATTTTCAGTGTATTCCTCCTTTATGTTGTAGGGGAAGTGCACAGTCTATAGTTTTTTTATTGCCCATTTCACCGTGAAATATGTTGCAACATTAAGCTGTATATTTCCATTGAAATATATGGCAGGAATAAAATTCCAGATAAAAGGTAACTATTTGACATTCTGTATAGTTGTTGTCATGCTGTTAAAATAACACATTGACTACTAACTTGATATGAGACAGAGATGAAGAGGAAGCTGTGTCAGCAGGAATTTCTGAGGAGCTGCCTTCCCTCGCCGTCCCCTTCCCTCGGAACTGCAAAAGCAGAGGTTGCCCTCAAATATTAACATCCTGAGAACTCCAGTAAAATAATCCACCCTGCCTCTTTCGAAAGAAAATATACTTGCAGTACATTTCAGCAAAGCGTAATGTTTAAAATTTGTTTTCACCCTGCATGGGCTCTGCTGTAGAGAGTTTAAATCTAAAATTAGAAGAAAGTGGAGGCAAAGTGCAGTTAGCTGAGCTAATAAGATTTCAGGAGATTGCAGTGCCTCACTGGCCAAAGCCCTAATGCTGTAGAGTGTAGGATTATCCCAACTGAGTCAGCTAAATTAAAATAATTTTAATTTAATTCTTAATTTAATTTTGATGTTGCATTATATATTTTATCCTTCAGACCTAATTGCTGTCTTTAAACTTTTGATAACCCTACCATCAGTGGTCTCTGTCCCTTGTCAGGACACGTCCTGCAGTTGCTGTGCCCATGGCAGAGGTCACGCAGAGAGGCTGTGGCTGCCCCTGGAAGTGTCCCAGGTGAGGTTGGACACTGGGGCTGGGAGCAGCTGGGACAGGGGGAGGTGTCCCTGCCATGGCAGGGGTGGCACTGGATTATTTCATGTCCCTGTGATTCTGTGAGTGGCACAAGCCTGGCTGACCTTGCAGTCGGGCGGGTCAGGAAGCCCCTCGTGCCAACCCCTTGTGCTCCTCTGCCATGAGAGCTGGGAGATCACCAGCGCCATTTCTAGAGTGATTCTCTGTTAAAATCCTACTGAAGAGCAGGACTCGGGGAGTAGCTGGCAGGTAGTGGTGTGTGGCCCCAGAAGTGCTGCCCTGCTTTCTGTGACCCTTTGGCCATCCCATCCTGCTGGCGGCAGGACACCACCCTGAGCTGTGCCAGCACCATTATTTTGGCAGCTTGCAGCGTTCTTTGCATGCCCCTGTGTGTGTGTCCTCCTGTGAGCATGTCCCAGAGTGCCATCCCCTCCCAGTGCCCGTTTCTGGGCTGCTGAGAGCAGGATGACCAAGCCCAGCATCGTGGGGTTCCTGCCCGAGCATCGAGGTGCTGCGCATCACTTTGACACCTGGCGTTTGCTGCTTTCTGTGTGCTTTGAAACTGCTGAACTCGCTGTTGGCATGTCGAGCTGTGGTCCCAAAGCAGTGAGCAGTGACCCAGCTCTGCTCCTGGGTGTTGGAACCCAGGGGGTTCCTGTGATGCGTTTGGCCAACCCAAAACCTGCTCAGGAGGCTTTTCAGCCTTGCCAGAGGTGTCAGGGACCATGGAATGATAAAAGGAAGAAAATTTGAGTGTATGTCATGGGGGGTTTGAAGCCCTGTCCAGGGGGGTTGGAGATCTGTACAGGGGGGTCTGAGGCACAAGATGGAGAATTTTTACACGTGCCATGTTATCTTTTGTTCTTCTTCATCACCTCCATCTTCTTGGTGCTGCTGGCACTTTGGGATTGGTTTGACACAGATCTGGACAGTGTGGTGTGAGGGGCACGGGTTGGTAATTAATGATAAACATTCAATAGGTAGTTATTAGTATCAAAGATCAGAGCTGACCCGGGGCGGGCACAGTGTGTCTCTGGACGCGTTCTGTGCCAACCCTGGCAGGGCAGAGAAATCTGCTTTTGATAAGGAACTGATAAACTGCCTTGAGAACACCAACAAACCACTGCAGACTCCTTCAGCAGCACGGGCTGCAAACCTGGACTTTCCTACGTATTGCGGGGTCTCCTGGGGCAGAGGAGATCCCCACACTGGGGACGGCTCTGGGAGGGTCAACCCCACCCTGCTGCAGAGCCCTACCCAGGGCTGTAAGCACGAGCTGCTGTTCAGAGCTCCTGGAGATAACACTTGTGGCAATCTAGCAGCGAAATAGAATAGCTTGGTAGTAAATTAGATTTTTAGTCAAATAGGAAAAAATATTCATTTTCCATTGTAATGACAAACTTGGGGTTGTTTTTTTTTTGCACAATGTGTTATTTCTTCACTTTTCATACACACATTTCCCGTGCTATTTATAGATTTACATGTGTGCAACTTGAAACCAGTCAGTTTGAAATGTTCTAATCTCAGATTTTCCATAAACATTCCTGCCTGTACTGAGACCCCTGTGCACTGAGTTTATGAAAACAATCCCCTCTAGGCAGAGATTTTTCTAATTCCCTGAATATAAGCGGAGAAATTTATAATGAAGTGTTGGTAGGACCTTTGGTATAATGTTGTGAGTATTTCTGTCTACAGACACGGGAAGGATTTGCTCTCAAGCCTTTTGCTGCATAAAGGATAATTTCACATTCATATTATTGTTTTTGTAACTAAATTTCACGGAAAACGTGCTTTTAAATATGTGAAGAGTTCTGCTGTGACAACATATACTTAAAATGCCTCATTCAATGTGAAGAATTACTGCAAAATAATTGATTCTGCTCAAATGTCTTCTCTTAAGCAGGTTTAATGTTCGGTATAAGAGGCCTTGTGGAGTGTTATTTCAGATGCACACACAATAATATTAAGTTATTTGGCTTTTCCCCCATATGGTAATACTTAAAGTCTGGCCTGACAGACATTAATGTTATTAGAGGGCTTTGCAGAGGAGGCCATTGCATCCCTGCTGGTGCTGCTGTAATTATGACAAGTGTGGGGTGTGCAGGTTGGGAACACCGGGAGCTCTCACAGAGTCACGGAATGGTTCAGGTTGGAAGGGACCTTAAAGATGATTTACTTACACCCCCCTGCCGTGGGCACAGCCACCTTCCACTGGATCAGGTTGCTCAGAGCCCCGTCCAGCCTGACCTTGAATGTTTCCAGGAAGAAGCAGCCGCAGCATCTGGTCTTGCAGCCTGGCAGATCACGAAAAATCAGCTCATGTCCTCGGGTGCTGCCAGTGCAGAAGCACTGTTTTCCAGGCTGCTGGTCAGGTAAATAAGGAAAAATTCCAGGCTGTGCCCTGGGTTGTCCTTATGAATCAGCTGTGGATTTATTCCGAAGTCCTTGGTGGCTTCCAGGTATTTGTTGTGCGGAGTTTCCTCTTTCTCCTGGTATTTGTTTTTTCCTGACAGTTTGTTCACAGGTTTTACTGTCCCTCTGAAATGTTTAAAGTAACAGGAGCAGTGAGCAGAGGGTCCCCAGACCCTCTCTGGAGCCTGCTGGCATTCCCATCATCTGGGGTGTGTGGCTGAAAGACTGAGAGTGCCCTGTGCAGTTCTGGGCCCGTGGACAGGGTGACAGGTGACAGTAAGGAAAGCCTGAGTGTCCTGGCAAACCCCTGGCCATGGAGAGCAGGGCTGCAGCCTGCACGGTGCTGATCCCACCAAGGTTTGGCTCTGGGTGAGATGGCGCTGGTCTAATTCCTTCTCTAATGAGAGCTCTTGTGGCACTGATCTCTCAGACTTCATCTTCCCTGGGCGTCCCAATGGACAGGAATCCTGAATTCACCTCAATGATGCAGTCTTGATGCTATTCCCACCTTTCTGGAGACAGCTTCAGAAGAGTTTGGCTGCATCATGGCTTGGTCACTTCAGCACCTCTTCAGTCTGCTTCCAGCAGCACTTAGAAAATGTTAATTGAAAACAGCATCTGTGCCTTTTACCCCAGGCTCCACTTCTGCACTCCCTGAGAGCTCCAAATTACTGCTCCTATCTCCAGGGGCTGCTGCTTGTTCAGGGATGCTGGAGGAGGGTGTGCTTAGAGAACCTTCACAGTAATTCAGCTCCACAATCATGTGGAGAGGTCGAGCTGGGATCTCTGGATCCACAGCTGTGAGTTGGTACTGCCAGTGCCGAGAGCAGATTCTTTCTGTTGCTTCCAGGGTTATTTTTTAGCTGTCATTTATTGCTGTCATCAGGGACTCTTCACAAGGGCACGCAGTGACAGGACAAGGCTTCAAGCTGGATGAGGGTAGATTTAGATTAGATATAAGGAAGGAATTGTTCCCTGTGAGGGAGGGGAGGCCCTGGCACAGGGTGCCCAGAGAAGCTGGGGCTGCCCCTGGATCCCTGGAAGGATTGTGAACACCAGGACTGTCCAAGGCCGGGTTGGATGGGGTTTGGAGCAACCTGGCACAATGGAAAGTGTCTCTGCCCATGGCTGGGGGCCGTAGGTAAATGATCTTTAAGTTCCCTTCCAACCCAATCTGTTATTTTGTGTTTCTATGATTTTTAGGGTGACCTAAAGGAGAGTCTGTAATTTTGGTTCTAAAGCTTATCTCCTTTGGCAAAGAGAACCTCAGAATTACTTACTTGCCTTTACCTGTTCAGAAAACATCTCCTTCCTCTAAGCTGAATCTGAAGACAGCTTTTAAAAGGTATTTCTCTCATGACAAATGATTTTTTTGGCACTGAGTGTTCTCTTCCGCGCTGATGCTGCCTCCTCGGTTTCCTTCTCCAGCATCCCCGCTAGCTGCCAGGCTCCAGGTGCAGCCCAAAACCCGATTTTTGGATGCTAAAATCCTCGCATCAGGTGTTTGAAGTATCCATGGCAAAGGGCCCCCTGGAAGGCAAGGTTTGCAGCAGGAACTGGGAGAAATCCGTAGCCATGGCACTGTGATGTGCTGTGAAATCCTGTACCCCCACGTTACACAAAACAAGTGGTGCAGAGAGCTGACATTTACCCCTTGGTGTTTGCTGAGTCCCTGCTGTACACACTGAAGGAGTCAGGGTGGGAAAATAATAAAAATTATGGAGATTATGGATTGGAAATGGTAGAAAAGCCCAGGGTGGCGTTGAGGGGGAAGAGGAGGAGTTGGGAAGATCACGCCAGGCCCCTGTGCAACACCCAGCCTGGGGGATTGTCCTCGCCAGGGTCACATCCCAGCCCAAGGTGCTGCCCCCAGGCCTGCCCAGGTGGGTTTCCCCAGAGTCCTGAACTCGTGCATTTCCAGCTCTCACAGGGATCAGGAGAGGGGAGCACGGAGATGGATGTGCCAGCCGGGAATGGCACCCGGAATGGCACCGTGCTCCTCCTCTCCTCTGCCCCTCCTCGTGCTGCTGGATGCATCACCTCCTTCCTCACTGTGTCTGCAGAGAAAGTGCCCTTTTATTGAGCATTAGGATTGAATTCTTAACTGACTAATCAATTTTAGTAGTAAGTTAAAACGCCTGGTATTAATGGACAACTGCAACCATTAATCAGGGTTACAGCAGATTAACAGTTGTCAGCATTTATGCTGCTGCTGGATGGATTGCACTCGCCAATTCCATATTTTTCTGAACGTGCAACACTCTAGCTTTGCTCCTATTGATTATTCTGTCCCTTCCTGAGCTCTCCTTTGGAATCACAAGCCTAACCCACACTGGTGTTTGCCTGTTTTGCACACTTGGTTTCATGTCAAAAGAGATGGAAAAGGTTCATTTGTTCAACTGTTTGACTGTTTAATTTGATCGAGGATGTGGCTACACCAAGACAGAGTGGGTTTAATGAAACTATTTAACCATCTCTGTCAGCTCCAGGAATCACAAGGCGTTAGTAAAATATGATTCAAGGAGTTTGGGGGGTGTAAATAAGAAATATGCTTATGATTCACTTACAAAATCCATCTTGTTTTCTGTATTTTATCACAGTAAGCAGGTTTTTTAAGTCCGTGAAGCAGTTTCTTTTTGTTTAAAACCAACCAAAATAGAAACAGGTCTTAAACCTTCCTTGGTTTTGTGAGCATTCTTCCTTCATCCATTTTATTGGGATATTTTTCAGATTGAAGCTTGGATTTCCTAAGATCTTTTTAGTCCACAGTCTTCAATTAGCTGATTACTATAGATTATATTCATACTCTGGATACCTCATCAAGCTGTCTAATAGCTGGATCATATTGATTGTCCTTCAATTAATCACAGCCCCTATTTTCATTTATCAAACCCAAAATACATGTAATTAACTCTGAAGTGATATAGCTCACCGTAAAGTGATTTTGCTACTGCTGTGGAGATAACTCAGTAGATTATATTAATAGGAAATGCAAGTTGAAATTAAATTAATGGTATCATGTCCATCACTGAAGAATAATTAAAAACTAGAAGTGAACGACTGTAGTGAGGAACCCTTTGTAACAGCAGATGCAGATGTTTGTTTTTCTTATTTACACCTTGGGGTCTTGCCATCCTTGAGCTTTTGAACAATTGCCACCAAGTTTCCCAGAGGAGATGCCAGAAATGTCCCTGGTTTCGCAACGGGATGGGAGAGGGGACTGAGAAGGTGCAGAATGAGTAACTGCAGGTTATTTTTTCCTATCAGTGAGCCAGTTCATGGGCAAAAAAAAAATAAAAAAGCTACCAGATGACATTGTTTTGCTTTCAAAGCAACTTTATTCATTTGAATGTAATCTCTTCTTCCCCCAGTGCTCGTATTGAAATTGGCTCAATGTGCTTAATTCCATGACAGACTGAATTGTAATAAATAATATACACTATCCCCAACCCAGCTTGCTGCAATTGGCATGGTATTTATAACAGCCAGGCTCCCAATTGCTCATCATGGCTGAGACTTGAAGCTGCAATTTTATTCATAAACACAACTGTGTGTAAACTCAGGGGGAGCTGAGTATTCCTGTGTGTCATCGCTCCTGCTTCCAACCAGGATGGACCTGCTCTGGGAGTGCAGGTTTTTGGGAATGCACCCAAAATCGCCGAGAACTCACTTCTTTCAAAATTATTTTCATCCCTTATGGATGGAAATATATTTGTTTCTAGAGCAGAGAGGCTACCCAGCTTATTTTAGGATTTTCACTGATTCTTTGATGTCCCTCAGAATACCTGGGGTATTCTGAACACTGAAGAGTCCTTGAAATATCCCAGTTGGGTTTCTGGTGGGGGGTTTCATAGCCAGAATTAAGAGACATGTATTTTAAAAGTATATTTTAAAAAAGTTTTGTTTTGCTCTGAATTTGCAATATACATCATTCAAATAATGCCTGTGATGATACAAATTAAAAATTACTATTTTCTATTCAGCTGGTTTGGCTACTCCTTGGAGAACAGGAATTTGAGGTTTGTCACTGGTGCTGTTTCACTACCACTTCAGCTTTCCTGCCTTAGGCACTTTGTTATCAGACATTAATATCTGCAACAGCAACCAATTATCTTGTAATTTTAACAAAGGCATCAGAAAAGAGAAAGTGCCGGTTGGTTCGATGGTCGTAAATACATAGATCACAAGCAAAGAGCCTTTACTTTTATTATGCAAAATAATGACTATGTTGCTGTTAATGGAATTTACTTTATACCATGACAATTTATACTTGTACATGTCTGGGGAAGAGCTTTCCCACCAGGCTGTTTTGACAGCTCTCTGTAATAATATAGGAGAGTGATGTGTCTAACGAAGTCTCCGAGAAAAAATACCTGGTTTGCATTTCAGAACGTGTCATTCAGCGTGTTCTGCAGTGGGAGATAGCACGGGAGAGCTGCCTTGCATCCCGTGCTGCCACTGCATCCTCGGGTGTGTGTGGGAGTGCCTCTGCCCCCACCGGGCAGGGCAGGGCAGGTCCTGCTCCACGGCTCGAGGAAAAGTTGTTTTTATCTGAATCCGGGGTGCTGCTGCTGTTGTTTTGCTGGTGTGGAATCTCAGCACATGCTGTGGTTCTTGCGGCTCTCCTGTGCAGGAGTTGGGCTGGATGATCCTCGTGCGTCTCTCCCAGCTCAGATTCTGTGATGCTGGACTGCACACTTGCGATGCCTTTATTTTGTGATAAAACCTTTTGAGAGCGTGACCATCTCGGGTGCCATCTGCGAGCTCTGTGCGGACCCTGTGGACAATGGGGGCTTCAAGCTGTGGTTTTTGGGGCTGGAAAGGAAGGACCTGTTTGAGCCCGTGCATGGGAAAGTGCTGGTGGTGAGAGTCTGCTCTGATTATGTGTGTATGAAAGGATGAGTGTTGGAAAAATCCGTAAATAATGCGTATGTACCCAAACACCATCAGAATGGTAAATGAAGTGTAGTCCATGGAGTTTCCCATATTCAGGGGCCGGGAATGTGGCTGAATTTAGGTGTTAAGTTGGGCTTTGTTGTTGTTTGTCTCTTCCTTTTCCTCAGCAAGCTTTTCTTCTCTTCTAATCCTCAGAAGCAGCCCAAGAAATGACATTTATGCATATTTCATAATGTGATTTCTGTAGGCACACAGAGCAAACAAATCAATTTCTCAGCAGCACGCTGTTTAAAAGAAACAGCAACAACCTGTGGGATAAGTTGCAGAAGCTGTTAAAATTAATTATAAATGGCAGAAGATATAACATTTGGGGAAAAAAGTGCTAATGTGTGAAGAATAATAAACATTCAGGAGATGAAAAGGAACTCTCTGTCATCTGATTATTTAAACTTCATATATTTATAAATATCACAACACGTTAAAACAATGTACCGCTCGCTACCCAACAGCACATTACCATTTTATTCTGGAATTGCAACAGCCTCGTCTGCTCTCACAAATAATGACTTTCACCTTTCTGGGCTCGGAGTTGTGCTGCGGATTTGTGTCTGTGTGACTGGCAGGGCGCTGCAATATTTTTCAAAGGAGAGCAGGAGTGGGTTGGTGGTGGTTGTGGGTGGGGTTTTACTGCTCTGTGGGTTTAAGCTGCTCACTTCAGAGGTGCTTTTCTCCTAGGCAAGGTCTGGGGAAATATGGGCCTGACTTGTGTTAGAGTAATCCAGTGTGGCTGCTGTCACTGGTGAGTGCTTCACTGGTATCTACCAAAGAGGAAAATGGAAAAGGAGCTCTGTTTGAAGTGTGAGTTGTGCAGAATCAGCCAAATCTCTAGAAAATGATGCTGGTACAGAAGCGTTCACTGGGGTGCAGTGATTTCCCTTCAGCCTGTTTCCAGCAGCAGTTCTGCAGCAGGTACAGCCATGGAAGGGCTTGTGACGAGGGCAGGCAGGGACTGGACAAGACTTTTCAAGCTGAAAGAGGGTAGATTTAGATGAGATATTAGGAGGAAAATCTTGGCTGTGAGGGTGGGCAGGCCCTGGCACAGGGTGCCCAGAGCAGCTGTGGCTGCCCCTGGATCCCTGGCAGTGCCCAAGACCAGGCTGGACACTGGGGCTGGGAAGGTGTCCCTGCCATGGCAAGGGATGGAATGAGATGATCTTTAATTAAGTTTCCTTCCAACCCAAACCATTCTAGGAGTCCATGCTGAAATGCCTCATTTCTGTGGGGAAATTAATATAAATTTACCCAGCCACAGTGTTTTTTTTCATGCTACAGGCTTTGGTGAGAGCAGAGTAGGACCTGTGGGTGATGGAAACACTCTGCAGCCTTGGGCTTTGGATCAGATCATCTTTAAAAGTCATTTTGAAGCCAAACAATTCTGTCAGTCTGTGATCTGTAGCCTGTTGCAGGTGCCTCTGGAACACAGCACAGTGCTTGCTCCAATCCCCACCTGAGCTGTGGAGGGGAAATCACTGCAATTTTTACAGATATTGAGAAATGTGGTAGCATGAAGAGATCATCTCTGGTAACCAGGAGTGATGCCACTGAAGTTGGCTGGGATTCTGTTCCTGCACAGCAGCTGTACCCTTTGAACAGCCATAAACACAAGCCTCAGCTTGCTTGTGTGGTGCACAAGTGAGGTTATTGGTCGGCAAAATATGGTCTAGTTAGAATTAAATTGTTATTTTTATTACGATTTTATGGATGAGGTCAACGGAAACTTCTTGGAAGGCAGCATGTTCCTGCTTGGGACTGTTCACAGTCCTGGGTCGGGGAGTGTTTTGGTGGGAGGCCGCTGGGTGGCCAGCACCAGGGCTATGCGGGCAACAAAGGATGAAGAGCATCTCCTAGCCACAAAAGGGGCTCTGGGAGGTGGGTGGGGTGTGGAAACCTGCCGCCACACCGAACATCCTCACACCAAGGGCTTTGCCAGACCGTGGCTGGATTTTGCACCCATGAGTTTGTCGGGGTTTTGCTGCCGCCCCCTGCGGCACAAGGTCGGGGTTCCACCTCACGCACGAAGCTCGCCGTGATTTCAGCAGCCTCTCTCTGCGGTCACCTCAAGATCCGCTCCTTTCATAATCCTTCCCCCGAAGGTGCTGACCCCGTAAGGCGGCGTCAGAAGCGCTCGGTGGCCGCGGCCCCGCGGGCTGTCCGATGGGATGTGACATCCGGCCCTAACATATGTCACCGTTGCGGGCAGGGCGGAGGGGACAGCCCCTCGCTCCGCGGGGAGCCAGCCCTGCCCCCGGCAGCTCCGTGCTTCCCCCGGAGCCGGGACGCTGCTCCGGCACCGAGCGCTCCCCAAAGCCTCACGGCTCCGTGCCCGGCTCGGCGGCTTTGTCCCGGCGCAGGAAGGGAGCCGGGCTCGGGGAGCGGGGCCCTTGCGCCTGAAAGGCTGTTAGATCCAGGTCACTGAGTCCGGGCTGCTGCGTTTTCTGACAAAGTCTGAAAAATGCAGATTTGTAGCAGCCCTGTGTTAATGAATTCCGACTGCTTGGATTTCGCACTGAATAATGGCCGGAATTACCAGAGATAGTGACTTATGAGATGTGATTGAATATCATCCCTTTTCTCGAGATTAAATTGATAAAGTGATGTAATATCACATTATTTTTATTAGCAGGCTTTGATACAAAATTCTCTGTGGAGCAGAAGATTTTGTTATAATAAAACAAAGGTACTGGGATGAGGAAAAAAAATTCAATAAATTTTTAAAGCGTAGTATCACATTTTAAATGCAATTTTGTGCATATGGTGAGTGAATGCAATACCTCTTTACCCTCAGGCCGCCCACTTTCATACATTAAAAATATTCTATTTAAATGCAGATTGTGATTTGCTATCTGGCGTGGCTTTCAAGGAGAAGAGACAGGAGAAAAGGAAGAGTGTGTGCATCTCTTAATTTAATTACATGTTTCTTTTGACGCACAAAGGTGTGAGCAGTTGTTAAGTGTAAGGACATGCCTGTGTAAAAAAAAAAAAAAGTGCATGGTTGATTTTTTAAAATCTGTGAAAGAAAAGGCAATCTCAGCCTCAAGAGAGAGTCCAGTGAGTTCTTGTGGATGTAAATATGTAAATGTGCCTCATCACGTGTGTATTACAGGCCAGACCACTGGTTCCCGGCGTCGTGACTGTGTCAGGACAGTGCTGCTGAAAATCAGATCCCAGTTGAAAATAGCTGCCTGCTAAACCAGAAAGATTATTTTTAGCCAAAATCAGTCCAATAATTTATTTTTTTTTTTTGGTGTGGCTCCATCCAGTGTGGCAGCACAGTGCAGGCTGAGGGGTTCTCACGAGCCAGGGGTGGATGCCCCTTTTGTTGTTTGCTTGGTGTCATCCAGATAGCTGTGATTTTCTGGAATTAAAACCAAAATATTTCTATTTAAAACTACCTTAGAAGTGCAGGAGATGGACTGTAAGGGGCAAAAGTCGTAGTAGTAGAATGCCTTAAACACCATGGAAGTGCTTTTGGCATCTGATGGTGTGGAAGCCAGGGAGGTGGCGTTTGGGCTGAGTACTCTTTGTCTTCATTTGCCTGTCGCGTGGGTGAAAGCCTATTTTCAGAACTAGAGAATATTTGAATTTCAGTGCCCTGGAGCAAATAGGTTGAGTGGTATCAGAGATTATCAGATTTAATTCATTTATTTTAAATGTAAATTGATTTGAAGCCACTGGGAGCCGTTAAAAGTGTGCGGTCGTTGGCCTCTGCGCTTGCTGTATATTATTTCTCCTGCCGTCCACTTCTGTCCACCCCTTCTCCCAGTCTTTTCTCTGACTGATTTGTTCCTCCTGTCTCAAAGAGACGTGGATTTTGGGGCTCTGTGCATCACACAGAGGTTGTGAGGCTTCTTCTCCTGACAAGTGCTGGAACATTCTGGCTTTGCTGTGGCTGTCCCCCAGAACATCATCTCCCAGAGCCAGAATTCTTCCCTGCATCCAGCTTTTCTCCTGTGATTGAAAACGCAGGTGTTAATGGTCAAGGGGATGGTTTAATTGGGGTGGGCAATGAAGGATATTCTCCCGTCTTGGGAGGGTGCTGGGCTGCAGAGGGGCTGAGTGTTAGAGTCACTGGGCTCCCACTTCCAGGCTGTGCCAGCCCCCTGGGCATGGCTTCCCTGCTCCTGCCAGTTTGGTGCAAAATCCATGTTTTCAGGGGCTCAGTGACTCACCACGAGCAGTTTATAGTTTCCTGTAAATATAAATTCAGGGCTGTACCAAAGAGTGCCAAGTGTGTGTTTTTAAGTCTATATATAAAATTATTTGATTTTGCAGGGCATCGCATTTGCCAATTTTTCTCTTGGGCACGTAGATATTAAAATTATATTATGCCTAATATGTGGTTGTAAAATTGAAGTCGCAGTGGAAAGGGATATTACAATTTTTCCCCTTTAATGTTAGTCTCAAAGAATGTGTCCTTCTGAAGAAAAGGTTATTTGTCTAATATGCTGGAGAACAGAAAATTAACTAGGAGTTATCCCCGTAAAATGAGCTGCAAAGAGAAAGCAACCAAAGAAACTCCTGGGAAGCAAATCCCCTTTGGTTTCCCAGCACCAGTGCAAATTCTTGATTTCTCAAGCGTTGTGAGGGTTAGGGTGGCATTGAGGGGGATTTAAAACATTCTTTTTGGGGAGAAGGAAATCCCAACACAGAATCACAGAATGGTTTGGGCTGAAAGAGACCTTGGAGCTCATCTTGTTCCACTCAACCCCTGCCATGGGCAGGGACACCTTCCACCTTTCACCATCCAGCCTGGCCTTGATGACCCTCTCCTCCTTCAGCATTCAAAAGTAAAAACATTTAGAAATAAGTGTAGTCTTAAAATAAATGTTAATAGGTGAGTAATAAATTTAAAACATCCAGGGAAGCACTGATGATGTTACCTGCCTCGTGAGTGCTTAACTCACGGCTCTGCAATTTCAGACTGATAATTTTAGCTGGTTTTGGGGGCATTTTTTATGGCAAACGTGGTGGGAGGAGAAAGAAAATCAGTGGAATTGGTTTACATATTGCCTTAACTACTCTCACAATAGTGGAAAGCTCTCATCAAGTATGTATCAGATTATTTTATGCCAACATTAATATTGGAAGCACACATGTAATCTGGAGTCAGCAGGTTCATACACTACTATCTCATTAAATTTTCAGGCAAAAGCTGCAAAAATTAATTGGAGGCGTGTAATAGTTTAGAATGTGAGCTGGCTTATGGTAATATAAATTACATGAGGAGAAGACAGTTTTATATACTGGGAGAGGGAAAACTGGTTTACTTTAATGAGAAGAGATAGAAATGTGGAGCTATTTTTTCATTACAGATGCACTCTAAACTGTTTGGACTTACTTGATGAATAGAGTTAATTCTCTGCTACAGTTCCAATAATTCATGTTGCACAGTTTAATGACTTCTAGATAAAAACAGGATTGAAATGTTAATTTCTATGAAGAAATTGGAGCACTCTCATACATCAAGCTTTTTTCTATTAAACTACTAGTTAATTTCACTAAACAAGTCTCTTAGAGATATTTCATGCTACATAGATTTTTGTATTTCTCACCTGCTTTGTTTTATTCCGTTGGCGCTGCTGGGATGCGGAAAAATTTCAGTTGTACTTAACCTGTCATTATGATAATTAATTTTTTTCTGCAACGCGCCCTGTGATGTTTAGGCCTGTTGTGCTTTCTGCTGTATTTCCCAGCTGATCCATCTGGTGAGGGTTGAAGTTCTCTGCTGCCTGTGCCATCCAGGCATAGCTGGTGGCCTTCATGAGGAGGGGCACAGGGGTGCTTGGTGGTGTCTGAACCGCCGTGCTTGAACCTCCTCCTTAATTCAGTCTGACTCCTGGTCTTCTGCGTGCTGCCCAGAGGTTGGCTACTGCTGCTTGATGCTGCACAGAGTGGACAAAATCGGTTTTTTCTTTTGCATATTCTTTGTTTCTGGAGTTTCTCTGCTAACTTGGGTTTGTTTCTGTCCTTCCAGTCCAATTCTTGTCATCAGAGATGAGTTGTTCTCTCATCAGCCTTGCCTTTCCCCTGTTTGGTGCCATCCCACTCACTGTTGCACGTACTCGTCCACTGCCCTTCTGTCACTTTGATATTTGCAGTTTCATGTGTGGGGTTTGATATTTCTGGTGGTTTGCAACATCTGCGCAGGGCAGCGCTGGAGTCGCCATCCCTGGAAGTGTTCGAAAAATGTCAGGATGGGGCACTTAGGGTATGGTTTAATGGTGAAGTTGGTAGTGTTGGATTAACTATTGGACTTTATGATCATAGAGGGCTTTTCCAATTTACACAATTCCATGATCTTTACACGGGAACTTCATCATACAGCCCCCCTTAGAAACCGTGGGTCCTACTAGGGCTCTTCTAGGCATGGGAATTCCCCTTTCCATGGGATTGCAGAACTCCTTCTCCTGCTGGAGGTGCCTCTTGCCCGTCCACCTCTAAATCATGTCCTCAAGTGCCTCACCCAGACAATTTTTAAATGTTTCCAGGGATGATGACTCCACCACTGGGACTGGAAAAGGGCAGGGAGATGGAGAGCCAAGAGTCACTGATGGGGGACCTATGGCAGGGAGGAGAAGGCACAGGCTGCCCAGCACAGGTGGAAAAACCTTGGGTGGTTGTGCTCCTGAAGAGCAGGATTTCACCTGATGAGTGCAAAAAAGGCTGAGTTTTGTTGCAAACAAGAGAAACTTCTAACCTCACGCTCTAGATGCACAGTTTAGTGGTGTTTTGTGTATGTGGTGAAGAGGGAAACGTCATCCAGGTGCAGGTTTTTACAAATTTAGTAAGGCAGAGCTGAGCTTGGCCAATGAGTTGGTTGCTGTGGGGACACCACGGTGGAGCTGTGGGTGATTCCTCATTTGGGGACACCCAGTGGAGCTGTGGGTGATTCCTCATTTGGGGACACCACGGTGGAGCTGTGGGTGATTTTTCCTTTGAGGACACCACGGTGGAGCTGTGGGGTGATTTCTCATTTGAGGACACCACAGTGGAGCTGTGGGTGATTTCTCTTTTGAGGGCACCCAGGGGAGCTGTGGGTGGGCTCTGCTTTGGGGCCCAGAGTGCTCACACCAGCTCCCACCTGGTGGGACGTGGCCAGCGCCTCCTGCTACCCAAAGAAGGAGGAATTTTGGGGTGTGGTGACATCAGCCAAGTCCCCATCCAGGTGGGAAGGTGAGGGCCCGGATGTGGGTGGGAGGGAGCCGTGTTCCTCAGCCTGGCTCCCTCTTGGGCTGTTCACCCTGAAGGGCACTTTTATCCGTGGGCCTTGTTCCTCATTGTGCATCCCCGGTGTCCAACACCGGATTAAACAAAGTGTCACGCGTGCGAGGTGTACGGTGCAATTATTTTAACCCATTTTCCTTCTAGTGTGGAAAATCTGCTTAAAATAGGACTTGCTAAAGTCATTGTACCATATACAAAGGGGTTATTAAAATGCACTCTGGAAATAGAAAATAGGATTAGAAGAGACACTTTGGCTTTGAGGCCTTCTCCAGCCGAAAGAAGGCCTCATGGCCAAAATGTCTCCTTTAATCTCATTTTCTGTTTTCTGGTAGGAATTTTAACTCTCCTCACTCCCTCCCAACCCCCCCGTGTCTCTCTGCCCACATGCTGGCCTGGCACTGCTCAGCTCCCTTCCCACAACTGGCTCATAAGACAAAGGGATATTTTTCTCTTGTCATAATATCAAGACATTTTGTTTCTAGTCCAAACAAATCCCCCCAAAACCCACAACCTGTTTCTATCAACCGACTTTGGTTGTTTGCACTAAGGTTCCCATCTATCAGGATTCCTTGCTCTTCAGTCCTGGTGAAGGCTTGTTGTGCTTCTGAGTCCTTGGGACCAAAAACACCTGGAAACCCTAATTATTTAGTGTGAAATGCTGAATTTTCTATCTCTGAAGGTAATTTGGTAGTGAACACCTGCGATATGGATACCTCTATATATCCATATGCTCTTATATCTGTATATTAGTTGAAATGCAAAAGCTGCAAGCTACACCAACAACTTAATGTTTTAAACATGTCCTATAATTTAAATTTGACCTTTCCTGGATAATATCAAACTGATATCTAGTTGCTTCGCCGCCTTCTAACATTTTGATTCCTAAATGGAGTTTTTAATTTATCATGCAAAAATTTATGCTCCAGATTAGGGGAAAAAAAACCCAAATCTTGCTGTAACTCTTAATTACACTTAATTACTGTATTTCTTAATTAGATTCTTAATTTCCAACTATTTAACTTCAGTGAAACAAATGGAAAAGCAGCAGTCCGCAGAGAGCCTGAAAGAAGCAGTCTGAAGGTCTGAAAGAAGCAGTCATGTTGTTTTTATATTTTTGTATTTTGAAGGGATCCTGAAGGCATTGAATTTTATTTCCATAACTGGGGAGGGCAGTGATCTGTGTTTATAATTGTGGCAGGAAAATTCTGGGAGGGAAAATTACTCTTTTTGAAAGGGTTTGCATCCCTGTTGCAGGTTGGAGGAGGGAGAGACAGGTGCCAGAACCAAATGCAGGGAGATATTCAGGTTACTCATCAGCTGGAGTAATAAGTATTTGAAGAACTTGCTGGTGACTGGATTTTTAAATACGAAAATCATTTTGGTTTTTACAGTTGGAGTCTCAAAATTCCATCTCAGCACAGTGATGTGCAGCCACATGAGAGGGTACATCCACCCCTGGAAGTGTCTGAGATGAGGCTGGATGGGGCTTGAAGCAACCTGCTCTAGTGCAAGGTATCCCTGCCCGTGGCACGGGGTGGAATTAGATGAGGAATTTTTGGAATTAGATGAGGTCCCTTCCACCCAAACCATTCTGAGATTCTCTGAGTGCTCGTGGGAAGGTCCAGCTCCAGCATTTGTGTTTCCTCAGAAGATGCTTCACCTGCCCAGATGCCCCAAGTCAGAACCTCCCCGCTCCCCCAGTGCCCCAGCTCTCAAAACAAAACAAAATAAACATTAACCCCCCAAACCACGTTGTTTGAATGCAGTGCAGTCCCAGAGCCCAGCGTGTCTCTGCCTCAGGAAGGCTGACTCTCCCTCAGAGGTGGATACAACACGGTCAGCTTTAAACCTTGTAACAAAAGGTTAATTTTTCTTCCTTGACGTCTTGCTGACTAAGTCAAACCCCGAACATGAGGTCGTTGGCTGTTTCCTACGTTTCCAAAGACGGCTTTATGCACCCGTGATATCAGTTTTGTGTCTCTTGGCAACAGATTGGTTCTGGCACCCCGAGGACGGGGCGCGTTGGCATTCTTGAACTGCCAAGAGACACAAAGCCGATACTGGGGGGATTCGATGCCTTGCTGAAAATGCATTAAAATGGGTTTTGTGCCGTAATCATGTGTTTTGAAAAATGAGCTTTTTTTGTTGTTGGGTTTTTGTTGGTTTTTTTTTTTTTTTCTGGAGCCAGTCCTTCCCCAGCCTCATTTACGGGTGTGATTGTAATGCCTTGGCTCCTGCTGCCCTTTGTGGATGGACGCGTCCTTGCTGGAATGCTGCTCAGCCTCCTCCAGGGGTGATGCCTCCATTGCAAAGCTCTTTTCCTTCCCTTCTTCCTATGCTCAGGAAAAGGAAGGAAAAACCTGATAGAACCATAAGATGAAAACATTAATCTGTGTTTTTTCCCCTTCAGGGAAAATGTCCCGTCTTTGAAAGAGCTGTGAATCCAGTGTTTTGTTGAGGTGCTTATCTCTAAAACAGAACAAAAAATATGCAGCAAAAGAGGTGATTATTTTTTTAAAATATATTATAGGGCTAATTATGATGTGTCTATTAGATATCTTGGCAAAATCTTCAGTGCCTTATGTGCATAACCAGGACGAGTGCTGAAACTGTGTAGAATAATTTATAATGCACGTCACAGCCAAAAATTTACTGTCATTCAATCAGCGAATTAAATAAGCGTCATCTTACCAAGCTTTGAAATCACCCATTTCATTACTGCAGATTGCACGTACAGTGGAGAGGAGGGACAGCAGCTGGGAGGTGCTGCCCAGGCTGGGCTGGCAGGATGAGGATGAGGATGAGGATGAGGATGAGGATGAGGATGAGGATGAGGATGAGGATGAGGATGAGGATGCACCTGGGCACTCCTGCCGTTTCCTTGCCAGTAGCCATGGCCACTCAGACGGGGCAGAGAAGCCACGGCAGCCAGAGAGCAGAGTCCTGCTTTTGTTGGACCTGCAGGTGCTGTGTTTTTGGCTCCACGAGGGCCAGGCTGAGGTGGTGCCTCAGGGCAAAGTGTGGGAGACCCGGCTCAGAAGAGGCCAGCGTGGGAAAGAGGAGCTGGAGGGAAGGGACAGAATGTGGAATTTTGGGGTTTTGAATGCGGTATGGATGTGCTTGAGGAAGCTGAGGGAAGAGCAGACAGCAGGGCAGAGGGTTCAGGTGGTTGGCATGTGCGTGGCTCTGCTTGGAGGGACTTGGGCAGATGCAGCCACTTTTCCGCTGATCTGGGTGGCACAGAGTTGTTTGGGGCACATGTGGTGGTCACCTGAGAGCTGCAGAAACAGCCCTCTGCTTTACACCCAGGGGTGGAGTCTCTTCTCCTTGGTGCTTGTTCCACTAAAGACCTCTTACCTGCTCTAGGGAGATCTCATCCGGGTTTGCAAACACCAGTGAGAGATGTCTGAGGAGCTCGGTACTGGCCTTCAGCTAAGATAGTTCCTCAAGACCCAGAACAAGTGGTGATCTTGGTATTGCTTCCTTTCGTGTTAAATGACACCATCCTCTTTCTGTTATTGTCACAAATCTTAAGATTGTTGTTCTTCCCATTTTCAATAGAGCACGTGGGAAGATCTAAACAGGCAAGTTACTCTAGTGGGAAGTTGATCCACGTGCCATCACGTACGCTGGTATTTATTCCTCTCCGTTAAATTATATTCTCCAGACCATTTTTAAATGTGTACGTAGCCAGTGTTAATTTCAAGGAGACAGATTTTTTAAAAATACATATACTTAAACAGTGTTGGAACCCATTAAAAAAATCTATTTAAAATCAATTGTGTGCGAGAAGAAGTCTACAAACAAAAGGGCAGAGACAGGCATATCAGCTTTAATTTAGTACTGGATTCCCTTTGACAGGAGCCATTTAGATAGAGGGCAAAAAATTATCTCACTGAAAAAGGCAGTGATTGATCACATGTTGGTAAGTGAATCAAGTCTGCAAAAAACAGAGGCGATTAAGGGACAAAGAGGAATTATCATATTACAATGTTGCTGCCTGTCAAACCTCCGTCTTGTTGTGCATTCATGTGTCACGTTGTGACATTCGATCAGCGCTTAACTCCCTGGGACAAAGGGATGGTCGTTAAAAATCTTTAAATGCTGCTCAGAATTGTGCTGGGGGTGTAAATCCATGTTTTGACTGCTGACAGAGATCTTTATGCCTGCAAGAATAGATACACAGGACCTGGCTGACAACTTATTAAGAAGATCTTAGCACCAGGGCATTTCCAGCTCTTTCTCATCTTTGGTGCTGCTTTGCTGGCCGTGAGGGGATGGGTTGGGAGAGCAGGCTGGCACTGCTCACGGGCAGGTAAAATAGCTGAAAATTGGTGAAACCAAAGGTATTAATCTCCAGAAAATGGAAGGTGTGAAGGCAGGAAGTGGGCTGGTGAAACCTGTGGTGAAATGGGAAGGATGAGGATGCGGTGGAAGAGCGTTTGTAGGAAGATGTGGGGAAGATGAAAGAAAACACGTGAGCAGCAAAGCTGTGGGGAAGAGTCTGTGTGCTCAGATGGACTCCGGGGTTAGGAGCAGGGTGGATGAGGCTGGAGACAGAGGAGACAGGACATGACAGTGACAGAGGAGACAGGACACCGTTTTCCCCAGCCTAGACCCAGCTAATGCCTCGCGCAGCTCAGCTGGAGAGGAGAATGTGGGACACGGGCAGCACGTGTCCCTCATGTCCCACAGGTATGGGGGAGTGTGGCAGCTCCAGAGCTCAGCGTGTTCCCTGCTGGGGTGCTGGTGTCCTGCTCCTGGGGGACAGAAGCCTCCAGAGACCATGGCAGGTTCATAAACCTTCTCTAGAAACAACGTGCAGAAATGCCCTAAGTCTTTAAAATAATGGACTGCAGTTTAAAAAAGTAACAGATCCTTAGTTTTTGCGTTTTGTGGCCTTGGTGGTTGCTCTCAGGGTGCTGCTGGTGTGGATCTCTCTGTCCTTTCCCACCCATGTGGGTCCTGCTCTGGACACACACACTGGGATGTGCAGGAGCTCCATTGAAAAAGCCACTTCGCTCTGCTGAGTTTCAGGGTTGTGTTGATATGGGGGTTGGAACTAAATGATCTTAAAGTTCCCTTTCTAACCCAGAGAATTCAGTGATTCTGTGACATCCCCTTTTCTTGGGTTTTCTTCCTTCAGTACATGCAGTTAACCGGGGTCTTGCCTGCCTGGCTCTGTACAAGATTCACCTGCTTGGAGTTTTTTTAAGGAAAAAGGAATGGAGAACAGTTGTGTGCCTCATCTGAGGACTGTGCCAAAAAAGCACAGTTAAAGATGCCTACATGACAAAGATCAGATAAAACAAAAACCACAAATGAGCAAAGTGGGAGATCTCTGAGAACCAGCCTTTGTGATTTTCAAAGAGTCTCTGTTTAAGCAAGTGTCTTGCTTGGATGAGAACAGAAAACAAGTAAAGCATTCACTTTTTGTCAGGGAGTAGGTTGATACTGGACTGCTCTAAGTATCTGCATCATGACTGTGTGTCTGACTGTATTAATCAATAATCTGGAAAAAAGGGGTGCATAGAGAGCAGGTGGCACCGAGGCAGTGAGGGGTTCCGTGGCATCTCTGGTGGGAGGCAGCCCTGTGCAGAAGGAGGCAGAGCTGAGATTAAGGAGGATCACATGAAAGCCACCACTGCCAAACACAAGGCTGGGCACCTGGGAGGGAGCATTCCCAAATCCATGCACACACTGCTGTGCTTTCCATGAGCTGGAACCACTGGGGAGAAGGACGCGAGGGTCGCTGCAGACAGCTCGATGAAGACATCTGCTCAGTGTACAGCCAGTCACAAAAGATCAGAGCAAGGCATGAGACCATGGGGAGAATGGGTGAGAAAATACAGAGAACATGATAATGCTGTTGTGAGGGTGCTCAGAGTGTCCCAGTGAGTTGTGCTGAGGAGGGTAGCCCTCACTCTGCAGCTCAGGAGCTTCTCGAGAGGTGGTGGCTGAAATAGAATCACACAATCATAGAAGGGTTTGAGTTGGATGGGATCTTAAAGACCATTTCCTCCCCTCCTTCCAGTAGACCAGATTGCTCCAAGCCCTGTCCAGCCTGGCCTTGGTCACTTCCAGGGATGGGGCAGCCACAGCTTTTCTGAGCAATCTGTGCCAGGGCCTCACCACCCTCACAGGGAAGAATTTCTTCCCAAAATCCCATCTAAACCTCCTCTCTTTGAGCTCAAAGCCATTCACCCTCGTCCTATCAATAGTCACAGCTTGTAGCCATGTCTGCGTAGTTGAAGAGATTGGGGCTGTTTAGAAAGATCATGTGAGTAAGAGGATTTGTGTGAGAGGTTTTGTAGACTAATGTTTGACATATTTAACCTTTCTCAAAATACGAGAGCAAAGGAAAATCCAATAAAACCAGGGGCGTGCACTGTGCACTCTGCAATTGATGTTTCCCCCTGGTGCTCTGAAACACCAGGAGTGTTGGGCAGCCTCAGAGTGCCCCTCAGCCTGACCTGTTCCCTCCTCCTGCTCCTGCCTTTGGAAGCGTTGTCCCCTTCTCTGTGGATGAGCATATTTTAGCCCATTTGACGCTTTTTGGCAGCCTGTACTGAAACTGCTTTTCATACTGCGTTAGAAATGCGGTCGGTCACAGCGTGTTCTCCTCTGCTACCAAATCCTTGCTGGGAATCTGAAATATTTTGAAGCCACATTCAATTAACATGACTTCTTTGGGAGCACAGCACTTCTCTCAGTGGTGTTTTCAGCAGCCTCAGCGTTGCCTTTGTTAGACAGAAATGCTTCTACACTCTGGTCTTGATGGAAGTGATAGGGAAGCCTCATAGATCCTGGTTGGGGATGGAGTACGTGGTGAGAGCTGGGCTACAGGATGGTTTGGCTGCAGCTTTTGTGAGGGGGAGCTCCACACACATTCCTCTTTATACTTTTTGCTTTGAACTCAAGAATAATTCTTGAACTGGCAGGGATGATTAATGCATAGATACTGAAAAACATAGTTGGCTTTTTAAAACTGTAGTTACTTGGAAATATGGGCTGGCTGCCATGGAAGAGGGTGCTGTAGGAGTTTATCTGAACACAAAATACTGGAAAGTCAAAATTTACAGTCGTTTAATTTGTCCAGTGTTTTCAAATAAGGATACTAAATGAATGTATTTAAAACAGTGTTAGTCGGGAAAAATATTTATTTGACAGGGTCACTGTGAGTTCACTGGTACAATACTGGAACAGCACAATATTGTTCAAAGTGAAGATGGAGAGAAATGCCTGCTCAGTTAAAGCCCTGGCAATGCTGCCCCAAATGTGAGCGTGCAGATGGCAGCAAGCAGCCCTGTCCCCAGGGTTTGTCCCTCAACGGTGGCTTTTTCTGCAGGGACAGCTTCAGTGGCTCTGTGTCAGAATCACAGAATGGTTTGGGTTGGAAGGGACCTTAAAGACCATCCAGTTCCAACCCCCTGCTGGCAGAGATGCCTTCCACCGGACCAGGTTACTCAGACCCCCATCCAAGCTGGCTTTGAACACGTCCAAGGATGGGGAATCAAGCAGAAAGGATTAATCCTCTAATCTGTTTAAAATCTGCAGAAGCAGAGCTCTGGGATGGGCTTTGTTCGGGACTCCGGTGATGGAACAAGGGTGAGAGTTGTCCCAGGTGGGTCACGCCTCATGGCCGCAGCTCTTGGCCGTGGGCTGTGCTGGTGAGTGCACATCTGGCCAGAAGAGACAAAGGAAGGTGCCCATCCTGCTGGGCACTGATCGTGTGTTAACGAGTGCTCACCGCAGAGCAGGACACTGCTCCCAGCTTTGTGCCTGGCAGGGAAGATGGTGGATGGCTGCTGGGACACGGGCGCTGCTGGCCGTTGCTGAGACCGTTACAAGGATTCAGAAATGCTTTTAGAAACCCTGCTTCTGCTAGGAGTCAGGAGCAGCTCCAGCCAAGCCAGCTCGGTGCCAGGAAACAGCTCGGATGGTGGAGTCTCCTGCCGGCAGCACCGCTCTGCCAAGAGCTAATCCCCCGCGAGAGCACGGGAACAAAACAGTGCCGCTCGCACAGCTACTCCTTGGGCACAGGGGATTGATATTAACCCTGGAGCGCTGCAGAATTCCCACTCTATTTTTCACGGCTTGCACCCCGGGCACGCCTCCTCGCCAAGGATCAGCCGCCCCAACGCGGAGCGCGGCGCTGAGGCTCGGCCCGCGCTGCCAGCTTTGCTCGGAGGCAAACAAAACCCTGGCTCCTCTGCAGATGCCAGCCTGCCTTGCTTTCTGCTCCTTTGGAAGCCCTGGTTCTCCTTGGGAGCGGGCTGGCGAGCCCGTGGAGCTGTGGGGACCCGCTGCATGGCTCCTGGTCTGTGTGGAGAGCCAGGCTTTGGAGCTCCAGCCCTCATTTTGGTGCCAAACCCAAAGCTTTTGTGCCCGGAGGGCGGATGCGTTGCTTGCTTAGTGAACGGGTTAATGTTTCGCTGGACTCCGACACGTCAATGGCTTGGACAGCTCAAAGCAAACAAAATTCCAATTTGGATTGAGCTGGCCCAAAATGAAAATCCTTATTTTCTTTTTCCTCCTGTAGTTTTGGACTCACTGTCCCCACACGGAGCTCTGTAGTTGGCTGGAGTGGCACGTTGGTGATGTGCAATGGTTCCAGAGGAAGACTGGGTAAAGATTTTTATACTGAGGTGTGTAGTGAGGGAAAGTTTGCATGTAGACAGCCTTTAAATTAGGGTTTAGGTGGACTCTTCATCTCTGTCCAGGATTTTTTCCTGTTTCCAACTTGTAATCTGTGGGCCAGGTTTGTAAAAGCTTTTCGAAATTAATCCGTTCGAAAAATGCAAATAAGAGGGCAGCTGAAGGCAGGTCTCTGCTGCCTTGGGCAGTGAATTTGGCTCACACTTCTCGTGTTCCCACTCAGTTCCCAGGAGAAGCACAGCAGAGGAATTGCTGCAGGTGATTCAGAGGGGGACGCTGCTGTTCGGTGATTTCTGCCGCTCTGCTCTCTTGGTGGCACGCTTATCCTTGCCCATGGACACAGCTCGTCCCTTGGCTCTTCTCATCATCTGTAAAGATGCTTCAATGTTTTTACAAGAGCAGAAAGGCATGAAATCATCCTTCCTGCCGCCTGTAGTTGCATTTTGATTCCTCAGAGGTTCCCGTTCTCCAGTGATGGGCCATGGGAAGAGTTCTCTGAGCATTCATGGGGTCCTTGAGGAGGAAAATCCAGTAACTATATGCACCTTTTGCTTTAGTTATTCAAAAGTTGCTATTTAAGTTTCACAGCTTTTAGGTATAAAATGCTAATGCTGAAAGGAAATCTGTGGGAATTTAGAGACCAGACAGATTTAGCCAGTGCCTTCTTCATTCACAACTGTTAAACCCTCAGAGGAATTTTTAGCAGTTGGAAGGGATGATCTTTGAAAACAGGCAGAAGAAAACAACCCAAATTTGCACTGAAGAAAAAAACTCCAACACAAACATCCAGTGGGCAAAGGGAGCTTTAAAACGTCCCAGTTCTGGTCAGCATTTGTGTGGTGCAGAAGACATGTGGGAAAGGAGGTCTCAGGAGCTGAAAGAAGGGGTTGGTGCTGAGCACGGCTCCTGTAGGTGTTCCCTGGGTGCCTGTTGCTGCGCTGGGTGTTTCTCCGAGGTGCTGTGCACATGGACAGCCTGCTCCTAGCACTATTCCATGAAGCCTCAGAGCCCTCAGGCTGTCTGTTCCTGTGCGTTTGTAGCCATAGGGAGAAAATTCCCACTAGCATTGTTCTGATAAATGCTCTTTGTTTAAGTCTCCTAAGTTTTCTAATAGTTTTGTCCCTTTGTTTTCAAGTCAGTAGTTTTTATCGTGAGAACTGTGGCATATTGATAACTATTGGGGAAATTCCCTGAGGCTGCTGAGCAGGAATCTGCCTTGATGACTGAGATGCTTCCAATTTTTAAGCAAAACAGCCTGTAAATTGTGCCATCAACTAACAAGTATGGGACCCCTGCTGTGTAATGTGTGGGATCCTGGAGTATTTTTATTTCCAGGGTGATACCCTCATGGTAGCATGTGGAGCTACAGCTGGGCCGCCAAGGAGCATCCTGCTTTGGGAAGATGAACAGAGAATATGTTCCTCAGGATTGCCATGCCTAATTAGCCTCAAGTTCTGGTATTAGGAGATGTTAATGAGCTGCAGCATATAAACTAACCACAGGAAAAAACCTTTTTAATGGCTGTGCCAGCGGTAGGAACGGGAGTGCTGCTGGGGGAGCTGACTCACAGCTCAGGGCTGGTGGCACTGGCCGGGGGGTGGCCGTGCCCAGCGTGGCCACAAGGACCTTGTGGCACCTGTGTTGTCCCAGGGGTACCTCAGAAATGAGTCTCTCTGAGCTTTGAGTTGCAGGGAGGTCTGGTCGTTTTCTGTGAAACACTTTAATTAGCACAAGGGCGGCCTCTGTTAGTCCTTATTTTTGCTGGTTTTGAGATCCCTGGAGATGACCAGTGTATCCAGTTCTGCAGACTGACAGTGCTCCATTTGGATGTTATACTGTATTTACCCTTAGTTTCCCCCCTTTTTTTCCTATTGTGGAGATAAAGGTTTAGAAACAGAGATAAGAGATTTAATTAATTTGCACTTCTGTATCAAAATTCAAAGAGACTTTTGGAGAAGTTCGTTCTTTCTGCTGCATTTTAACTCCTTTGGCACCTTTCTTGAGAGGCAGGTGAGGAAGCTGCGCTTCCGTTCTCTCTCCTTTCCACACACCTCCACTGCGCACTGTTTTACCACACCAGCTATTCTATTCATTATTTCAAAAAAGTTCCTCTTCATGGGTGAGCTGAGCTGCTGCAATATAAGATTGTTATTCATCATACTGGAAAATATGCCTTTTTTATTTTTTTTTTTCCATTGCTTTGAAATTGTGTAAAACAGACATGGGAAAAAAAAAAAAAACAAACTAGCTTGCCAGGCTCTTAAGTGAAATGATTGCATTGAAGAGCAGAGTTGGAGAGGAGCCAGCACAGAACCTCTGATCAGGCAACAAGGGAAGGGATAACGTGGCCACAGTGAGGGCGTGAGGCTGGAGAAAATCTCTGAGAGGAAGAAATGTTTAATAAAAAGTGTTTGATGAAAGGGTGTTGGTTAGTTGATCATGAGGAAAAGTTGTATGTGTCAGGTGGGAATTGGCAGAGGGGTGTTAAGAATTCTTCTGTGGAGCATCTGGCAGACCCTGCTGGGGATGCTGCCTGTACCGCTGACCATGAGACATTTAGGCTGAATGCAAAAGAAAGTGTATTTCATTTAAAGAGAAAAAAATCCTCAAACTTCATGTCCCAAAGGTTTCAGGCAGTGAGGACTCCTGGTTCCTGTTGGGAATTAGGCTTGGGGGAGTGGGACCTGTGTCATATTTCAGCTGTAACTCAGAGGGTGTGTGCTGGAGCTCTGGGTTACCTGTTGGGCCTGGTGGAGCTCCTCTGTGTGTGCTGCAGAGGGTCATGGGTTCCCCCTCTGCCTGCAAGGGGAACGGCTCCTGGTGGCTTCAGGCTTCCAGACTGGCTTCAGGTCAAAGTTCTGCCAAAGCCTGAGACGTGCACGTGTTTCCAGGGTGCATGATAAACTCCTGAGTGCTCGGTTCTGACTGAAATAAAATTGCAGCAGGATGCTCTGCTTGGTTGTTGTGTGGGCAGCACAGTGAGGCGCCTCCAAGCCTGACTCTGGAGCTGCCACTGGAGATTCCAGAAGCCCAGGGAGGTTTGGAAGGGACCTTAAAGGGCATCAAGTTCCACCCCCTGCTGTGGGCAGGGACACATTCCACCATCCCAGGTGGCTGGAAGGCCGTGTGGCAAATGGGATCCTGCTAAAAATGCTTCTTCTGGGGCCTGAGGGGGTGGTGGCACTCAGCTGTGCCTGCAGGAGGGGACAGCAGTGAGGGCTGGGGACACTTGCACCCGCACAGGGGCAGCTGCTGGTGGATGGAACATCTCCCGGAGCTGGCAGCCTGCATGGAAGAAAGTAAAAAAGGAAAAGCCATCCCCATTTCAAGTTGTGGTATTTTGACTCAGTTAAAATATTTATCTAAGAAACCTAACGGGGAAACGTAAAAATGTAAGTTTATGGAAGTTCCAAAGAACAGGAAGAAAAGACAAAAGGCCTGGGAGAAATACCACAGTGTTTTCATTCTTTTAATGATTATCTGGTGGGTTTTTTAAGTGCTTGGGGATGAAGGACTCACTGTATTGGTGTGACTACAAAGTACTCACAGAGTGTCACTGTTCCAGGCAGGACTCATTTTCTGACATCCCAGATTCTTGAGCTCTGTATGTGTAATACCAGCTATTCCCCATCCGAATTTATTGCATCCAGCTTTTTAAGTAATGGGCCAAGTAATGATGGCAGATGCTATAATCATTTTTTTGTTAATGATTTAGAGCTCTGTTTGCACAATAATTAGTTCTGCACAGCTTCATGGCACAATACAAGAGTTATGCTCTCCTGACTTTCTACTCAAGTTAAATGAGACTGCTGAGCCTGGAGGGTGCAAGGCAGTGCAAGGGTGAGCCTGGGAGCTTCAGACCCAGGATTCTTGCAGCCTGATGGGTGTCACATGTTGTCTGTGGACTGCACTGGATGCTTGGAAGAGCCCGCTTGCTTCCTGATGGCAGCACAGCTGGGCTGTCGCTGCTCACAGCAGCAAATGCAGACAGTGCCTGAAAATCCCAAACATTTGCCCCATCCTTACTGAGGGGCACATGGGTCCCGAGGGCTCTGAAAACCGCTTGAAAGAATCAGCTCTTGGTGCAGGAGAAAAATAATAACGTTCTCTGTGTACTTCTGGGATGACCAAAGTGGTGTGTGGGGGAGTTCTGTTGCTGCTGCAGCTCCTGGTCGCTCCAGGCAGGACTGGTGTGGTTCCTTGCTCAGCTTTCCCTTTTGTCTGTTTAGATTTTCAGCTGATGAGCAGAAAGGTCTTGATTCACACTTGGCACAACACGGCTCTGATCTCAGCAGCAGATGCCAGATGCTGCCGGAATACAAAGAAATAATGAAAGTAACCCCAAATGTGAGTCAGCTGTAGGTGTGATGGGGGTGCCTCCTCTGCTTTGTCTTCCTCTGGCATTTCTTGCTCCATCCACTCTGCCTTCAGCTTCAGTCTCAGCTCCTCATTTCCCCTGTATTCTTCTCCAGCTTCGCTCCCTTTTGTCTCTTTCTGCCTTTTGCCATCCTCTTGCTGCCCACTCCTGTGCCGTGACCACGTGGTGGGGAGTGATGTTCCCCACAATGATAATGAAAATCCCATTTCCATTCCACTTCAGCTCCCTGGCACCCCCAGTACCATTTTTAGTGCCGTCTCAGCAGCAGACATTTCATTTATGGAAATTGGGAGTGTTTGTTCCTTCTCTAAACACGACCCTGAGTACTGGTGTCATTGCAGAAGTGCTAACTGCAGCCAGTACCTCTTGGAAAAGCACTGACTCACTTCACCTCTTCATTGTGAATCACTAATTTTATTTTCTCCTAATGCTGCCTGGAGTTTCTCTAGTTCTGGAGGTCACTGGAGCCTTGTAACTGCAGCCAGAAGTGTTTTAAATGGTCATTGTGCAGTGTAGCAATGCCATCAATCTCCCGTGCCATTATTTTATCTAAAAAGTTGGATTTCATTCCCACTTTCATATTTAAAGCAAAATTACTGGCAGGCTGCCATATCGTGTGAGGCACAGAGAGTGGGAACTTGTTCATAAAGGTTTATTGTGAGTGTGACTATTACCTACTGGTTTGGGATATTTTTCAACAAATCAAGACCTGCTGGTAGCCAGGTGGGTTTTGAACACAGTCTTTTCTTCTGAATTGCTCTTATTTTATTCTTTCATTTCCAAGCCAGTCTGTAGTCTAGCTCAGATAATGATTAGATCTTTTTGATTGAAGTCTCATCAGCATCAGATGCTGGCTTGCCCAGAAATACCTTACTTTTTGGCTTATATATGTATATGAAAATAAAAAATAAAAAAGAGAAAAGAAAAAACTCAGAAAATAATAGTGGAATGTAAGTCTGGGGCATATTGAATTAATTTCCTGTTCCACTTCTGCATCAGCTAACCAGACAAATAACCAATTTGTTAAGGGCTCTGCTACTTCCTTCAATCACTTGCTCACAATACACTTTTTTACATTTTATTTCCTGGTTTTTCCATTTCAATTCCTTACATCCCCTGCAGGTCTCTCTGTTTTGGTGCCAACAGCAACACAGCCAGTGAGGGAGGGCAGGCTGTGATCCTCCACCTCCCAGCAGCCCCATCCCTCTCCGGACAAGGGTTTGCTTTTCAGTGCTGGGACAGCGAGCTCTTTGATGCACATCCCTTGGGGAATCCAAACTGAGGATCTCCCCGGGGCTGTGCCTTCATTGCCTCGTTGGTGGCAGCAGGAATTGCAGCTCTAAGTGGGTTCCCAGTTTATTGAGCTGTTCTGGCAGCAGTGAGGTGGGAATATCACCAGAGGGAAGGAGGGAGATGCCGTGGAATCCCAGAAGGGTTTGGGCTGGAAGGGACCTTGAAGCCCATGCTGTTCTAGGGACAATTCCACTGTGCCAGGCTGCTCCAAGCCCCATCCAGCCTGGCCTGGGACACTTCAGGGGCAGCCCCAGCTGCTCTGGGCACCCTGTGCCAGGGCCTGCCACCCTCTGTGTAAGGAATTTCTTCCCACCATCGTGTGTCACGGTCTGTACTGGGAGCAGGATTAAGCAATCTGAACGCAAGGTTTTCATGATTTTCCTCTCCTGCTGCATGATGGTACCTTTGGAGGTTGGTACAGTGCTGGTTAACAAAGTGTGGTGTGGCTTTTTGCGCCGTCCAGTGCATTTTGTGGGCTTGTATTTGTGTTTAGGAAATTGATCCTGGACGCTCTGCCAGGGATGTCATTCCAGAGAAATGGAGGCAACAAGGAGGGAAAACCAAACAGCACTCTGGGTTTCTGGCTAAACCGCCTTAACTGCCAAATGGTTCCTTGCAGAGACACAGTCCTGTAGGAAAATCTGTAAGAAAAATAAAGATTTGTAACCTGAGAAGTCTTGAGCAGAACTTGCAGAGGGCTCCAGTGTTCTCTGATGGAGAGGGGAGGAAGTACAGCCAGTCAGCTGCAGTGTTGTGGAGCACAATAAATATTTGATGACCACAGACTGTCCTTTGGTTCCTAAACAGTGTGGGACAGACTCTGCTCTCAGATGGTGTCCCCACATTTGTGACTTTGTGAATGTCCATGGTTGAGGACAGAATTTGGGTCACACACTGCAAAGTCTGCACGTAAAATATTCGAGAGCCACATAAGAAAACTCTCCAGGCTGGCACTGTACTGGTGCACATTAGGGCAGCAGTTGTTATGAATCTAATGGCATTTTGGGGTTGACCATAAAAATACTTTGGCCTAAGGCTGGAATTTGATAAATAAGATGAATTGGACCGTTTCAGTGCTGACACAATTTTGATACATATTTTGAAACACACTATGTCCAAAAGGGGGTGGATAGAAAATGATTTATAAAGACAGCTCAGTAGGTGCAGTGGGTTAAAAAATCCTTATGGGGGGGAAATAACTTGGGCAACTTTTTACCATTTGAATTCCTTTATTGTAACGCAGCCAGAAAGTCAGTGGGAAACTGGGGAGGGAATAAGTGTGAAAAGCAGCAGCAGAAATCCCCTCATTTTATGGTAATTGTGAGCTTTCAGACCAGCTACCACAGTAACTTTTACTTTCTGGTTTTCTTGCTGTCAAACAGTAATAATTTTAAATTTGTCATGCTGGAGGGAGATGCCAATATCAAACTGAAAATGAAGTAAACGGTTTTGATTGGAATTGAAAAGGAAGCGTTTCCTGCTTTAAGCTAAGTTTTAATTTAACCTAATTACACAATAATGCAATCGGTGTTTAGTTAATCATGAAAGGTGAAAATTCAGCAGCAAGGCAGGAGGCGCATCCTCACCCAGCACACGGTGTGAGCTCTGCAGGTTGGCAGGGAAATACGGAATTCCTGGCTGTACAGGTTTACATCTGAGTGACTCTCCGTGTCCCTTCATGTGCTTTTCCCTCTGGGACTTTTCCAGAGCTGTGTTTAATACAGAACTGCTGGGACACCCGTGAGTTATGGGACAATAATTCCGTGTCAGGTACTGGGAGAGCGAAGCTTATTTTACAAGAATGCCCTTTGATGGAAGTAGGGCCCCTAATTCAAACTGGAGTGCGTTCTGAGAGACATCTACATGCACACAATAAAATCCAGGGAGAACAATTTGCATGGAAAAGCCAGGAAACAGCTGGGCTTACAGACAGCTCCGATTTTAGGGGTGGTTTTCTGGGGGAGCAAGGGGAGAGTCAAGCAAAAGAATTTAAATTCAGGTCATTTTTGAGAGTTTTTTATAATATTGCATATGTTGGAATATTTTTTTAAAATACAGCTGCGTGCTGGCTGCCTAAACCAGGTGGTTTCACCTTACATTAATATTTAGGTTGTTATTCTTTGTAATTATCAGCCAACAGTAATGGTAACAGACACTTACTTGTCTGGCTCATATATGTCTCTATTTGCTCTTACTTTAAATTCTTTCCCATAGATACAATTCAGCACAATCAATGCCAACAAAATTATTTTGAAAGCAGATTAGATTAAATATCTCATCCCTTACTGAGCTTCCCATTGGCGTGTGAGACGATCCTTAGAGAATTAAGATTTGTTTCAGGGACAGAAATGCTCACATGAGATTGCACAGCCTCTTGATGGCCATTTTTTTCTTTAACTATTTGACAGAAGTGCCTGGCCAGGCTAAATTCAGCTGGTTTTGTATTTGGGGAGGTTGATGACTAACACCAGAGAGGGGGAAAAAGTGTTTGGGAAGTGTTTTTCTGGAGAAGCTTGTAGGTGGTTTTATTCCAGGTTGTCTTGCTGGTGACTTGGGGCTTTCCCAGAAGGATGTCACGGGGTCGTGGGGTCACAGATTGGTTTGGGTTGCAGGGGACCTTAAAGCCCATGTGGTTCCAGCCCCCTGCCAGGCTGCAGGTCAGGGGGGTGTTGGGATGGGACAGCTGTGTGTGAGCGGGACCATTCCCAAACCCTGCTGACTGGGTTCTGCATTGGGAGTGTCTCAGATTTGGGTTGATTTTAAGTGGAAGTGTGCTGCTCTTTGGTGCTGGTCTCAGCCAAATCCTTGCCCTTACAGAGCCAGGAGGGTGTTTTGAGCTGGGAGATGAAAGGATGGTGTGGTTAGAGTGATGGGATTTGCACCCTGGGCTGCTCCCCAAAACTGCGGTGCAGGGAAGGCAGAGCAGCCTCATCCCCTCGTTCTTCCCCATGTCCTGCACACCTTGGAGCATCAACCCCGTCATCCAGAGGCCTGCCCACACCCACACCTGCTGAGGGAGCTGTGACAGCTCTAATGGGCTCACTGCAGGCACTTGGAAAGGAGCCTTTCACCCCTGGACTGTGGTGGAACCGCCTGGTGTCCGTCCCACGCCCCTCCCTGCAGGGGTACAGCCAGCTCTGGTTGTGCACAGCAATTTCCTGTGGGATTTAAACCCCAGAGTCTTGGATGCAGGATCCTACCTGGCCTTTACATGGTGTTAAAGCAGGTCGGAGCAGATTTGTAATAAATGTAAAGTCTCAGCCTCTCCCTGCTCTTCCTGTGACCAGTCCCTGGGTTTTGTAATCAACAATAAGTCCCAAGGCTGGAAAACTGCCCACCAGAACACTGTCATTCCAGATGGTTTAGGATGATAATTTTATGTAGGTTTATTAGGGTGATTTGGTGTCTTTGCTACTTCGTGTACTTATTGTAGCCAATAATTTAATGGAAAATCAGCGATTGCTGTGAGTCTGGAAATAAAGTTTGGGAGTTTCCTATTGTTACTGCTTTTTGTTGGGTTTATTTAAACCAGGAGTCACTCTTCTTAGCTATTCATTTCCCCAGCCCAGCAAAAAAAGGGAAGGGGGACAACACAGCCAACAGTGATTTATTTCTTTAATGCATTTTTAATAAGTAGACCCCCAAGAACGAAGCAGTGGTGCATAATTACCTTACCCTGGCTACAAAAGTTGGGCTGCCCCCGCTGAGGGCGGGTTATTTAACACCTGGTGAGCAGGAGTGGGTGCCCTGCTGGGTTTGGAAGCTGGCACTGCCTCTGGGGTTCACAGCTCTTCCCCAACAGCAGTTTCTCAGTTTCTGAAGTGTTTTTGCCTGGACTTTGCACCAGGGGTTCCTGCAGCTCTGCTGCTCTCCTGTGTCCTTGCCCTCCCCCTCCTGTGCCCTCCGTGCACTTCCTTCAGAAGAGAGGCAGGAGCTCCTTTCCAGATTGCAGTCTCCTAAATTAAAGCAAGCCAAATCCATTTGAATATTGCATTTGCCTACAAGGACCTCCTGCTAACTTCTGTGTTTTTCACAATTGCGTTTTCCTGGTTTTGTTTAGTTTTTTTCATCTTTATCACTTCCCTGCTGCTGACTAAAGGAGCTACACAACAGGGGAAAGTGTGACTAACTCAGTGCCTGCACAGGGGAAAGAGTGAGGCTGCTTTTACACAAGCTGGTGATAAATGCACAGAGTAAACAGAATGGAAAAGTGGAGAAAAACAGCACCTTTTTTCTACAATCTCTTTTTTTTTTATAGCAATGTTAGTCATTCCTTCCAGCAAGTACAGGTTAAAACAGTTTCCATCACGAGATTTCTTGCAGGGGAAGCAGTATCAGCTGAAAATTTGTGCTTCCTTCTGAAATTGTTTTTAACGTCTCTTGTTGTAAGAAAGTCCAAAAAATGTTTTTCCTCTTATTTCCGGTGTCTCCTTTGGTTTGACAGCAATTCACGGAGATGCAATGTTTCTCTTTCTCCCATGTCCTGTGTCAGCTTGGCAGCTTTTTCCTACCTCAGCTGGGAGGGAAAGCATTTAATCAGTGGGAAAAGGGCAGGGGGATTCACCCAGGAATAGGTTTGAAACTGGTTTTAATTTTGGTTGGAGTGGATTGCAGATGACATGGCCCCTTTAATTAAGGGATCTCATTCCCTTGTTCTCAAGCTTGCTGAAGTCAGTGGAGAGATGCCACGGACTGCAAAGGGCTCTGGAGCAGGTCCAGTCTCCTTTTGTGGTACAGAAACGCTTCTTCAACAATTTAAGAGCTTGGAGGGGCTGAATCAGAAGCCAACAAGTGTTGGCTCAAGTGTTGGGTCAGAAACACAGGTCTGAGCTCAGCCGTGTTTCCCCCTCATGTACTGTTACAGCAAACCTTCCTTCCTATTTTTCCTCAAGTATCCCAGCACAGCTTTGGGAAGGGAAGTCTAATTTGTGAATAAATACAGTATTGTGGTGTTTGTTTAATGCCTTTGTTTGCTTTGAAAGTTCGTCCCGTGCTAATGAATTTACAAAACCTACATTATCCATAAAACTGTCGCTGGTGCAGAATCCTGTAATAACTCAGATAACGTGTTTAAACCACGAGTGAGTTTGCTCTATCCTTGAGTTGATAAATTGTGTAGCTTCATTTGGTAGGAATCAGCAATTTTATGTGGCAATTAATTTTAACAGCAATAGGGAGCCAAAGGAGTAAATTTTTATCCTTGGTTTTCTGCACATGTAGGGGAATATCCTCGTGTTTGCTGTGCAGGTTGCTGCCCTAGGATGCAATGTGTGTCTGTGTGCAGGGAATCTCACTTCACAGGCTTTATGGCCACTCCAGCTCGTGGTCCAACCCTCCAGATAAACCATTCTGGGGATTTCTCATCTCTTAAAATATGCCAGAAAGAGGCCAGATGACCAAAAAAATCCCTCCCCATGAGCTGTGTTGCTCTACCCCCTCTCTACTGCATGAACTTGCTGGTTGCTTTTTTTTGTTGTGTAAGTCACCACCAACAGGGATGATGCCAAAGTCATGAACTTGGAGTCAGAGAGGAAGAGATCAAGTTTTTCTGAAGTGATTCCCATTGTTTGTTTTCCCTTTGCTGCTCTCTGATATCCAGCCTGGAAACATCCCCTTTGTACAGTTGGCTGGGAAACTGTAATTGTGTAGGATCTGATCTGGGAACCAGGAAAGCCTTAATTCCAATCTCAGCTCCTGCCACCAGAGTTACATAGTGGAGCGAGTCATTTGACTTGATAATTTATGTCTGTGGCACTGACTGCATCCTCAGCAGCGTGCAGAAGGCACCGGAGTTCCCCTAGAGCTAAAATCTGTCTTGAGGCAATAAAAAAATGCCAAGAGACCTAATTTGAAAGGGATTTATTTAGGATGTTCTTAAGTAACATCCACATTTTGGGGTTTTGCTGTTTGTGAAACAGGCTGGAGAGATGTGGGGGCCTTGCTGGGAAAAGCCAGACAGACACTGCTGAACTCATGGGGTAAATAAAGGTTTTATCATAGAACCAAAGGTGCCTGTGGATCCTGAGCCTCATGTTTCAGGTGCTGGTCTGCCATCCATGACCATGGAGCTGTCTGTGTCCCTGTGGGTGCCACTGGTTTGTCCGTGACTGGGCGTGGATTTCCAACATCATCTGTGTTACAGCAGTTCCCAGAGTGGAGCGATGGCTCCAGGATGAGGTTTGGGGAAGTCATGAACAAAGTCGTGAGCCCGATGGAAATTTCATTTTGTTCCATATTTATTCTGCTGTTTGGGGTTGCACGGAGCTGCTGGTCTGTAAAATGAGGTCGCAGCCAGGAAAGAAAGTTGGGGAGCTGCTGCTTTAGAGTTTGGGTTGAAGTTAATTGTTTGTGTACCTCAGAGAGTTGCACTGGTTTTTAAACAAGGCAGCTGGGTTAGAAATCAGTGGGAATTCATTGTGAAACACTTTGTGTGATGGCTGGCACTTGAACCTTGCGCTCCCTTGGTGCAGCACCAACTAGAAATTTCGAATTGGCTGCTCAGAGTTGGCTGTGTAGTCACCCAGATATTTCACCACGTTATTTCAGAAGTCCCCGTGGCTCCAGATGCTCCAGGGCCATGGAGGAGTTCATTGTAGTCACAGTTGGAAAAGTTGTTCTGGTGCAGTTTGTGTTATGCTCCCACATGTTTAGAGAGGAGAAAGGTGGATACAGAAAGGAAGGCCAGACTAATACTGGTTTGAGAAGGAAAAGTCTGACCAGTGTGGAATTGGATGTGAAAAACGCAATACCAAAGGTGTCAGCTTAGTGTCTTCAAAGCAAAATATTCTCTTATTTTTTCTAAGATGAATCACCTATGAAGTAATAATCTTTAAAAATCCGAGTCCTCCTCAAACACCAACTCAAAATGCCGATAATTTGCGGAAAGGAAAATCTTTATTTTCATGCACAGAAGCTGTGGGCAAAAACCTGTTAAAACAGCTGAGCAGGGTGCTTGAAAGTGCTTTTCTAGGGGATTTCTCTGTCCAGGTGCTTGCATATGCTTTCCAAGGAGGATTTCTCTGTTGGGCCCCATTTCCTGACAGCTTCTCCATTTTCTCTTTTTTCTGCCGTGAGCTCTGTGATGTCCCCACCACCCTCCTGCTCTCCTGGTTCAGTGGTGCAGGATTATTTTCAAGGTGAATGTTTATATGCAGGCCCTGTTCACGAGAAATGACTCATCTATGTAGTTTTTGAGTCGTGCAGTGCTGACTCTGGACATATATTTGTTTTTGTATTTGTTGCTCCCTTCTGAAAAAATCCCGAACAAATATTTAAAGGCGTTCTGCTTAGGCTGGAATTGTAATTCATCTTCAAATCGCTGTGCTTTGGGGATATTTGGTGGAGGGAGGCAGAACAGCCCTCCCTCAACATCCCTGCCCCAGGGATGCCACGTGGGAAGCTGCAGGTTGCTCCTGCTCCTCCAGTTGCAAACTCAGCATTTGAAGGAGAAATTTCGCCTCGTTTTTATGGTTTGACTTGTGACTTTATTGTTGCATGTTCTGAGTTCCAAGGAGGAAAATAAATAGCAGGAAAGGAAAGGAGAGTAGGGTTTCCGTGTGCTTCCTGCATCAGGGACCCGTGCTCTGTGTTAGCTGCTGATAAGGAGGTCCTAAACCCACAGGTTTTAAACCATGGCACATGGCTAAGCACCAGGGAAAAGAGATGCATTTTTTGTCTCTAAAGTAGCCCAAAGACTGTGGCATTTGGAGCACCTCTGCTCTGGAGACAGGCGGGGAGAGCTGGTGTTGTTCAGGTTGGAGAGAAGGCGGCTCTGAGGAGACCTTGGAGTCCCTTCCAGTGTCTCAAAATGCTCCAAGAGAGCTGGAGAGTGGCTTTGGATGAGGGCCCAGAGTGACAGGACGAGGGAGAATGGCCTCAAACTGACAGAGGGCAGGATAAGATTAGGTTTTAGTAAGAAATTCTTCCTGCAGGAGTGAGGAGGCACTTGAAACCCAGAGAAGCTGTGGCTGCCTCATCCCTGGAAGTGTTCAAGGCCACAGTGGACAGGCCTTGGAGCAGCCTGAGATGGGGAATAGGAATGAGGTGAGCTTTGAGGTCCCTTCCAGCGCACACCAGTCTGTGTTTGGGCTGCTGCTCTGTGTGTATGCGCAATGCTGCTGCTCAAGGTTTGAATAAAACCACTTCATGCATCTCTCACCTCAGTCAATAAAACGTGCTTTGATTAGGAAAGCCTGATGTCCGTCCTGTGCTCTGTCAGATTCCTGGTCCTCAGGAAGGGCAGTGTTCATGGCTCAGTCCCCACTCAGCTTTGAAATGCTGAAGCTTCCATATTGCTCCTTCCTGCACCCTCCTCTTCACTCCCCAGATCCAGCCTGCTCTTGAGAGCTTTGCATCGTTAGGGAACTGAAGGAATCCACCTCCTGAGTTCCTCGGTGACGCCATGAACCGTGGGTGCAGATGTTTGTGTTCAGGAGTCCAGAGCTCCTCCCTGCCTGCAGTAGGTCCAGGTTCACGTGGCTGTTGTACAAACCCCAGCCCGTGTGCCCGTTTTCCCTGCTGGCACTTCAGCCTCCGAGTGTTGGCAGCGCTGCCCCAGAGCAGCGATTGTGTTTGCTGCTCCCTAGCAACTCGGTGCGCCGGTTCAATTACAAAGGGCTCGGAAAAACGCGCTCCATCTGGTTTTCCAGCCCCAGATGCGACCACCCCAAAGAGTGATCTAATTCTTCTCTATATAGACTTGAAAACTTCTCACCAGTTGGTGGTGCGGGAAATCAAATGAGAGTCCTTAGGAGCAATAAGATCCACATGCTGGCCTAATTGCACATGGAGCTACACTGCTGCTCCTGCTCCAGTGTGTTTGCGGTGCTGCTCTCAAAGGCGTATTGTTAGGCGAGGGGAAAACCCACAAACCTTAATTTGAGAAATAATTTAATGTGGGCCAATAATTAGCTATTCACGATGGGGGCCCCTTCGTGTCTGGTGTGGTGTGTAAGGAGAAGGCGGGCAGGGCTCACAGGCAGCCTTGGTCTGCAGGCCAGGGGATGTGGAAAGGGACGATATCTCATCCTGCTTTTCAGTACAGTCCTTTTAGTCGACATGAGATCATCTGAGAGTGTTATCCTTGCTTTAATGTGGTTTGGGTTTTTTTTTAAATTAAGACCAAAAAAAATGGTGCTGCTTTCCACCTCTGCAGAGTGAGTCAGGATAGGACAAAGGGGAATGGTGTTAAACTAAAAAGGGCAGATGTAGGTTGGATATTTGGAAGGAATCTTTCCCTGTGAGGGTGGCAGGCCCTGGCACAGGGTGCGCAGAGAAGCTGTGACTGACCCTGGATCCCTGGCAGTGGCCAAGGCCAGGCTGGATGGGGCTGGGAGCACCCAGGGATAGTGGAAGGTGTGGAAGGGTGGAGCTGCATTATCTTGAAGAACTCTTTCAAACCAAACCCCTTTGTGATTTTGTGGTTGTGGAGAAGGAGAGGCAGAACTGACGAATGGAGAGGATCACACAACCCTGACAGAATGCTGAAGCATAAAATTTCCTCCCTCCTCTGTTCTGCAGAAGGTGCCATCCTGAAATTCCTTGTATAGGAATTTTTGCTGGCTTAGGGCTCTGGGTCAGACCCTTGTCATTTTAAGCTTGTCCTGAGGTGCCGGCAGCTCATCCTGCCCGGCCAGCACTGCGCTCTTCCACACGTGAAGGGCGAGCGAGGGAAGGTCTGAAACCAGCTTTGTACACCCTTACAGCTTGGGACGGAGCTTTTCCGAGGGGTGCCAGCCTGGAGCCCTGGCTCTGTCTCTCGGAGCGAGGCCTGGCTCGTGGCAGGGCTGTTTTCTGTCGGGCTTTCCTGTGGGAGCCCCGTGCCGCGCACAGGAAGCGTGGCCGGGCCCGCGGCCATCGGCGTCCCGGGCAGCACGGGGAGCGGTGCCAGCCCCGGCCGAGGGCAGGAGAGCCCCGGGCAGCCACCGAGGTGAGCCCGGCAGCCCGCAGGAAAAATAAAAAACCGCAGAGAGGCGCGACCCCTCGGGACCCGTGTTTTGTCAACAAATCGAGCGGGCGCTATTTTAAGCCGCTATGTACCTCACGCTTCCTGTTTTTCAGAAGAAACTTCTTGTTTTTTGGCTTTTATGTTGACGGATTTATTTTAACGGCTTGTTCCTGAGCCGCTGTGAAGGACTTTTCCCTCCCACGAGGAGCGAGGGAGGCTCCCTGGGTCTGCCGGGGGGAAGGACACCCTCGTTCCCCTCGCAGGGGCTGCTTGGAGGGTTCCTGGGTGCCCGTGGAGGTGGGCAGCCGTGTGCTGGCTGTCGAGGGCACGGTGCTGAGCTGAGCCATGTGTGGCTCTCTTTCGAGGAGCAGTGGCCCAACCAGTGAGGACAAAGTAAATAGTGTTCATTTCCTGCTGACCTTTTAACACCGACAGATGTTTTCTCTTACAAGTACCACAGGCCACTTCAGACCCTGACCTCATCAAGTGGGCTGCTGCCGTTTTCAGGCTCGGCAGTCTATCAAACTCCTTATTTAACCTGCTCTGCTGAGACCTGCCTGCAGAAGTGGATCTCCTACCTTGGGCAGGACTTGCGTGCATTTGGTATTTCTGACTTTCTTTTCTCTGGATGGATCAACCACTTCCTCCTGATTTTTGTGCTCTGTGAAGGATGGCAGATGTTTCCTGTGATGGGCTCTATCAGGCAGCTGGGGGAAGTGAGTTTCCCTTTATAATATTTTCCCTAGCATTCCTCGCACAGGTTGGATTTGAAACCCCGTGGCTGGACAGTAAGTCCATCACCCTTATCCCTGTTTGTGGTGGTTCAGCAGGGTGAATGGGATTTTGGAATCACCTCCAAGCTCAAAAAGTAAAAGAAAGGCAGTGCTGGAGCTGGGTCTTTCACCTGTTTGGAGCCATCCAGGACTGGTTGGTGCCTTCTCCTCTCTGCCCCATGGGTCTTGGTCCAACCAAGGGAATCAAAAGGATTTCAGCTCCATCCCAGTTTACTCTGCCTGGAGATCACATTGGTGTTGCTTTTTTGCCATGGTGTCTTCCTCCCACATCACCTGGATGATGATGGGTGGGGATTTCTGCAGGAATCGGAGCAGTTTGGAATGCAGATGTGGTGGGAAGAGCAGTTAAGCTCTCATCCTGACACGGGCCAAGGAACACGCAAGTCTGGCCATGACTTGTGTGCCCAGAACATCAGAGATGCCTGGTTCATCCAGGAGACACTTAAAGGTGATTTTCCTGGTGGATTTCCTGGCCAGAGCCTGTGCTCTTCTGGCAGTCCTGCCTGGAGACCATGGGAGCGAGCTGTGCAGTGAGGTAATGGAGGAGGAGACTGTGGATGGTGTGTGTGCCATCAACTCCTTGGAGACCTTTCCCTGTGTGAATGAAGAGCCTTTTTCCAAAGTCGGTGTGGCAGGAGTGTCTCATGGGATGGCATCAAGCAGGGTGAGGTGTCTGTGTGCCTGGGATGAAAAAAGCCAGTTTATTTGCTTTGCTGTGTGACACAAAGCTTGTCCTGGGTTCAGAGAACAAATCCCAGAATCCCACATTGGTTTGGAAGGGAACTTAAATCCCATCCAGTGCCACCCCTGCCATGGCAGGGACATTTCCACTGTCCCAGGTGCTCCCAGTCCCAATGTCCAGCCTGTCCTTGGGCACTGCCAGGGATCCAGGGGCAGCCACAGCTGCTCTGGGCACCTGTGCCAGGGCCTCACACCCTCACAGGGAACAATTTCCTCCTGCTTCTGGTCTTCTTAACCTTTCATGTGAGGGAAATTAGAGGTATGAATAATTAGCAGTATGATTTTCATTTATTGTGTTATGTATCTGGAAAGGGATGTGTGTTAATCCAAATTTCACAGATGTACCTTTATAGACTCTTTTTAATAGCATACAGAACATAAATTGATAGATACTCCCAGATTGTCATTTGTGGGGTTTTTTGTCTTTCTCTAAAGAGATATTTTGTTTCATATTTGTTTTTTCAGTACCCTTTGTCTGTACTTGGTGAAAGATGTTCAGAAGTTTTATTTCATGAGTTGTGATTCTATCCAAGAGCAGCTTTTCTGTGCAGGACAAGGGGAAACAAACCCTCTGTGAGTCAGGTTACCCTCCTTTCCTGTTAAATCAAAAAGAGAAGAATGCAAATTCTTAAAAATTCCTGACTACTACCCAAACATTACCAATTTTAGAGTTTCTAGTTTAGAGAAAATGACTCACAGGCACTTTTAATAAAGGATTGCTCAAAATAGAGTGGAATGTGATTCACATTAAAGAACGAAGACCCAAGAGAGGCAACAAAGAAGAATTTAACCTGCTGCTCACTCATCCCCATGAGGATATTGGGACAGGGTGGTTGAGATTCTCCTCACAGCACCTGGCACTGGGGGAGCAGCGTGCAGGGATCCTGCCCATCTTGTTTGTAGGGTTTTATTGGTCAGTGTAATTAGGCAGTGCCTAATTGTTGAAGGTACCCTGAAGATGGCACCTTTGAGGCTGAGGTAGAAGCAAATCTGCAATTACAAACCTTTTGTTCCCCAGCACTGAGCGTGTGCCCAGCACCACTCAGTTGGGCTATTCTGAATTTTAGGGTCACCATGGCAAGGGAGATGTCCCATCCACAGCAGCGTGCTGCCTGGAGGGACTTGGAGTGAGGAGCCAGAGCTGGCTGTACCTGCAAGCGAGGAGCACTCACAAAAACCTTGTAACACAAGCCTTGTGAGAAGAATTGTTTAACAAATAGCCAGATAATCTAGTTTGCCTTCTCCACAGTGTTTTAGTCAGCTCTTCCTAGGTCCAACCTTGCAGAGATTTTATCTTGCCGGTCTGCAGAGGTGGCTGCTGGCTGTGGAAAGCATCCCTGACTTACCCAGTGGATTACTGGGCAAAATCGATTTTACTTGGTACATTCATATGCTGAAAAGCAACATAATAGCGTCTGCTTTGCTTCCACGCCTGAGAGGGGGAAGTGCCCCAACATGTGCTGGGGACCCTGCACGAGTCTGAGAGGCAGCTGAGTGTTCTGGACCATATCCATCACCAGTGTAATTCTGACAGCATCGTTTTGGCTGACTGAGCAGGACCTGCAGAAATGCCTCAGGTGAAGGGCTGATGTATATTTTGTGGCTGTCTCTACTTAAGTGCTGTACATTCCCCGTGAGCTACGAGAGCGAAGACCTTCCCCACGCTCCTTGCAGCTTCTTCAGTTGATATATGGTGTTTTCCCTCCTTTTTGTCAAAGTGTCCTCTGTCCTAGAGATAATGCAATTGCTATTCAGTGCCGTGCAAATACTCTTTTGTATTTGTATCTCTTTTCTATTTAATTATACTGTATAAATGTCCTCAGTAAATTTGATAAGTTGGGTGAAGGATATTGATTTTTGAGTCTCTCTTGTGCTGGGCTGCTTGTAGTAACAGCAGCTGTTCCCCAGGCCTGTTTCCTGAGGAGATTTTGAAGGTTCAGTGTTTAAGTAGCTACAGATAACAAAGGAATTTCTTTCTCTACACTCACATTTGATCTGCTGATTGTAGGGTTTAAGGCCAGAGAGAAAAACATTAGTGTTGGGAGCTTTGTTTTTTAAAGCCTCAGACTCACATCATCTGCAAAAGCAGGTGGGAGGGGAAGCCAAGAATAGAGCCAATGCCTTCATTCCTTTAACTAAAGCCACCAGCTTTGGGATGAAATGACAGAGGGATGCTCCCAGGGTCAGGTGAGGTCCTGGGGAGCAGTGGGAGGAACCTGAAAGTGTTTAAAGGCAGGTTGGATGGGGCTTGGTCTGGTGGAAAGGGGTTGGAACTGGATGGTGTGCAAGGTGCCTTCCAACCAAACCGTTCTGTGATTCTATGATTCTGTGACCTGCAGCTGGGCAGGGCCCCCCTCACCCCTCCATCACCCTGTGGTGACAGCAGGGGAAGGAGAAACCAGTGGGTGTGCGGGGAGGCAGAGAGCAGGGCAGGGAACTTGCAGGGTTAAAAGGGGAGGACCGGTGGTCTATTTTTAACTGCAGTTTTGAATGTGAAGTGTCACCGATGTTAAAAAAAGCTCCTGGTAAGTGGTGGGGAAGATGCAGGCGATAGTGCAAAGCCAGCTGCAGCTTTTTGAACTGTTCGCTGATGTTTGTGAGGAGGCTGCAAACACTTGGTTCGTGGTGATATCTTGGTTTTCCTTTCCTCAGCCCCAGGTCCCCCTGCACAAGTGACTTTCTTTAAACAGTGCTTAGCTCTCAGCCTCGAAAGATTATTTTTGTTCTTTAAGAGGCAAAGAAGAGAGAAATACAGATATCTGTGCACTTTCCTTCTGCGCTTGCTTTCGTCGCATTCGCTTGGAACATGAAATGTTTTCCTTTTATTTTTTTTATTTTTTTTATGCTGAAAATTGGGCGCTGATTTTCTTCTGGCTGATTTCCATGTATTTCTCAGACAGGATTTTTAGCCTTGATCTATAATGCAGGCCTGTGGCTGTTCTTGCTAAAAGTTTGATCCCACCAAGTCTTTCACTGTAAATCCTTATTTTCAGTAGCAAATTGCTTTGTGCAAACGTCACCTCTCAGAGGTTTGGGTGGGCACGGGGGGCACTGTCCTCGCATTGCCAGGCCCTGAGTGTCACTGCCATCCAGCCCAGCTTCCCCAGGCTTTGGGAAGGTGATGTTTCGGTGTTTTTGCTGCTGGCTGCGCTGAGGCAGGAGGCTGGAGCCATTGCTGTCAGGCCAGTGATCCGTGGGATAATGCGTGCCCAAGTCGGGGTCGTTTCTGTCTATTGTGTCACCGATCTGTGCATTAAAGGGACCCGAGTAGGTGTTGCTGCAATAAACCCCAGCAGCTCTATAGGAGCCGTCACAGTTCATTGCATCAATAATCTGTGTATTAAGGCGTCCTGAGCAGGCCCGGCCACACAATGGACCGTTATGGCTCCAGATGAGCCTGTGTAAATTTAGGTCAGTAACCTGAGTGTTGTTAAATCCCAAAATTGCCCTGTGAGGGAGAGCTGGCAAGGCTTGGAATAAAAACACGTAGATCATGCAAAGCTGGTGGTTGCAGAGGATACTCCTGACTAAAGGTTGGTGGTGGGAGAATGATTTCATCTTATTTATTGCTGCTATCTAAACCTGTCTGCTCACTGGGCTCTCCTTTGGCTCGGTGTGAGCGGTGCTGGAGGAGCAGCGAGGCAGAGGCAGGGATGGAGGGACAGGAGGAGGCAGAGCCCCACAGCTGAGCCATCCCGGAGCCACTCCGCGTCCCAACCAGCTCTTTCCCACGGGACTTCATGGAAACACTCACACATTTCCATCCTGCCTGTGCCTGACCCCGTGGAGCTCAGCATTGTCTGCAGCATGGCAGATCCCTGGGGGCTCCCCCACGCCCTTGGTTGCTCCAAAAGCCACCCTCCGTCCTCACTGCTGACCCATTTCACGATCCAAGCCCTCCTTGGTGCCTGATGCCCCAACACCTGGCTGGGCTCTTTTCCTCTCTGCTGTTCTTTGCATCCTGGCCCTTCCTTCCTTTCTCATTTCCCTCAGACAAGGCCCTTTTGTGGGTAGGTGGAGGGAGAGGAATGCCTCCAGCGCCGGCCGGAGAGCCCGGTTCTCATTGTGGGTGCACGCCTGAATGGAGACATAGCCTTGAACTCTTGAACTCTCTCTTTTTTTTTTTCTTTTTTTTTTTTTTTTTTTTTTTTTTTTTTTTTTTTTTTTGTTGTTTTTGTCGAGTAAAGCTGCTGTGTGCTGAAAACAAACAGGGCTCACTCCGGTGGAAAGAGATTGTATAGTGGGAACAGGTCTCAGACCACGAGAAAGGGGTTTTTCCATGTTTTCCGTTCTGAGAGTTTCCATTTGAGATTTTGCCAGCAGTTGGGCAGCAGAAGATGAATTAGCTGAGCTGTTAAAGGTATTACACGTGTTTCCCCCTTCCGAGACTTGTTAGAACATATTTTTTTCAGTGATAGTAATAAGTGTTACAAACAAAACACAGTTTTCCCCTTTGAATATTCCTTTACACAGAGCATCATCTACATTAAAAAAAAAGTACGTTAAGCAACATGAATAGCTTCAGGCTATTTTATTTCATGTTGCTAAATAAGTCAATGCAGATGAGTGCTTTTTATGTAAGAGTAGCTTGCAAATACAAGCACTAAGATAAGGGCAAGCTGTAACTCCAAAGATTTCCCTGAGACAGAAGAGTGTCACTGCTGCCTTTCACTATTCCCGGGACAGGGATTCAAAAAGATTGAATTTGTGCCATGTGTGGGGGAGTTCAATGTGCTGGAGGAAAGCCGAGTCTCCTGGTTTGCTGGGGCAGGAGGGGCTTCATCTGCACCCTTCAGGTGAGGGAGGCCCTGCCTCTGGGTGAACGGGAAATCTCCTGCAGGGCTTAAGGCTCCTCCTCTGGCCTTCCGCTGGGATTTGGACAAGTGGCCTGGTGGGATCTTTCCCCAGCATATGTGGTGTCCATGTAAGATTTGATTGTCTGATTCTGGTTGTGGAAGAATTTAGAAATTAGGAGTGAAGGTAGAATTCCAGACTTGGGGACACTCCTGTTGTGTGTCCTGTGTAGGGTTCAATGTGGGTGCCATCAATGTCCTTGTCACAAAATGCAGTGCAGCAGCACTTGGTCACAACTCAGGACACCGAGCATGTCATGGCTTTTCCTTAAGGATGTCCTCACTCTTATTTTGTTGTTTCTTTTAATTAGGAGTAGTGATACAGAGCAAAGGACTTGCAAGAGTCTCAAAGACAAGTGGTTCTGGTTGTAGTGTTGATACTTTGCCTTGGGCTCCCAAGGGAATGTGCTGACCCTGAGCTGGTTTGGGTTTATATTGCTGCTCTTGCTGTTTTGAACTTTCCATTGAGGAGCAATTCAGGAGTAACTTGTGAGTACTGCAGCAGTGTTTGCTACATGCAGGTGTTCAGTCACATCCTGCAGGGCAGGAGCTCTGGGTGCTGCTGTGGTGCCTCTACAAACCCCGGGATCACGGAGGGGAGTGGGCTTGGGGCACGAGCAGCACGGACTCGTGGGGATTGGGATTCACAGGGATTCACAGGGACATGGGATGTGTGTGGCAGGAGGGGGCCACAGAGGTTGGGAGGATGTGGCTCCTGGCCTCGTGGAGATTTTGGTATGCAGCTCATACTCAGGAAGTTTGGCCACCCTGATTGCAAACATACGTGTATTTGGAGATGTACAGCGAGATATCTGCCTCTTTCCTAATTTGATTTGCATTTATATGGGGAGAGGAAAACCACTGGAGCAGGGGAGTGGGTGGCTTTGTGTGGTTCCCCAGCCAGCAGAAGCTGAAAGCGATTTTCAGTTCCCGTTTAGCAGTATTTATTGTTTGGTATTTATTTAGTAGTAAGCAGAAGGAGACATCCGAAGGTAAGTGGCCATGTCCTGCCTCCTGGCACTGAGGAAGCTGGGTTTGCCTTTGTTCAGCTCCAGAGATGGATGAGCTCTCCCAGCCAGCTCCAGAGATGGGTAATGATGCCACGGCACAATTTGCAGTTGCCCTCCGTTAATCATGTTCCAAATTTAAAACATAAAGTGCTGTTTGTGAGGGTGAAAAGGATGAAGTTTGCCGTGTTATAGCTGGGGGAGTGAGAAGTGAACTGAACAAAACCAAACCTTGGAAGCAACAATAGCTGCACACCAGAGGGTTTATTTAAGCAGGACTTTTTTCATAGCTACTTCATCTTATTTTCCTCTTGTCCTTGCTCTTGCTTGCTCATCTATATGCAGCATATGGAAAGGTTGAAAAGTGGCAATTACTAAATGAGAGTCGACAGAAACTGTTCTCCAGCAGCTCCAGATGGGGTGAGTGATGCTGTTCCCAAGCTGCCGGCGCTTCACTCCGCAGTGTAAAATGCCCTCTAATGGACAAGTAACTGCATAACTCATCCAGCAAACCAGCAAATACTCATTTTTCTTAGGATTTCTAATCTGCTGTGCTGATTTTGGTATGGGAGCAGTTAATGGCTCGAGTAGAGAAGAGCTTTTGCTTACCCAGATGTGCAAAGAGTGAAGGTTCACCTTTCTCCAGCGCTGATCTTTGCGATTCGTGCAAGTCGGTAATTTGTAATTTAAGGAATTTTGGTAAAACGTAGAATGAGATTTTATTTTCTGGTATCGCAGGGACCCCTGGAGAATGTAAAATTATTTATGTATCTTTTCCTCTTGTTTTATCTGAAAACTTAAGGGTGGTTTTCCAGCCATTTACATGCTTCAGCAAGATTGGTGTGCATGTTATCAGCGTCAGATACTTAGAAAAACAAGATAAGAGAGGTTGAAGGAGGCCCATGATTAATTAGGAAATAGATTAGGCACTCTCAGAGCTAAGTGGATAATTGGGGTTCAGCTCCTGGTTATTGTTTTGCCCACCACCAACCTCTGAAGGCTGCTGGTTCAGGGTAAGCAGAGCATCGACCTGCTTCGCTTCTGGTGCCAGAAAGAGAGATGACAGTTATTTTCTTTAAAGCAATTTTCTTGCTGTCTGCTGGGGTTGTTTGTTTGTATTTCAGCTTTAGGAATGAAAGGAGTGCCAGTTCTGGTATTTCCTAGTTTTACTTGAAAGCTCACAGAGGATCTGTGGAGGGCTGTTACTACCTGACAAGGGAGCATTGTCTGGATTTTCTTTTCTCAAAGTCAAGAGCAAATCACTAATGCTGAAAATTGAAATTGGTAAAAGAAGTTGAAAATAAAAGGGATGTCTCACTCCCCTCTTTTTTGTACCATGGCTATTGTGGTAACTTGAATATTGTCATTTCAGTTGGTCTTCATAATATCTGTCTGGCTGCTGAGAACCCAGTCTGGAGAGCAATTTGTAGCCTGACACACAATTCTTACAGAAACTTCTTTAAAAATCCAGTTCCAAACAAAAAACCTTTCTCATGCTTTACACATCATTAAGATGGAGAGGAAGAAAAACACTACAAACCCATATGTCTTCTTTCCCTTTAAAGGGCACCTATATATAATTGTGATTCTTCTTTTCCTGAGTCAACAAGTAGCTGTGATGGAGTGGAACTGCTGAGGAGAAATCACTGTGACTTCCAGGCTCTGTAAGGGATGCAGGATCAGGCTCTCTGGGTCATCTTTGAAGCCTCATTATTTTAGCAGAGCCAGTATCTCGTTGCAGAGTGTTTTAGGATGTGGTCTGCAATCATCATGTGGCGTGTTGGATTCAGCAGCAGATGTGCAGGCTCATATGCCATTATGGTGCATTTTGTTCACTCATATAATAGCAAGCTCCTCAAAATTGTTACCACTTCTTCAGCACGAGACTCGTTCAGGGTGTCATTCACCTTTTCTGTGAGAAGAGGGGTGGAAGAGCCCTTTGTGTGCCACCAGCAGGTGCTCACGTGGGAGTGCTGGCTCTCCATGAACACGTTTAACCTGCTGCCGCCTCCCTGCTTTCCCTGCACATGGCAGGCAGTTGAAGGGTGAGGTTTTGGTTGTTAGGTTTTTGGGTGAAAAAGAAGCTGGAGAAATAATTCTTCCTGCCACCCCAGCAGCATCCAGGCATTCCCAGGCAGAAGACTTAACACAGAGCATCACCGAACACTCCGTGGTAGCAAAATCAGGATAATAGCTGCTAAAAACATTTAACCTAATTAATAATGGCACTGTAGCAAACCTAATTAACAATGGCACTGCCCACACTGTTTTGAGGGTGATGATGGTCTGGGGAGGATGCGGGCTGCTGGCGGGGTGTTGAGTTTAATCCCAGCTGGCAGCTCAGTCCCATGCAGTCACTCACTCGCTCCCGAGGGATGGGAGAGAGAATCAGAAGCACAAGAGTGAGAAAACTCGTGGGTTGTGATAAGGGCACTTTAATGGGGAAAGCAAAAGCCCTGCATGCAAGCAAAGCAAAGCAGGGAATTCACTCCCCAGTTCCCATGGGTGAGCGGGCGGGAGCTCAGTCATGCCCTGGACAGCAGGGCTGCATCACGCGTGGCAGTGACCTGGGGAGATGAGCACCAGCACCCCAAACATCTCCCTCCTCCTTCTTCCCCACCCTGCATGCTGAGCGTGGCACCACATGCTCTGGATATCCCAGGGTCGGCTGGGATCAGCTGAGTCCTTTCCCAGCTCCTTGTGTCCCCCCAGCCCCTCACTGGCAGGGCAGTGTAAGAAACAGAGGCCTTGACTCTGTGCAAGCCCTGCTCAGCAATAACAGAAACGTCCTTGGATTATGGACCCTGTTTCCAGCACAAAGCCAAACCACTGCCCCACACCAGTTACCACCAGGAAAATTAACTCTACCCCCTCCAAACCCGAGGTGTGATTTACAGCCAGGGTAGTTCTCCCAAAAAAAACGAGGGAAAGCTTTTTTTTGTTCTTTTTTTCCCCTCGCATCCTATTTCACGTGCAGTGGCTGAGCATGTTTAGTGGAGCAGGAAAGGTCAAACCCTGGCCCCACAGAAACTGTGATTCCTCTTCCCAGTGGAGGGAGTTTATATCTCTCAGGGATTATTGAAAAAAAAAAAAAAACCAAAACAAAACAACAACCTATTTTGGGTAATGAAATTCTATGTTTGTTCTATGTTTGTATAAATGTTTAATCTATTTTTGGTTCCTACTGGGCTATTTGGTTTAACGGTGTCTTAACACTGTGAGCTTCCTGTGTTGTCTCATTGTGCTGTAAAAGACAATCTCCCAAAAACCCATTCCCAGAAGGAGCGTGCTGTCTGTCCTTCCCTTGAGTGCTTCCCTCCTGCCCTGCAGTGTGCAGGGAGGCAGGTGAGGGGCTGGGCAGGGCACGGCTCTCCCGCTGGAGGGGACGAGGATGGCACAGTGTTCTCCGAGCGTTCCTCCCGCATTGTGCCGTCTCCTTTGTGCGCGTCCCTCCCCTGTCATTATCCCTGCGTGTCTCCTGCTCGCTGCCTTTCTGGTTCCCAGCCCCTCCTGGCGTCCCCAGCAGCTGCAGGGCTGAGCAGCGGGCACGGCCGGAGCTCGGGGAGCGAACACCCGGGGATGCTGACACGGGGCTGGGGCAGTGCACGGCTCCGAGGGCTGCTCTGCCTCCACATCTCAGCTCAGCTGGGATGGAGCTTTGAAAATCTGCACCTTTACACAAAGGAGGGCGCAGGGAGAGCTGCCCTGGTGGTACAGATACTGATGGTGCAGATTCACCAATTCTGCTCTGCTTCCAGCGGAGAGGACTGACATTCTGCAGCAATCATGAGTACAAAACCTTCTCCAGAAACCTCTCTTTTCCAGAGAGCCTGGGAAATATCCGGCAGTACCATCCAAACAGTTGGACTTGTTGAAGTGTAAGGAATTGTACATGTGAAAACCCAGTGGAGATGTGAGGAAAGAGGGATGGAATTTTTCCTTTGCTGTTTGGAAATGGGGCCTTTTGCAGTTGGTGGAGCTGGCAGCTTTCTGTAGTAGAGACTGTCCATTTTGTCGCTGCCATATTTCACAGAGGGCAGAAAATGTAGTCAGTTGGTTTGTCACAGAACGGGGTGTAGGGAACACCATCCTGCTTTCCCAAGGCTGTGCACAGCCAGGGAATGTGTGAGTTGTTGTGTCCGGAGCCCTGGAAAGAGAATCTCTTCATCTCCTGCCAGGGGCTGGGTGGGTGGTGGCAGTGCCTGTGAGGGATGCTCTAAAACAGATGTTGCCCTCTGGCACAGGGTGCCCAGAGAAGCTGTGGATGCTCCATCCCTGGCAGTGTCCAAGGCCGGGTGTGACAAGGCTTGGAGCACCTGGGACAGTGGACAGTGTCCCTGACCATGGCAGGAAGTTGGAACTGGTTCATCTTTAAAGTCCCTTCCAACCCAAACCCTTCTGTGGTTCTGTGATGATGTTTGTGCTCCTGCCCTACCTCCACCTGCCATAAAAAAGATGATACCAAAGTGCAAGCTGAGAAAGAGCTTAGGAGACAGAATGTTCTTCCTAAGATCACTTTTCTCTTACTTTTATCTAACAGTGCATCTTATTTTGGAAGATCACCTTTATTTCTTTTCATTTTCCATCAAAAGGATAAAAAAAGTCCTAATACAGCTTTCTCTGCACTCATTTTCTGGCTCATGGATTGTGCTCTTTAGCAGGCAGTATTTAGAAGCTATTTCAATGTGTTACGTCAGGATTGGTTTTTTTTCTTAGAGTGTTGTATTTAAGTAAATTCCTTCCTTTAATAAATAAATAGCTACTGGGCTATCATCGTGTCCAAGGGTTTTCAAGAAAATTTACATTTTGAAAGACACTATTGGAGGCTAACATGGCCATGCAATTACTGTATGTAAATCACTTCACTTGTTTCCTAATCTTGCTGAAGATGAAGTACAAATTTTGTGCGTGTGCCTCTCCCTCTCAAATTTCCTTAGACAATGAGGTTTTCTTGTTTTTAATTGCTGGCCATGATTTTTGTTCTGCCTAGCCTGATTGTGTTTATTTTATGGTGGGGGACATTTAGCTGTGTGATTGTTTCGAGATTGGGTTGGCTGCAGAAGCCATTGGGGATAGATTGAAGTTGGGTGCACAACTAATTGCGTCTTCCATCCCACAAATGGAAGAGCTGCTTTCTTAATTACAGCCTCATGCAAAGGCTGGGGAATATCCTCTCGTTTCTGTGCCCCACACATCTGCTTTTTTCCATTTTTCCATCCCTGCCAAGCCCTGCTCAGCAGCTCCTGCCCCCAGAGTTTTTAATAACTCTTCTGAGCTGGGCTTTTATTGCTGGTCGGTGCCACCACAGACACCTGTCAGACAACCATGGGGCAGCTCGTGTCTTTAGGAAGGAGCTCATTCATGGGCATTGCATTAAGCTGTGTGGGACTCTGATGAGCAGTAATTTCTCTGATTGTTATTAGTTTCTTTTGTGGGAAGTTTTCCTCCGGGGAGTAATGCAGGGAATTGAGATGGCTGGGGAAAAAAAAAAAAAAACTTTAATGGATGCATTCGTCCATCAGAAAATGCACTCTGTCAGAATTAAGTACACTTTGCAAATTGGTTTTGTTTGGGGAAGTAAAGGGGGAAGGAATTGCAGCCCCAGCCTAATGAACCATTGGAGTGTTTTCAGAACAAAACAGTAACTTTTTCTCTCCTGGTGTGATTATTTTTTTTTTAATATAACCTGGTATTTCTCCCTGAAAGTGGAATGGGATGTAATAGAGGTAAAAAATCATGTGTGTGCCTGTAAATGTTGGTCATGGAAATGCCATTAGCTACTTGGGCTTTAGCTACACTAACAGCTTAATTTTTGTTGCATGAAATATTTTGACTGTACCAAGCTTCTGCCTCCAGAATGGAAGTTTTCTGTGTCTTCTAGAATGTTGCATTAATTTTTAATATGAGTGGGAATCGTGCTCTTTAGCATCCCTATGTTTAAAAAAAAATCAATTAATTATTGCTATAAATCTCAGTGATTATGCTGCAGTTGTGCTGCTGGGAAATTGGCCATTAACTACCAGGAAATCGCCGATCATCCCTTAGCTGGAATTCAGCTGTACCGACACGAGGCTTTTCCTTTTGGAAATTAACTATCAATGTGATGCATAATTGATAACCATTTATAATAATAACAATAATCTCCATGAAATTGTCATCCCAGAGAGCAGCAGCTTTGTTAGAGCCTTTACCCCTCTCCCGCTCAGCCTGCTGCACTGGTTAACTGGCTTTTCTGGGAAGTTGTTGGAGTGTTTTTGGGAGAGCCAGTGCTGGTGCAGAGGGATAAAATGCAAAGTGGAAATGCCTGACTGGGTTACATGAACCTGCAGGGGTGCTCCAGAGGATGGGTTAAGTGTTGCTATTGCTTCTCTGCACAAGGGGAAGCAAAACTCCGCGTTACAAGCACTGCCCAAAGTCAACTTTGGGACATCAACCTGCATTTTCTGCTGTGGTGTCTTCCCTTGTGTCCTGCATTTCTTGAATCGGACTTTTTTTTTTGTTTGTCACAGAAATTCTGTTTGCAAATGCTGCAGTGTGAAAATTCACCTGCTGGAGAGGAGCTGCTTGGGGGTCAGTTTGAATGAATGGTGCCAAGTTTGTGCTTACTGCTGGCTTGTCAGATTTTTTTTCAGTTTTTTTAAACCACTCTAGTGCATGTAGGCAGAGATGTAGGGACTTTGCAGGGTGACACAGATGGCCACTCAGGAGAGGGTTTCTTGCTGTGCTTGCACTTATTTCTGCCTTTTTCTTCCCCTCCTCTCTGTGCAAAGCTTCTGAAAGTGTGGTGGCGCTTTGCTTTGCCTCTAGAAATCACAGATTTACGCTAATTCTGTTCTTTTGGTGCCTTGCAGTGAGTGGTGGATGGCTGGTGGGGGGCAAAGGCCTCTTTCTTGAGGAGGATCCCTCCTTGGGAAGGTTTGTAGCTGTTACCAGGGTCATCTGTCTTCACCTTAAAATAAAAAAGAGGATGTTGAACCAGCAGTTGGATAAGTGTTATGTTGGATTGTTGGAATTCAGTTGTCAGCATGAGGTCTCTTCTTTCATGTCTTGATTCATGAATATTGCTGTGGAACTTGCTTTGAAAAACTCTCACCTGGGTTTTACATCAAAAAATCAAACCTGGTGGAAGTTCCTCAGTGGCACATGGAGGCTGCAGCTGAGCTCAGGTCAGTGTTCAGGGATTAAAGAAACCTTTGGCTCTCTGTAGCAGCAAAACGTGTCAGAGCTGAGAGTGTCCATTAAGGGTCTTCCCTGTGCCACCAACTCACAGAAAACCTTTAGTGTTGTCTCTTTGGAGAGCATTTCTTGTCAATCAGCCCCACACACGGCTTCGTGGATCATTTTATCTCCCTGGCATCGAAAATGTGTGCACTAGGAATGGCACCTGGAGTTTAGGGTTGGCCCTTCAAGTGTGAGGGCAAGGACAGGCTCTGGTGGCAGCTGGAATATACATCAAGGTCTTCTTGTAAATTCAAGGTCCACTGATGACTTTTACAGGGCAAGGTTTGAATATTGAAAGTGTTTCATGTATGAAAGTACTGGCAGAGCAAGAGCTACTTCCCCTGTTTTATATACTCTCTAAGAAGCCTTTCAGCATCTGCGAGCCTACAAAATAACCTCATGGATTTTATCTGCTAGGAATAGATTTTTCAGTCAGAAATATAAAAAAAATAAATAAAGCTGGGAAGCCCATGCAGTGCTTTGGCAGTTCTTGTGTACAAGGCTGGTTTTCTGAATCGCAGGGAGGATAAAGAGACTGATCTGTGGTGTTGGATGTGTGACTAGTGGGCTGCAAACTCAGAGCTGTCCTTTCCCAAACCTGCTCGGCACAGGGCACAGATCTCACCTGGTGTGCTGGAAATGCAGCACTGGTTTGGGCTGGAAGGGCCTTAAAGCCCATCCAGTTCCATCCACTGGGGACATTTTCCGCTGTCCCAGGGTTTGAGTCCCATCCGTGCTGGCCCTGAGCACTTCCAGGGGTGGCAGCTGAACAAATCTCACAAATCCTCTCGTTTCTCTGCAGGATCCACAGTGGCGGTATGCACGCCGATTCCTGGGAGTTTTCCTAAGCTCCTGGGGGACTGCTGAGCTTTTGGAGTCAGAAAGTTGCAAAATCCCACCAAGAATGGCACTTGTGGATAAACACAAAGTCAAGCGGCAGCGACTGGACAGAATTTGTGAAGGTAAGAGTGTGCCTTCATTTTTTCTGACAGATGATTAGGGTACAATATCTTAATTTTTCCTTGTTTCTTTCAGTACTTAGGCATAAAAAGATGCCAGTCCAGGGCTGGATTCCCTGTCCTCTCTGTAGGCTCAAAATACATTCACACTGTTCTGGTTACTCACTTGGAAGTCACGTGAATAAGATTTTTGTTTAATTACCAGCTCACCTCCTCGTATCCTAATTTCTACTAAAACAATTTTGCCAGTCTCAATTTAAAATATATTTACTATCATCCTATAAGAAAATATGGAAAATTTAAGAGTTGTTGTTCTTATGGTTTTGAGCACATTGTTGTAACAGCTTTTATTTGGTTGGTATGTGGGGATCAGGCAGGTTTGCTGCAATTCTTCATTCATGCTGTGTTACAGTGTCTAGCACAGGTGATTTCTACCTTTGAGAGTAATTTTCCAGCAGAAAAAGTTTTTAGGAAACATTTTCTGTTGCAGCTCACATGGTGTAAGTTACTTATGGCAGAAATCGAGTGATGGCAAACAAGCTCTGACTGTTTGGTGTACACTCCAATAATTCTCTGGTGCTCCTGCAAGTCCTGCCCTCAGCAACAAATGCAGAGTGTTATTTTAGGAGGAATTTCTCACGTCTCTTCAGGAGTTCCAGTGCTCAGCTGCTCTTAGGGAGATGGGTTGGGGCCTGCAGGGTAACAGTTTGCAGTATCACTGGGTGAAATAAGATTTGGTGGTGGATGAAAGCACAGAGCTCACAGGGGAGTTGTGCTGCACCCCTTTGAGCAAAAGGTGGGGCTCTGTGAGTTTCAGTGTGAAATGCTGATCAGCAGGACGAGGGTGGATTTTGTCTTGACTTTTCTGTGTTATATATTGCTCACTCTGCACTGCTGCTGTTTTAAACTCATCCTAAGTTACTTATCTCTTTTAATTTTTCTCTGTTAATTTTGCAAAAGGAGAGACAAAGCAGAGATGAGTTAGGAGGGAATATCCAGGGTATGCTGCAGTGTGGAGCTGCCTCTTCCTCCTACTGACTGTCATAAACGCTCAGGTGTAGCACACTATCTCATCTTCAAAACTTTCTTTGAACTTGACTTAAAAGACTTCTATCAGCTGAGCCTGGATTTTCAAAAGCTGCCTTCCTGGTTTGATGTTTACCATCAGATCTAGTTGCTGAGTGTACAAGAAATTCAAAAGGATCGTACGACAAACCTGCTAACGGAGCTTTAGATGTGATTGAAGTTTAGATTATTTTGCTCTGATATATGAGCTTTTTTTCTTCTTTCTTGGTCAAAAGATATTCTTTTCTAATCTGTAAATGTGCAGGAGACATAACTTTTTAAAGTATGCTTTGTCATTTGCCCACTGGGTTTGTAATTTGATGGAAATGATGGGAGATGCTGTTGTGTTATATTTGGAAGCAACAGACAAGGACCGAGTGTGAGAAGCATTGTAAAAACTACCTTGAAAAATGCAAAAAGCTTTGAATTTGCCAAAATATTAGATTTGTAGGACAGCTGAATACTCTGCTGGCCTCTCTGATGGCTATTTTTACTATAGGCTCCTAATCTTGGATTATAGCATGGAAAAGCACTGAAAGGGGCCATTCCAGCTGCTGTGAAAACACACTAAAAAAAAAAAAAGGATCATTTGTCTTGAAAGGTATATGGAATAATCAGTGAAAGAACATGAGAAATTAGGGAACTAGTTCAGTAGATCTAGGACAGGAGTCATTGCTAGCAGAATTGTGTTCAGTGAGAAGAATCTGTTGCTCCATCAATCTTAGGGCAATGTGGTCCAAAATAGTTGCTTTTAATGATTTCCTGTTCTGTGGAAGCACTTAAGGAGCTTTTCCCTTGAAATGTGAATGGGATACAAAGCTGCATTTACCTGGTGAAAGACTGAATGTCTGGTGGATTTCTGTGCTTTTCCTGAAGTTGTGTGCACCATCCCTTTTAGTGTTCCCCACACAAACGCTTGCAGAGTTTTCCAGGAATGGACTTTATTCTGTGCAGCAGGGTGGTGGCAGGTCTGGAGGTGAAATATCCTCGGGCTACACGCTGTAATCGCTGTCCAAACTGCCAGACAGATTCTTCTTCCTGCAGGCTCACTGAAACCTTAACCAGACACATGTTGAGGGAAATGCCTTACAAACTGTCAGGGCATTAAAAGAGTTTATTAAGGAGTTGCAGTGTTTGTATTACTCTGTTAAACGGACATCTGGCGTGGAAAAATAATCCAAGCCATACAAGGAGGTGGTATAGTTTAAAAAGCCAGTTCACAGCCTTTACAGGCAGGTTTATGAGTCTTCCAAAGAGAGGAGCTGTGCAGTCTCAGTGCATGGCTCAGCTTCACCAGCTCCTCTGGTTTTGGTTTTTTTTAATATTTATTTATTTATTTTAAAATATTCATTTATTTATAAAGTATTTACGACATCTTTGTATGACAGCGTTACTTTTTGCTCCGAGCAGGCTGGTTTGAAGATGTGAGCTTTCTGACCAGGTCACACATTTTGATCTGTGGAGGAATAAGGGTGGGATAAAGGTCCAGACTTGAGGGGATAAAGGAATTTCAAGGCAGCAGCCTGCAGCAAAGACATTTTGAATAGTCTGTCAGCGATTAAGTGGGTTGGTGATGCCCATCCAAATGAAGTGAAGTTGGACTGTGCTCACAGTGGTCTTGGCTTACCCATTTCTTTCTCTTCTGGTTGTCCCAGAGACTTTGGGTGCCTGTTCTGTAATTGGATCCATATGGGTGGCAGGATGGACCCATTGAATGGCTGGGGCTTTTGCAAATAATGTATGCAGAGTGGTTTACATAATTCCTGTTTGTGGAATTGTGTCTTATTCCATAGTGGGTCAAAGTATGCTTTAGAGGTGGAGCCGCTGCTGCTGTGTGGAGTCAGACTTGTCCAGCAGCCTCTCTTTTGGGTCCTGTTCCCATGAGTTTGTGATTTTGCCACATTTCAAATTTGTTTGAGCTGAAATTTTCCATTCCATGACGGGTTTTTACCTCAGGGTGAATGAAAAAAAAAAAAAATAATAGAGTTCCAGCAAAAACTGTGGAGCCACGTCCGAGTGGGAGATGGAGAGGGAGGGATGTTGGCTTTGCTGTGTGTGAAACAAAGCCGAGGCACAGTCCTGCAGCCATGGATGTGGAGCTGCCAGACCCGCCTGCTCTGCCTGGGATAAAAAGGGCCTGAATTTTGCAGCCAAGTTGCTGTGTGTGGGAGTGGGCTCGTTCCCAAACCTGGTGCAGTTTCCAGCCTTTCAAAGAAATGGCAGCAAAAGCCCTCAGGGCAGAAGCTCACCTGCCTTTCATTTAGCAAACAACAACGGAGAGATTAGACAAATTTTTTTCTTTGCTACCTGTGGCAGAACAAGGTGTCTGACAGAGCCTCCAAGAAACCCCACGCTCAGAAGACCATGGCACTCTTGGCCATGGCATCCCTCCCTCCCGTGGGACCCCAGTGCTCACACACAGCAAGGAAATAACTTGCAGCATCATTTTTGCTGCTTGCTCAGCTGATCTTTATCCTGTGCTTCTGTCAATACGGTTAAACAAATATTAAACAGGCAGTGAGAGCAGCCCATCCGCAGCTGCTGGTTGTGTCGCTGGGAGCAGGCTGGGGAGAAGGTGCTGTGCCATTTCAATGCCATTTCCTTGGTGTCCTAGGTTACAATGTAAAATGTGCCAGAGGGTCTGTATTCTATCTCCATCTTCATTAACTGTTGAAACAAAGGAGGGGCAGTGTTTTTCTTTGCCTCCTCCCCTGGACTATCTCCTGTTAATGGGCCATTAACACCTTGCCCTATGAGTCATAGATAACTCCCTCCGGGAGCCCTTTGTGTTTAATGGGCCATTGTGAGGACCCACCCCATGACTCATACAATAACATCAGCCGATTGTGAGGATCCACCACATGACTCATAGAATTACATAATCCCATTGTGATATGCTCCACCCAGGGGGAGGAGCCAAGCATTCCCACCTGGATATAATGTGGGAACTGGGACAGAACAGGTAGCCCTGACCCACTGGTTTCCAGAGGACAAGAGCTACCAGACCTGTCTTCAGGATCACTACTTCAGCAAGACCACCTCATCTGGACTGCTGCCACAACCCTAACTAGCAGGGTGTCAGGTTGTGTTCTGACTCTGTCAGTGGTTTTGTTTTCTTTGTATTACTTGCATGTATTTTACTTTTTCCTACTATATTGTACTTCTGACTTGGAGTCTCACTGGTTCTGCTTTCAAACCAGCACACTTGGTGAGTGTCAAAACTCAGCAGGGACAAGGCAGCAGTGGTGGCACATCCGGGATGCAGGATGGCAGCATCTTGTCTGTGTGTAGAACATGGGTGTCCAACACCACTGAATTCCTCTGTGATGATCCCCAGTGCTGCCTCTGCTCCACGCCATTGCAGCTCTGCTGGCCTGTCCTCACCACCTCTCCATGGAATGGGGAATGGGAAAGCCTGGCTTTGGAGGTTAGGGTTTGCTCTAATATATGTGAGTCAGTTAAGCTTTCAACACATGCCCCGAAAGTGGCAGCCCTGAGATGAGCAAGAAGCAAAGTGAAAAAATAATTGCAAGACCAAGCGAGCCCAGACATTTTCTGACAGTTTTTGCTCCAGGATTTGTCATTATCCAGTGGGAAATCACATCCTTACGTGTCAGTTTGTGCCACCAAAGTTGTCTGTACTTTGCAGAAAGAGCTGTTTGCAGGGCAAACAAGCCATCCGTATTCTTTGTTTTCTTTCAGATCCTTTGATATGTCTGATGGCTGATAAATGCCAGCACAGTCACAGAATGCTTCTCAGTGCTTAATGCACGAGTCTCTGGCTTCTTCAGTTACTGCCTTACACTCTGAGTGGCACCCTGGTGTCCTCTAGGGCTGAGGCTCTGTGGTCACACTCCTGTGGGAATTCCTCGTGTATTTACCTTCCAGGCACTGCAGTGTCTGTGTGTGGCCGTGGCTCTCCACAAATCCTTGTTTCTCAGTGGGAATGTGACTCTGCCGTGCTTACTGAAGCCTCTTGGGTGGGTCTGAGTCTATTTTTTTTGTCTTGCAAACCTGGAATAGGCTCCTTGCCGTGACACACTGTCCACTGGGATCCTGGAATTACAGAATGGGTGAAGGGGCTGCCCAGGGAGGCTGGGAGTCCCCATCCCTGCAGTGTCCAAGGAAGGACTGGGCTGGTGGCTGGTGACAAGGTGGGGATTGGTCACAGCTTGGACTCGTGGTCTCAGAGGTCTCTTCCAATGTCAGTGACTCTGTGAGATGGAGGTGGGAATTTGGGGTAAGAATTGATGTTTTCAACATCACCAAAGTTATCTCTGCTGTGGCTGCATTAGGCTGGTTAGTTAATTTCAAGGGTGGGCAGAAATTCTGTATTCCACTCTTCCCCCTGTGACAGAAGTCAGTGCAGACCATGTCCAGTGATATTTAAATAAATATATCTTGTAATGGTAGATACTCTGGTACCTACCTGCATCTGTGGCAGGGGTGCTTTTTACCTCTTTATTTCAGCTTATCCTCCATAGAAGTAGACTTAATAATCACAATTATTGCTTATTGTGCACTTCCTTCTTGTTAAAAAAACCCCACACTAACCCTCAGCAAAAGTGCCCCTGAAGAACTGTGATGTTTCTGACTTATCAGGAGTGTTTGAACAGCGTGTCCCTGAGGCCTGGGCTCACACAGCACCAAGAGCAAATTATGGAACAGATTCTCATTTAATAGCCACAGTCCTCTCCTGTGAAAAAATAGAGAACCTTTGCTCCTGGAGCCAAAAGGGAAAATACACATGAAAATTACACCTCTGAAAAGTGGCTGCCTCCAATTCTTGCTGCTTTTTATAATGTAACAGTAGCCAAAATGATTATGTTTGATATTTGGGTGGAGAAATTTTTCTTCCATTCTTGCAAATTTGCACACCAAGTAGCATCTGACAATACTTATTTTTACTGCTTAGAAATAGAATCTTATTATCTCAGGAAATCCTTATCACCACAAGGCATTTGATGAGAAACAATGAGTTAAAGATGATATCAAGCACCGAAGAAACTGCTTGTCCTGAGTAAAAGTGACTTATTTAGAATAAATGTAGACCTTTTTTATCTAGTGGATTTGAGTTTCTTTGTTCCATGAATATAAAACACAGTACAAGGATTTCCCCTCCCACAATAAAGCTTTTTGTACTTTTTTTTTTTTAAGTTTCCACCTCAAAGCACATAAACTATCAGGCTTTTAAGGAAGAGTTGCTTACCACGTTTAGCCTAGAGAAAAAGCAGAATTAGCTTGTCAGATTTTCTGCCATTGTACCCTGTGCTGATTTATGCAAACTGAAAATCTGTCTGGCTGCTCCTGATGTTTTGCTTCTCCAAAATTAAGTCATTGGCTTTTTAGGGAGGTTTCAGAAAATCACTTTAAATTCATACCAAATCTGGATTACACCTCTTTTTAGTCAGGGAAAGTAATGCTCTTAATTACCCCTTCCCTGACAGAAGCGTGGCATATTTAGGAATTATTTGCCATTTTCTTAAAAAACTTAGAGGTTTTGTTTTTAAAAATTGGACAGTACCCTGCGGATGAAGCAACCTCAGTGGGTTTACAAATATTATTCAAGCTCGTTGACCTTATTCCACGGCTTTCAACCCTTTTGCTGTGCTGAATCAAGAGCTCTCTGTGCTTGTGGGAGTCCTTTTGGGATGGAGCTGGAATCCAGGGGTGCTGTGGTCCTTGCAGGGATGCACAGGCTGCTCCAGCAGCTTCCAGTCCTGTGGGGATGTTTTTCCTGCTCACACCCTCCTGTGACATTCCACAGGGGAATGTGCATGACAAGATGTAGGGCTCCAGCCAGATAGGAAGCCAGCCTGACAAAACGCCCCAGGCATCCAGAGAGTAAGACACATTTAGGTAAGGTTACAGACAAAAATTCCATTAATTTGGTGTGCATCACAGTACAAGTGTGGCTCAAGCTGTTTCAGGAGGGGGAGCTCCCCTTCCCCTGGACTTGAGGGCCATGTGCACCAAAATAGGAAAAAAACACTTGTGTTGTGTTCTCCTTGTGTCTAAACCCACATGGATGGGAACTTAATATGTGTCTGACTCTTAATTCTGCCTTGTATTTTTCCATTTTCCCCAGCTTCCAGACAAGGTTCCACATAGCACTCTTTACAACTTCATGTCATTAATTAAGAAACAATTACAGCTGATGGCTTCAATGCCATCAACCTAATTTCCATCCTTACTGCATTTCCCGTTGAAATTAACTTTTAGGGATTTAGGGATGAACGTGTGTCATCATATCTGGGTTGTTTTGTCTTTTTTTCTTCTCCTTACTCTAAATCCTCCCCTGCATTTAAAGATTACTCAGAAAAGTGAAAATATTCCCAGAATATTCACTGGGAAGAGGTTGTTGGAGCAGGGCCTCAGGGCAGCCCTGGTGCCTCTTCCCCAGTTCTGGAATGCTGCAGAAGCTGCCTCCAGCATCCAGGGGGTGGAAGTTGGCTGCTTCCAAATATGTGATGAGAAATGTCCCCAGGGACACATGAGAACAGGATGGGGTTTCCTTCAAAATACCAGAAAAAAATCTTATATCTGACTCCTAAATTACACTGTTTCAGGGACTGATGGTGTTTGGATCTGGAGCAGTCTTTTCAAATTTCTCCTGACTTCCTGAATATTTGCTGGTAAATATTTTGACAGGAGTAGGACATCTGGCTATACTAAAATAAAGCTGCAGGGAAACACATTACACAACTTTTCTTTTATATTTCTTGCTCTCCACAAACAGATGTAATGGATCGAAGTGCCAAAACAGTGAAGGTTTTCATTAGAGAGCTTTCTTCAAAGAGCAAGTTTTGAGTTGCTTTTGCATTTCTTAAAATTGAAGGACATTGATCATTTCTTAGTGACACTTTTATACAGCCCATTAGCTTAACACTATTAATTTGTTTTTTCTTTTTTTTTTTTTTTTAGATTAGCTTTTTAGTTTTTATTTAAAACAAAACACTCTCTGCTGCCATCTAGCACCTCAAAACTTAGTAGTAAACAGGTGAAGTTCACAAAATAGCCTTAAAGGCTATTTAAAGGCGAAAGCCTGAAGGCCAGAAAGCAGCCACAAATGGATTTACACCCATTTTTAAGAAAAAACTGTGTTGATGATGATGATGATACAGGTATTTTATTGACTCAGCAAATGAACATAAGCAAGGATGGTGAGGGAGCACAGTGAGATATATCTCACTACGAATGCTTTGCTTTACAACAGTACAAAAGACCAGCCTTCTAAAAAAGCAAGGCATAAATGCTTTTTTTAGCTAAAGCAAAATTTCCTCCTGCTTGGTTTTGGTTTTTATCTGTGATGGGTGTGAAAGGGAAGTACATGCTGCAAGCTTTGGCATCATCAGGGGAAGTAAGGCAGAGAGCCACCCTGAACCCCTGTTTATCTCCCCAGGCCCGTCTTGCAGTCTAGTAATTAATTATTCCCTATGCAAAGCCCAGGCATGCACGGCAGAGTTCAGATTTACAATATATATTCATTTAACAGTGGATTTCTCTACTGCTTTCTGGGACAGATATAATTCCTGCGCTTTTCATTACACATGCCGTTCAAATCTCGATCCTGAATTCTTATTAAAAATGATGAGATTTGACCTCAAAGTCTAATACCCAGTTTTGGAGACAAGGTGCTTGATGTGATTTCTAGAGGATTATTTTTAAGAGCATTCCTAGATTAGATCTTTGCGAATGGTTGAGGGATGTGCCCAATGAACCCTGTCTGCTGCTTTTCACCCGCCGTTCAGCATCCAGATTGATTTTTATTTTGCAGTCCTTGAGACTGTGTAGCTGTGTGCTGTAGGGATACATCTGATATTTTTATTATCCCTTTGTTGATGAAGGAATGTGACAGTGCTGTTTCTGCCAACTTTTATTGGAGTTTTCCCGTGTTTAAAGGCAAAATGGTTTCTGATTGAAGTCTGAAGAGCTTGTAAGGCTCATTCCAATGGCTCAAAGTGTGTTTTACAGCTGCACTTCTCTTTTTTAGCTGCAAGCGTGTTTTAGATGATTGCTGCCTTTCTGCATTTGTTACCTGCAGTTGGATTTTCTTCCTGGATGGCAGATCATGGAATGGTTTGGGTTAGAAAGGACCTTAAAGCTCATCCAGCTCCCCCTCCTGCCATGGCCACGGACACCTTCCACTGTCCCAGGCTGCCCCAAGCCCATCCAGCCTGGCCTTGGACACTTCCAAGGATGGAATTTCTCAGGGCAACCCCCGAGGCTTTGCCAGGGAGCAGGATAACGTGAGGTGATAAGTTACCACACTCTCACTAGAGTGCTTCTGGCACACACCTCATTCTGAACTAAACAGATGATAATTCATGGACGATAATTCATGGACACACAGAATGTCCTGAGCTGGAAGGGCCCACAGGAATCACCGAGTCCAACCCCTGTCCTGCACAGACACCCCAACAATGCCACCCTGTGCATCCCTGGGAGCAGTGTCCAGACACTCCTGGAGCTCTGGCAGCCTCGGGGCTGTGCCCATTCCCTGTTCAGAGCCCACCATCCTCTGGGAAAGAACCTTCTCCTGATACCCAGCCTAAAGCTGCCCTGGCACAGCTCCTGCCATTCCCTCGTATCATAGGGAGAACTGGGGTTAGGCACCCATTTGTGAAAGGGGATATGCAGATGGAGAGTTGTTGTGTGGCAGTGACTGGAGGCATGGCTGGCTGGCCAGGAGGGTGGGGAGGAGCACATCTCCTGCATCCAGCCCCTTCCGTGCAGAGATTAGCAGGGCACAGCAGGGGAGAGGCAGCTCCACAGGGATAAAGGGAAAGGTCACTCGTTTCTCTTCATGAAATGCCTCCCTGCACCTTCTCAGCACGACGCTGCCTGGCGGCAGTGGAAAAGGCCTCGCATGCTCTCCCCTCACATGGGCTCGTGGGGTTGGGGGGAATTTTTGGGGAATGATTCAGAAGGGCACTGCAATAGGGTGCTACCAGCTTGGAGAGGAAACATCTGCTGCTTTTGCCCTGGGAGGTTCTTTGCTGTGTGATCGTTGGGGTCCCCATTGACCTTTGATTTTCCGTGTGCCCGGGCCCAGTGGTGTGTCACTGGTGGGAATGGGGACTGAACCCAGCCACCAGTCCCAGCCTGTGTCACATCTCGGGCCAGCCTGTGCTCATGCACTCCCAGAGCCGTCACACCAATGGTTGTGGCCCATTCCATCCCAGCACTGAGGGATTGAGTTACAAACGGACATAAGCTTTTGGTTTTTTTGCTTTAAAGTCATCAAAATGCAGAGTTCCATGAGGCAATGATTGTTTAATAACCGGCTGATCCTCAGAGTGTTTTGTTGTAAGGCACCAAGTTGGTGTTTGTGAGCATTTTGTTGGAGTTACAAAGCATCGATGCTTTTGGTTTGGAAATTGGTAAAAGCATGTGGCAGGGCTTCAAGCGCTGAGTGCTTTCAGATGCTGTGCTGCTCCTTTGATTATTGAAAATGATTCCAGCACAATCCTGCTAATTTTCTCTTTGTGCTCCCTTAATTTCAGGAGACTGTTAAAAAGTCCATCTAGGCAGAGTGCTTATTGCCACTGTGAGGGAGATTTTGCAGAGCCAAATTTTAGCAAATGCAGCAGTTTCAAAGGATATGGAACATTTTCTTGCTGCTTTTCCTCTCCCATTTTTCCTTTAAATTTTGGTTTTTTTCTCGAGGGGTGTGCGCGCATGTGCGCGTGTGCATTACTCACACCGCATCCCGTTCCTTTTCTTTCTCCACAGCATCCGTGGTACAGCACAGTATAGAGCAGCTCATTTCTGCTTCCCTGGCATCCTGCAAGCTGAACACCAGAGGAGGGTGTTCAGGAGAGGCTTCCCGAGCTTTGGGGGTCATTAGGCACAATCACACGCAGTCCTTGAAAGCCCAGGCAGGGAGGGCAGGAGCATTTATCCTCCCAGCAGCTTTGTACCTTGTCACCTGAAAACATATGACAAACACTGATTAATCTTAACACCATCCGAGTGTGAGAGGTGTGTGTTATTATATCCCTCTTGATGGAAGGGGAATCAGCAAGTAAGAAATTAAGCAATTTACTCTCTGACAGTGGCAGAGCGAGGTATAAAGGCTGGGTGTCCTGATACCTGCTCTCTCCATTAACAAGAGATGTATTTGCTCTCCAGAGGATTTTTCACTACCAGGGGTAGGATTCCTTTGCCTTTGAAAGAGAAAATAGCCTTTCCCAGACTGCTGCATCTTACAGTTTTTGCCAGAAATTACATTTGGCATGTTGTTTCTGTTCCACTCCGTCCCAGAAGAAAATAATCGGGGAGAAAACATCAGCATCTTAACCTACATTAAAAATATTTTTCCCCAGTATAAACAGGATTTAAATTTATAGTTGAAATATATTTTTTCAATAATAAGAAGCAAAACTAATCCCAATCTGTATTATTTGCTGCACAGAACAATTTTTCCAGCAATGTGCTTTCAGAATAGGTAATCAAATGTTTTATATCAGTATGAATGAAATTTTGCAGCCAACCTCTCCTGAGTCAGTGCTACAGACTCCAAAACTGTTGTTTACACAGTTGTGTTGCAGATTTAGCATGCTGATTTCCTACCCTGGGTTTTAGGTGTAAAACACTTTCCTCATGGGAAGAGAACAGCACTTGGTAGCATTGCTTGTTCCACATCCACTGCAGGAGGGTTCCAGGCTCAGATTTCTTGCCATCGGTTTTGAATGCAGCGCCTCAACAATGGCCCCACCTTTCTTCTACTCTGTTATCACCTTTTTTTCAGAGCAGACATCTGTGGTCATTGTATTGTAACCAAATATTGTGGCCAAATTTACCATGTATGAGATCAATGCTAAACTGCAAATCAGGGTATTAAGTCAAAACTCTGCATTTTTCACGTGAACTGGAATACCAAAGCATTTAATCTCTTGATCAGCTTTTTTTTTTTTTCCTTCTGTGTGTGGGCTTTTTTTTTTCCTTTCCCAAAATACCTTTAGAATTAAAAGATAAAGGGAGAATAAATTTCCTGCCTGTTGCACAGTCCTTGTCTCCCCCTCTTGTTGAGGATGTGGGTGCTGGTGCCTCCTGCACTCCTGAGAAACTCAGTGGGATCAGTTAGATCAGGCTCTGCCCCAGGGCCTCTGTCCTCTCCTGGCCATCCTGCTCAGGATTGGATGCAGAAACGGGAACAGAACCATTTCACAGAATTTCATAGAATCGTGGAATGGTTTGGGTTGGAAGGGACCTTAAAGCTCATTTAGTTCCACCCCTGCCATAGCAGGGACACTTCTACTGTCCCAGGTGCTCCCAGCCCCAGTGTCCAGCCTGGCCTTGGGCACTGCCAGGGATCCAGGGGCAGCCACAGCTGCTCTGGGCACCCTGTGCCAGGGTCTCACTGCTTTTACAGGGAACAATTCCTTCCCACTATCCCATCTAATCCTGCCCTCTGCCACTGGGAAGCCATTCCCCCATGTCCTGTCCATGCTCTTCTAAAAATCCCTCTCCAGCTCTCTTGGAGGAACCTCTTCAGGTACTGAAAGGCTGTGCTGAGATCATCCCAAAGCTTCTCCAGGGTGAACAAGCCCAATTCTCTCAGCATTTCCCCACAGCAGAGGTGCTTCAGCCCTCAAATCGTCTTTGTGGCCTGCTCTGGACTCACTCCGTGTCCTTCTTGTGTTTCAGTCCCCAGAGCTGACACAGCACTGCAGGTGGGGTCTCACCAGTGGAGTAGAGGGGGACAATCACCTCACCCATGCTGCGTGAATTTGCAAGGGGACTGCTTTTAAGACTGCAAGAAACAAAAAAAGACAAGACCCTTCTTGCCCATCCATAAATATTTCATTCCAATCATTCCTTATTCATTTCTTGGTTCACTGGGGGTGTAACATTTCCTTTGCTGCGGTGGTGACACAGGAAGCAGCCCAGCTCCACGGCTCCTGGCCACATCTTCCCCACCAGATACAGCTCTTGGTGAACAAAAACTGGGCCCAGCAGAGCCCTCAAAGAGGATGTGGCCCTTGGCTGCAGGGAAACGGGCAAATCCTGCAGCCCCTGGTCCTGCGGGCACTTGCCTCTGCTTGGCTTGGAGCACAGAATATCCCGTTTGTTCCATTGAGGTCAGCACTTACACGATAAACCATCCATATTCACGAGTGTTCCCATGGCAGGTCCCCAGTTAGGGTTTCCTGAAGAGCTGGAAGAAGAGCACATCTCCTGCCCCAAGCTGCAAGGGCAGGCTGATGCCAGGGTGGTTTTCAGAGCCCAGGTGGATGGATGGAGGGGTTTGGAGGTGGCTCTCTGGGTGTGCTGTCATCCAGGCATGTGCTGGGCAGGGCACGGCCACCAGTGCCAGATGTGTTGGTTTGGCTGAGGTTTCTATTGTGTGTCTGTTTGTTAAAGCCCTTGGTTTTTTCAGAGGTAGTGAGTGCTTCAAGCCCCCTTCTGACTTCCCTTGCAGTTGCTGAAAATCAGCATTTTTGAAATTTCATTTCTCTATGGCATGGGATTTTTTTCCATTGTCAGCCAGGGCTGAACATGGTGACTTGTGTGTTAGTAATTTCTTTGAAGACAATGGTGTAAGATGCCCTTGATCTATAGACCAGGATTTTATTATTTTGTCGTATACATCTTTGGTAGATTTCTTCTATTGCTTCAGAACAAATGGCACCAATCTCACTGTATCCAGTTGGGAATACATTTTATTCTTTAGCAAAATGTTGTTGTAATAAAATGTTTTTGTTGGTTAAAATACCCTCTGCTTTATTTGTAAGCCACAAATGTGTCTTCCCATCTTGACTCTCACAAAAGAAGAAATTTTCCAGTGTGCCTGAAGTTTGTTAGTTAATTCAGTATAATGCCAATCAGATATTCTCTGAAAAGTGCATAAATAATATTTGGGGCCCCACGTTTTGCACGTCTGTGTAATATCCAGCATAATTTTCAAGATCGTGATTCTTGAGGATGGAATTGGAGGAGAGAATGTTTGGAGAGGATTTGTAATATTTATTGCAATAAAGAAATTTAGGGATTACTCCAAGATCCTGTCAGTATTTGGGTCAGAAATATAGCCCAGAGGTATTAGTATGATAGGCAAGTATAAGCATTAGACTGTATTAGTGATTTAGCTATCATAATAGCACAATAGTCCATCATGTGATGGCTTGTGCACTAAACATTTATTGTGGATTAGCCAGGAAAAATGCTCAAGCTGTCTTGCAAACAGGCCAGGGAAGGTGACTGTTCCTCCATTCAGTCAGTCTGTCCTGGAAAGGGGTGTATTGGAGGGAAAGAAATCTGGGATTGTAGCAGAGAAAGGCAAAATTGTTTCCATCCAAGTTTTGTAATTCAAAAAATAAAGTGTTGTCTCTGTAGCAGTGGTCAGCAGAATAAGGAGCAGTTGAGCTCTTCTTTCTTTGAAAAGGAATATTTGAACGTGAGCAGCCTGTCATAATTTGGGTTACGTGTTTTGGGGAGCCGTTTTAATATCTCCTCTGAAAACAGTGACTCTATATGGAAATTTTTATTACATTGCCAAATAACAATTTTCTGTGCTGTGATTCCATCTAAATCCCTTTGCCTACTCTAAGTGCAAAAAAAGCTTAATCCACATGAATGTTGAAATACTGCTCAGTACAAATTGAGTTTTGTGTGATGTTTCTGAGTGTTTTCCTGTTTCATAAACGTGTACTTTTTCCAAAGGAAGCTGGAGATAATGGGCAAAAGTCTACGATTCCTCTTTGCTTTGTTAGGCCGGGCTTTAGATCCTTTGATCCTCCCTCCTTCTCCGTGACCTGTGCTAGCGTCTTAAAATTATACATTTCAGATTACACCTCCACAATTTTCTGTCCTGGGATGATGAAAGGATTTGCATATTATGGTAATGTTATAAAAAATCTTTTTGGAGCCTAGTTAGCAGGGCTAATTTGAAACTACAAAA
>VXBU01005428.1:180451-208295 GCA_013400315.1 Bombycilla garrulus
AAACTACAAAAAAAAAAAAAAAGGAAATTTCCAGTGCGAATTATAATATTCATAAAGTGCTAAACAGATACCTAACTAATTTCTAATCGCTCTCGTATTCCCGAGTATCTTGCACTGGCCTTTTTTAGGCCTGTCTGCTGGCTCCCATTTAATTTGTCCTTAGCTGTGTGCGGTGGATTAGCGTTTCATCAGGCTGGATTAAGATTGAGCTGACACTGAAGCTTTCTTTTTTATTTTTACATGCGCGCGTGCGGGGCCGAGCGGATCCGCGCACGTTCCGTTATCCCCGGTGGGTGCTGGGACAGCCTCCCCCAGCACGAGATGGGGAGACAACCAAAACGGAGGAAACACATGTTAAAAAAAACCCAAACATTAAAAACAAACAAACAACAAAAATGAAATCATCATTCCCCCGGGGGAAAAATTGCATTGAGGTTGCTGGCTGGGTCAGTGCGTGAGATTTCATCGGGCTAAAATGATGTCACATGGAGCGAGGGCTTTAGTGGTTTTATTTAGCTCCTAATCCCCACACACTGCTCGGCCAGTTGTCCATGTGCACGCCGTCCCCAGCGGCACAGGATAAAGCATCTGGGCCGAGCGCGGCCGCTCTCCTGCGCGGCTGCAGCGCACAGCCAGGGGATCAGCCCCTCCGCCGGCCGCCGCATGCTCTGCCTGCTAAGGTTACCCAGGATTAATAATTCAGGCCGCACTCGGAAAGGCAAAACCACCGGCCGGGGGTTTCTGCAGGCCCGGGAGGGCTCAGGCGCAGCACGGTCCGGGTTGGATGCGTGCCGGAGAAGCGCCGAGAAGGAAAGCGCCTCCTCTTCTCCGTGTCAGCGGGAGCAAGCGGCCTCGCGGTGATGCCCATCCCCAGCAAGCACCCCAACATCGGCCGCTCGCAGAGCTGGGACGCTGCCGGATGGTACGAGGGAAACTGGGACAGCGAGAACGCCTTCGAGTACCAGAGGCCACCGGGCCGGAGGAGCTCCCTGACCTATGGCGGCGAGGGCGGCTGGTACGAGCCCCCACGGGCAAATGATATCATCTTGCAGGGCGGTGCGGAGCTGAAGCAAGAGGCGTACCCGTACCAGGATGCCACCTTCGCGCCGGGGCCCCTGAGGAAGGGCTCCGTCCCCGACTTCGCCTACTGCGACCGGCCGGCACCCATGGCGGGCCGGGGCTCTCTGCCGCCCCAGGATTACTACAGCGACCCGTCGCTGTCGGCGAGGTCGCCCAAGGACCCTCGCTGCTACCGCGACCACATGGCGGGCAGGCCGGGCTACGGGGCTCCTGGCAGCCGGCTGTCCTGGGACCAGACCGCGGCGCGCCCGCCTGCCCCACCGGATGCCACCCGCCTCTACAGAGACCCCAAGCTGGCCCTGGACGGGCAGCGGATGCGCGGCAGAGAGGTCTCCCCGGGGTGGTACGGCACGGAGCCCCCCGGCCCACGGTACGCGGCAGAGCCGCCGGCCTTCCCCAGCAGGCCTGGCTACAGCGACGGGGCAGAGCGGGCTCCCGAGGCGGCGGCCAGGCAAGCCGCCCCCACCTGCCTGGTGGTGGATCCCGCCACCAGCACCGGCGGCAGCTACGGGCCGGGCAGGGAGAGCACCGGCACCAAGGGTCCCTACGACACCTACGAGGCGGCAGTGGCGACGCCTTCCCACCCACCCGTGCCTCCCCACTTCCCTGGGCCCGAGGGCAAGAGGAGCTTTGACCCCGAGTTTGTGGCGCTGCTGCGTGCGGAGGGCGTCTCGGAGAGCACCTTTGCTGCCCTGCTGCAGCAGGGCTTCGACTCCCCGAACCTGCTGGCCATGATGGAGGAGAACGACATCAAGTCGGTGGCGCCCAACCTGGGGCAGGCCCGCGTGCTGTCCCGCATCGCCCACAACTACAAGGCGGAGATGCAGCTGCAGAGACAGGAGCGCAGGAGCGGGGCGCTGCGCCCCAGGACCCGCTCCAACAGCTTCAGCCACCGCAGCGAGCTCCCGGCAGAGTACGGGGTGCCCGCTGTGGATGGCCCTGGCACCTCGCAGCACCCGCCGCCGCTGCAGCCGCTGTCCCCAAGAGGCGTAGAGATCCACCGCCGGCCGTCCAGCGCCCCGACCCAGCACCTGCTGGAGACCACCACCTACCCGGCCCCCGCGGGGGCTCCTCAGGGGCCGCACTTCATCCCCGGTTCGGGGTACAACAGCCCCCTGCCTTGTGGCACGCACCCGCGTCCCACCTCAGCCTACTCCGCCCCGGTCGGCTTGCCCGTGACGGCGGCCAACCCGCACGCCAGCCCCAAGACAGCGTACCCCACCACCTACACCGTGCCCATGGAGCTGATGAAGAGGGAGAGGACAGCGGTGGCGTCGCCGGCACCCAGCCCCCACAGCAGCCCCCAGCTCCTCCGCCGGCCGGGGACAGCAGGGGACGGCAGCCTGGCACCCGCTGGACCCGCCTTCCCTGCCCAGCTCTCCCCGTACCCGAAGCTCAGCAGGCGCACCGGGCCCCCCGTCATCGTCTCCACCATGGCGTCGCCTGAACCAAGTAATTACTGAAGGGATTTAGTCCGTGCAGTAGTTTAGAACCGCCTTGTTGTTGCTTATTTTACCCCTCAAAAAACCCACGGTGAAATATCATGCGGGTTCATGCCTAAATATTAGACACTGTCCTACTTAGAAAACGTGGTGTAGGGGATTTCTTTGCAGGGCTGCTATGGCCCTGTGGAGCTAAAGATGCTGATTCTTGCGCTGTGGTTAAATTCCAAATATTTTATTTGTTTAGCCAACTTCAGTTAACCATGAGCGGTATCTCAGATAATGCTTCCAGGGTTAATCTTGCCATTCCTGTTGTTTGTCGAGAACAGGAGATTAGACACTGTGCTGGCTGAGCAATTAGGACTACAGGGTTTGCTGCAGATTGACTTTCTACCGCTGTTATCAGGCACAAATGTGTTCCTCCGAGGAAATGGTTAGCATTGTTTTGACTAAATTCATCAGATAGTTAATGGTGTTATTCGAGAATCGACTTACCTTTGGCCATTACCTAAGGCTTTTCTTCTTATTATTAATTTGCTGTTTTATCAGGCATACAAAATAAACCCCTTGATTTCCTTCTCGAGATGCCTGTAAGTGAAGCGATAGAGCTGTTAAAGTAATAGGGCTGTGCTTAAAACTAAAAGCCTGTTGTTAAGCACTGGAACAATAAAAATGAATGGTGGCTCCTAGACTTCCCTTCCCTTTCTAGAAACGCTCAGACTCTTGGCTGCTCGGATGAAAAGCTGAACAATCTCCGAAAAAAAACCCAAAAAAAAGCTGAGCAGGCTCTGCTCCTCCACTTTGGAGATGTGGCACTCAGAGCCTGATAGAAACTAACCCCGAAAATCACCCGGAGAAATATTAGGGAATTCATCAAAGCCATTCATTTGTGCCTTGATTCGTTTGAAAAAAATGTGGAAAGACACCCCTTGAAATGTTTTGTGCTGGTAATGACTCTGTGAGCAGGCAGTTTTCTCCCTGTGCAGCCCAGCTGAACTCCCATGCAAACGATTCCCGAACAATGTGCTGTACCAGCACACACACACACACAAAGCTCTAATAAGAGGGATACCATTTATAGGCATCGAGACAGTGCCAAACTGGTGATGCCATTCCACAGGAATCTAAATAAAGAGGGATTTTGTGAGTGGAAATGATAAAGTTGTCAAAATGCAGACACTTGGCACACCCCTTTCCCTGCCATACCATAATTACACAGCTAGGAAGTAAATGCCGGTCTTTTCACGCTTATGAGTCCTTTATGTAGCTGGTGTAATGTATTGATTTCTAAAAAATGCTTCAATATTAGGCAACATGTTCTGTGTTGACACGGATCAGATGCTAAAGTAGTACATCCAGGCAGTATTTTTAAATAAATGCGGCTAAGAAGACGAACTGGCATAATGTGGGGAACACAAATATGTTCATTTATTTGCGCTGTGTCTGATTGAGCGGTCGATGCCGGCGCGGCGACAGCTCTGGGCTGAAGGACCTCCAGAGCACCGGGGTTGGGAGCAATCTCCTCCACCATGGGAAACAGATCCCTCCTTCCCTGCTTCTCGTTTATAAACTGCAAACCCTCTTCGCTAAAAATCTTGAAATTATGCCTTCCCTTCACCAGAATTACCAGTGCACAGCAAGAGGAAGCCAGCAGCACTTCCGTGCTGTTGAGCTCTTTCTTGCTACTCAACCCTCTTTTTTTTCTTTTTTTTTCTTCTTTTGCCTACGACCATCTCATTTGCATGAGGATGACATTTGTTGCTCCAGTAATTTCATCTGATAATGGCCAGCTTGCAAAGCGGATCTGAAAACATATTCCTTAATTATGTGTTGCCAAGCAACGAGAGGGTTTGGCCATAATCACAGAAAGATTATCTTCTCATTGAAGGCCCTGAAAGGTTTAGCTGAAGTAGGACCTGTAAAATTGTCTTCATTTTTATTTATTTTCCCTTTTTCCTTTCCAAATAGCCTGAGAGGTTTTCTTCCTGTTAAACTATATTTTAAAAGTAGTAGCCAAGGTAAGGCACATGGCACGTGGAAGGATTAAAAACGGGAAAGCGTGTGGTGGTTTGTAGAGGTTTGAGCTGTGTTCAGCAGGAGTGTTCACACTTACCCACGAGGGGATAAGCTGAGATTAGAAATATGTTAAGATGTTTTAAAGCTCAGAGTGGATGGCAGAAACTTGACTAAATCCAGGAAAATTGTATTTGCCAGCCAGGAAGAGCCAGGATGGGTTTTTCAGGAGCGAAGAGCCTTCTCTTGGCTGTAGCTTTGGCTGTGGATATTCGAGTCACAAGGTGGAAGCAAATTCAGTATTAAACTCTGTCTCCAAATGGCTGCAAATATTTTCTGTCAGTGCAGGTTAATGTCTTCCCAGTCAGCAGAGGGTTATAAAGTGTGTGTTACAGCCCAGTCATGTTTTGAAGCTTGTTTTATGGATAAGACCTTAAAACAGATCATTCTGAGCTTTTTTAAAGTCTTGTTGTCTTGCAGTCTTTCTACAGTGAGTTTTTCCTAAATACCCCATTTGTCATTTTGTGCTGAGTTTGACACTCTGAGTGCATTCTGCACAGCTGCTGTTCACTTTGGAGTTTGGACAGAGGGCTTGCAGGAGGAAGGTGTCTTCTCCTGCCTGGGGTTCCTGATGGTAGAGGCAGGATCTCGGGCAGGGATACAGGCACGTGCCACATCTTTATGGACCTCTTGCTTTGGCATGGGCAGATACGGGAAAAAGAGCAATGAGATTTAGAGCTGCAACCGCTTTGCTCTTCTTCAAATAATTAGTAATAAATCAGGTGACTTGCTGTTCCTGGGAGTTGCAGGGTTTTGTGACAAGAAGGTGGTGAAGGAACACCTGAAACCCTTTGCTGTGGGGGCAGAGCGACACCTCCAGAGGTGAGCTGGCTTCCCGTGCCAGCAGCTCCCCTGCCACAGCTCTGGCAGAGCTGCTGCTCTCCATGGCACGGAGCCCTTGGCAGGAACAGGTGACAGGAGTGCTCCTGCAGCCTGCCATCCACGGGATCACCTGCAGCGAGCACACCGCCTCAGCTCCCTGGCGAGCAGGAGGAAAGCAAAAAAGCCCCGCAAGGCCTGAGTGGCAAACACGTGTCAGGAGGAGGGCTGAGCCAGAGCGGGTTTGTGGCCAGCCCCGTGCTGAGCTGGGAGGGAGTGCAGGGAAATAAATCGGCCAGGTCAGCAAAGCTGGTGAGGGCAAACAGCATCTCACAGTCAACGATGACATTGCCGCAGCTCCACCTCCAAATTTTGCAACTTCAATTTATGATGTTTGCTAGTATTTTTGTTAGATTATTTCATTTCCTTTTCTTGTTTTTTTTGTTGTTTTTTATTTTTAACCCAATGTTTTAGTAGTAAAGCAGTTGGCAGATGAGAAGTCTTGTATTTCTGTAGCTAGCCTGGACTTCTCCCAAAACAGGGGCTGGTCCAGATTTCTGTTTTGATGCTGGACTTACGGAGCTTAAATGAGAAATGGTGATTCATTGCAGATATGTGTTTTGGGTGGTTTATCAAGCTCTCATTTACACATGAAGATATGAAAGTGAATTGTCAGAAAAGGGAAGAGGCTTCCACAGGCATGAGGAGTAGGGCTGCACTGTAAATCAGGTGGGTATCATCAGGAAGCAAGAGAAAAATTACTTGGCTGTAAGATTTATTTGAAAGCCTGACCTTTTCCTGAGCAGGGAAAGCCAGGCTGAGGGCAGCTGCCCTCCTTGGACAAGTTGTTCTCTCCAGTGTGAAGGGGACTCATCCTCTCCTTTATCAGCTTACAGCCAAGCTAGAAATGCCTTTCACTGTGATTAGCTCAGCTCTGCTTGTACTCTTTAACACCTCGTTGTGATGCCTTTTATTGGTATTTCCCCCCCTCTGACAGATAAAAACTGTGTTAAGCACACATAGTTTCGGGCTGAAACTCTGCACATGGGCAACCCCCAAAGAGGAAAGGGCAAAGGCAGGAGCAAGAGCCTTGTGGGCTGTTAAAGGATAGTTAAAAGAGCCCATCAAAGATGGTTAAAAGAGTGACATTTGCCCACTCTTGTAAGCTATTAATTCTTTTAACCTAGTTAATTTAAGCTAAATTGCCACAGCTTTCTACGGGCAGAGTTTAGCAGGATATTTCCTGCACAATACAAATTTCCCGAGCATTTGCTGATGTTGATTTATTCTTTGCCCAGTACAGTGGACAGCTCAGAAATCGACCTCAGGTTTTCTTCCATGTGTTTTCTGTGCAAACCTCAGCATGGAATCCCAGTGTGTCCATGTAAGGCTGCTCAATTAACAATCCGGACTGCAACAGCACCAAGGGAAGCTCCGTGCACTGAATAAATCTGATTTAATTTGCACATTGACCTGACAGACCATAGCATGTCCTTGGAGCCATTCCCAGCTAGTGTGTTAGTCCAGGTAAACTCTGTACTGCGCCCACTAACAAAAACATGAAGTAATGCTTTTAACTAGTGTGTTTTAATTAATTTTTTAGTTTTTCCATACAAAAATACAGGTTGAAATAAGCAGACAGGTGTTTCTCGTGTCTGCTGTCCCGATGGTCACAGCGTCAAGGCACTAATGTGCAAAATGATAAGGGAAGTAGCTGGAAAACTCACAGTGAGTTTGTGCAAGCCTTTGAAAGGCTCAGAAGGACCCTCACCAACCTCTGCTGAAAACATGAGTGTGTGGATCTGAAGGGACCCCAACTGCCCACCCAGGTAGGATGAATGGCTAAAGAACAGAATGTGCAAGAGAAGTGCTGTGGACTATCTTGATATAAAACTGACTCTCCTGGCCGATCTGCACATACAGTTCACTGGTGGCAGAGAGTATGCTTTTAAAATACTTCTTTAAAGGCTGAAATATGCTTTTTGTAATGGTTTTATCAAAAGCAATATAAAGTGTCAAACTCATTCCAGTTGCAATTCATTGACTTTACTGCCATGGCAATAAAAATGAATTTGGCCTGTCAAAGGAGAATGTGTTGTCAGATGCACAAGTGTTGTCATCTTCAATTTACACTTTTCTTTCACCCTGTGTCTCTGGCTCTCCAGCATTGTTAGGACTTTCATATATCCAGATCATTCTCTGACTGTATTTGCTGACATTTTTTTAGCTTTCTCATAAGTAGTTTCCATAGCTACAAACTTCATGTTCACAGAAGGGAAAAAAAAATTTAAAGGTTTCTTATTATTATTGTATTAAACATTTTTTATATTTCTTCTCCTTGTCATTCTCATATCATCACACTGCAGCCCAGTTTAATGAAAATGCTGCACAACTGAATTGCCTGTTATTTTTAAAAGCGAAGTAGGTGCTGAGCTGAATCCTTGAAAAGCAGAAGACCAACATCATTAAGCCACTGATGTAGAATAAATGTTGCAGATGTAGGACTGGTATTAGTAAGGTTTATAGATGGCAACTGGCAGGCGAGCTTTTTGACTTTTACACCTAAATAAAACCTGACGTTAACAGCATTCTGCTGGCTTTTGGTAAAGAAAACTAATTTTTAATCTCTTTTGTCTGCTCTTGGTAGTGTTTTGTTCAAGATGAAGCGGTACTTCTGGGAGTGGGATTCACAGGGGTTGTGTTTCCAGTGTTCAGTTCTGCCCCTCGGGTAGGGAGATGCTGGAGCAGCCCTGAGGAAGGGTTTGGGCAGAGGTGTTTGGGCAGCCATGCCCTGAGGAAGGTCTGGGCAGAGGTGTTTGGGCAGCAGTGCTGCAGCAGCCATGTCCCACACAGGACAGCCCTGAGGGAGGTTTGGGCAGATATTCAGCAGCGCTGCTGCAGCAGCCATGTCCCACACAGGACAGCCCTGAGGGAGGTTTGGGCGGTGGTGTTTGGGCAGTGATGCTGCAGCAGCCATGCCCTGAGGGCGGTTTGGGCAGAGGTGTTTGGGCAGAGGTGTTTGGTAGCAGTGGTGAGGAGCAGCCATGTCCTGAGGAAGGGTTTGGGCAGTGGTGTTTGGTAGCAGTGCTGCAGCAGCCGTGTCCTGAGGAAGGTTTGGGCAGAGATATTCGGCAGTGCTGCTGCAGCAGCCATGTCCCACACAGGACAGCCCTGAGGAAGGTTTGGGCAGAGATATTCGGCAGTGCTGCTGCAGCAGCCATGTCCTGAGGAAGGGTTTGGACAGAGGTGTTTGGTAACAGTGGTGTGGAGCAGCCGTGTCCTGAGGAAAGTTTGGGCAGAGATGTTTGGTAGCAGTGCTGCAGCAGCCATGTCCTGAGGAAGGTTTGGGCAGCGGTGCTGCAGCGGCTTTGTTCAGCGAAACGGGAGGCTCCGAGTGCCCGGTGCCTTTCCTTCTGCAGCCTCAATCCAATTAGCTGCTGGAGCAGATGGAGCAGATTAGTGCCCGGCTCTCCTTCCTCCGCCCTCTCCCCGGTGCCGGGGGTGTCCGGCCAGCAATCGGCTTAGCCGTGGTCCCGTGGCTCAGCCCCCGTCCTGCCCCGCAGCAGGGAAACCTCTCAGCTCTGGGGCTGCTGCTGCTCGTCCCCTGGCCTGCTGCCTCCAGTTCTGCGGTACTTTGGAAGCCCTCGGCCTAAACTCTTTTGCCATAATAGCATAAATTCCATTTTTTCACTTGCTAAACACATCTGTAACGTGGCCACCAGGTATGTGGGCTGTGCTCCACATTGGAACAGCCACTCCAGCAGTGGGGTCAGGGGTGGAGGACTGTGGTCATTCCCCACCTGCAGCATTTCCTCACGGAATCTCAGCAAAAAAATGTTGTCAAAAAGGGAGATTATGGCCTCTTGCCTCATCTTGTAAATGAAAGCAGTGTCAGGCAAGGAGAGGCTGGGAGAAGTGACACACGGGACTGTTCCTGCAGTTCCCAAAAGCATCACAGTCCCTGGGAAATGGGTGCTTTAGGCTCTGTAATCTGAGCCATGAGCAGTTGTCATAGTAAGAGGGAAACCAGCAAGGCTCATGTGCTGGTGGAGATCCTTGGTAAATACTGGTGTGAACAGCCGAGATGTCACTCTCATGTTTTATTTATGTGTGCAGATATGTATAGACATGAAGAAAATTTCAGAAATATAATCAGTGTCTCAGTCATTATCCATTTGGATCAGTGCTTCTGCAGTCTTCATTGTTTGCCAGAAGTGTCTTGTTTTGGTTATCGAGCAATTTGTTATTTTCTAGCTTGGCTAGCAAACAAGCAGACGGGACTTTGTTTAGACAGCAAACACAATGATAAGAAATAATTTAGGATATACTTTCCATGAAAAAAAAGTCAATAAAAGAGGACCAGAACTGAGGTGCCATGGAAACATTAGGCAGTATTTTCCAGATGTGAAGGTGGTATCTGCAGGTGAGTTCCCTCCATCCAGGGAGCATCAGGAGGCGTAGGGTGGTGGAATTCAGGAACCTGGCAATACCCACCTGCCTCCCTGCTGGTCTTCTTAACACGTTTCCTGACGCTTGTGCTAAACACTGCAAATCCCTGAGCTGCCTCCTACACATTCCCTTACTGACCCTATAGATTATCAGCCTCTTCTTAGGATGGCCCAGTCTCTTACTGGAGTCTCTCACTGGTACCTGCAGAGTGAAAAAAAAACAGGAATGGAGATGTGACACGCGTTTGTTTTGTTCTCTGCCATCTTCTGAGTGTTTTGTTAGAAGGTTTAAAACTAATATTGAAAAAGTACGGTAGTTCATGCAAGTGCATATATTTGTTCTGTTGATGCAAGGAATCTTGATTAATATTATGAAGGATAAAAGAGAGGATTCAGCGTGGACAGCAAAGAGCTTGTCAGTATCTAGACCATCCTGCTGGGACACTGAAATAGTCAGGAATGCTTAAATGTCGCTTTAGTGATCCCACCTGGCCAGCAATTCCTGTAATCTCTCCTATTGAGCTTTCCCCATCTTTGAATTCTTCCTCTTGTTGAGTAGACCTGCATAAAAGTGGGAGCTGTTATCTTACCAGCTGCAACATTTGTCTTAAGAGTCTTAAATGTCCATTTCATTCCTGTCTGCAGTGAATGTGTTCTTGTTTCATCTGCAGTCAGGGCTAAAAGGTCCCAAAACCAGGATTGCTAATAACTAATAACATCAGGGCAGTGCCAAACAACCTGTCATACTCTGCAGTGGAAGTTTTCCCCTTGGGGCTCATTTTTGTTCAGCAGGGAAGGTGTTCTCTGTGTTTGCTGTTCATCCCAAAAGCCCAGGCTCCCTGGGAGCAGTGTGGCATCTCCCACACCAGGCTGTGGCCAGAGGGAGAGCCCTGGGATCATCTCCCTGGTGGGAGACAAGCGAGACACAGAGGAACATCCCACAGACCAACAGCCCCACGCTCTGGCTCATCAGCTCTTCTTCAAAGTGATTATTTATAGTTTTTGTAGAATATCTTCCAAAGTAGGTTAGTGAGTCAAGTTCAATTGAAAAAATGGTGATTTTGTCATTGATTTCAATAGGAGAAGGATTTTTTACTCTCTCCTGCAAAAGGAACCAGCTCTGCATCACAGATTTTTATTGCATTTCTTAAAATTAGATCTACAGATGCAGTGGTTTCCTAAGCAGGAGAAGCTGTACATTTCATGCATTGGAAGCCTGTGCATTATTAAAAATAATAGGATAGATTTGTCAAATGGATAATGAGTAGGTTTCTTTCTGTGTTTTTCAGTGTTTTAATGAGCGCAGGAAATGCTTGCTATTTATTTGCTTTCAGGTTTTACCAAGGAGCTCTGGAGGTAATTGTCAAATTTCCAAGTGTGTATCAATATTTCATGAAGCTCTGTTTTCGCTCTGTACATTCACAAGTTGGGTCATTAGCACTGGGACTGATATTAACAGGCTGAAGCAAGGCATGAGAAGGAATTCCACCAAACCCTTGCAAGTTTGAGAATTTCTGGGTAAAATAATTATGGGTGATGTTGCGTGGTTTCAAATGTTAAATCTGCCGGAGAATTTCTTGTTTGATCTTGGTTTCTGTGGTTTGTGGACCTGATCCAGAGAGCTTTGTGTGTGTGTTCTGTGTGTTTGGCCCCATGCCCAGCACTTACCACAAATTGGGGTGTACCTTACAGAGATAGGATATCCATCCACGTCAGCCTCTGGAAAAAAGCAAATTCCACCTTTCCTACTACCAGCAAATTAAATTGTGTTGAATTATTGAAGCTCAAATTGCTTTTAGATGTGGTACCAGTCAGCAGTGATGCTCACTATTTAGTTTGCTGTTGGCTGTTCAGTTTTGGATTATTTTTGTGTGGTCTTTGAGGTGCAGTACTGGCTGTGTGTTAACAACTGTTCTTCTGCTTTGGACATTTGCCATTTATAAGGGGCTACGTTTTGGATGTTGAATGTTTCTTTTTTCTTAATTTCCGACATTTTTATGTAAAACCATCATATCCCTGTTATCATTCAGATTAGGCAAATTATCCTAATTTTGGTTTGCTCAGCCTAAAACTCTGGTGTCAGGCTGGCTTTTGCTCTTATTCATGATCTAACCCAACTAACTCAGTGCAGTGCTCTCAAGAAAAAAAAAATACTCAGGAAATGAAAATTATTCACAGATACAGACCCACTGTGTTTTGCTGTAGAGAGGGTGCAAAATTAATTGATAAATTATTGTGGCTTTTTGACTGTTTTAAATGGTTGCCATAAGTGCTTCACCAGGCACAGCTGGTAGCTGGGAGAGAGCAAAAAGTGAGACTTGAAACTTGATTGAACTGCACAAAGTCTGGAGCGTTAATGTGGAAATCTGAAAGTGTGTAGAGAGCTGGAAGGTGGATGGAAGGAGTATCCAGGACTTCTGAAACAGAAAAGTGCTTCAGAGTTAGAAGTGATTAAAGCAGAAAGGGAGCAGTGGTGCTTCCCTGGAGAGGGAGGGATGGAGATCTGCAGGAAGGGCAGAGCTGGCTGTTTGACAGAGGGGTTTGACGATCCTTGGAACTAGCAGAAATCAGAACTGGCCTGTCTGTCAGTATTTCAGGATAATTTTAGGATTTGTGACACCGTGGGCTACAGTAAAGTGGAGGGAGTCACTTGTGAACACAAGCAGCAGTGTTAATCATGGTGGCAGTTCAGGAGAAAGAGAAATGGCAATCATGTAATATTGACACAACAGGAGTGTGTGGAGATAATGACTTTGGTCACAGCTCGATATGACAAAGTTCCAGACTGTAAACAGAAATATTTGTCAGAGGGGAGACGGTGCTCAGGGTGAAAAAGGGTGTTTTGCTAAGTAAAAATCACTTTGTAAAGGGTTTGCAGCTGTGGGGGGTTTGTAAGAGAAATCCAGAGCAGATCCCTTTGACTGCCTTGTCCTTCTAGGAGGAGGTTTGGAAAGTTGGTAGTAAATACATCTTGCAACTTGTGCTTAGCTCTGAATCTGAGCTTTTCTCTGAGTCTGAGCTGGACTCGAGAAGATGGGAGTTTGCAATGCAATTCCCACCCAGCTTTTGGTGGTTTTTTTAATTTGGTCATTGTGTCAGGTACCAAGAGGAAATGATTTCTCTATGTGATGCTGCCTGGGAGAACATGCCCTTACTCTGGACAATTTCCTGGGAAACCTCCAATTTCCTCTGCTTCCACTCTGGGAAGTTATCAGGCACACTGACTTAATGTCTCTTACCTGTTCGTTTAATCTGTTCATAAGGCACTTAGAGCCCCAGGGTTCTTTGAAGAAGCACAGGTTAAGGGATGTTGGAAGGTCTGAGAGTAGGCAGGGCTGGAAACTGCCCCCCTGAGTCAAGGGGAGCAGCTTTCCAACAACACAAACACATCTGGAGAAGTGGGAGAGGAAGGAAGAAGGTGGGAGAGAAGAAGAAAGGGGAAAATACTGGAATCAGCAACAGTAATCCAACCAAAATACTGCAGTGGGACAGAGGGTGCCCTAAAGGTAGCCAGCTTCCAGGAAAGTATTCCGTGCTTGGGAAGAATGGTGCTGGTAACAGTCACAAAATGTTTGTGTTCCAAGTTTTTTGTACACTTCCCCTCTCAAGCTGGCACAGTTACGCGCTTTGTTTGTTTGCCTCCAGCTCCTACCCTTCGTGGAGTTAGAAATACTCTGATTCAAGTCCATCCAAATACAGCAGTGCCATGCTTGGTAAGTGGGTCAAGAGCCCTTGAGGGTCTGAGCAAAGATTTTCAATCAGAATTTGGCAAAAGAACAAGTTAAAATTCTTTCCAAAAAACCTCTTGATTCCAAGATTTCGCTTTAAGATTAATTTTCTTGTAAACAGTGTGTGACCTGTGCTTTGATGCTTTGCATTAAGCCACATGGAGCTCCTGGGTGTCAGTGTAAAGCAGTTTTGGAGATCTCCTGGTGTGATACCCATACTCTCCTGTCGAGTTTGGGATGATTCTTTTTCATCTCCTGCCTGGAAGTGAATCACGAGGGTGTCCTGAGGTTTTGTTTTGGAGCCACACTCGGAAAACTCAACCTTACTGCTGCCATTGCTCTGTGGTCACCTGTCTGCAGCCCACAGCTCCTCAGCCTCCCTCACGTCTGACACTCATGCTTTGTTTCATTCTGTGGCTGGTTTGAAGCAGGAAAACCCAAACCCCTGGTGCTCAGTTGGACGGGGGACTGTGCACCATCCTGGGAGGCCACAGCTTCACGTTCAGTTACAGTGAGAGCATCTCAAGTGCACCCCTGGAAACCGTCCATGAGCCCTGTTTGTCCTTGGCCAGAGTCCTGTGCTGAGGACAGGCATCAGCAGGGTGGTTTTCTGCTGCAGCCAAGGAGTTTTTCTTTCTCCCTTTGCCTCCCCAGTCTCCACAGGCGCTGCCCCTTCCCCGGGAGCGCTGTTTTGGCACCGGACATTGGAATTTCCATTGAGGGATGTTCAGTTGTCTCAGCTCAACAGGTATCAGCTTCTTCCTGATCACAGGTGTCAGGTGCTGGTCAGGGTGACAGATCACATGTGACCAGCACAGGGAAAAACTGCAGTTTCTCTCCCTGTGGTTTTCTTCCCTTTTCTGTGCAGTCCTTCATTCAGTCCCAGTGCTGGTTTGAGAGACATGCATGCTCTGAAATGTCTGTTCTTAGAGAGTTTGTTGTGCTTGGGGTCTGTTCTGCTGTTTAAAAATAGCTACACAGCCTTCCTGGTTATTTTTTTCCATCCCCAAGCAGGGCAGAGGCTGAGAAGACCACCCAGCACTGCTGCTGTGCTGGCAGGGATTCTCAGATGCTGTTGAGGATGGGCTGCCTGATGCCCTCAGAACGTGCCAGTCCTCCCGTGGACCACGCTGGGTGGTGGCAGCCCTCCCTGTGAAATGCAGAGCCACAGAGGGGATGTCCAGGGGACGGAGTGACAGCTCGTCACAACTAGACAGTTCTCTATTTGACATCTTGAGGTCAAAAACTGTCAGTTCCTTATTTTTTACGGTGTCTTTAATGGCCTGGAGAGTGTTTTGAGCCTTGTCAAAATGAATTAATTAAGGCCGAGTCATATTCACGAGCCCGTGCTGGTCTGATTCAGCAGCAGGACTGTGCTTGACTTTCAGCCTAATAATTACAAATGGTTTTGGAGGATCTGGGGGGCTGATAGAGCCCGTTTGTGTTTCCTCCAGAGCTACATGTGCTACAGTTTTTACTTGCTCTTTGCCTTGGCAGTCTGTAGCATTGTTTTCCTCCTCCTTAGGAACACAGCCAAAATTCTAATTAAGGAAATCACTCTGCAGCCATTGTCGCTGTTCATTTGAGTTCTTTGTCCATACCAAAGTTTCCAGCTCCCCAAAAGATTTGAAGTCACTCCTTACTACAGCTGGAGGAGGACAGAAGTTTTGGCTCGGGGCAGGCTGTTCCTCGAACTCTGTAAAGAACCAGGCATCAAGCACCTCTGTGGGCAGCACATTCACTTCATGAGAGCTTCAAATCCACCTCTGGCTACGACAAATGCTGCTGAGGTTATTTTTCTATTGGATTCGTATAGTAAAAAAAAAAATAGTTGCGAGGTGTAAGTATCACTTTGTGCTGGGCTTTACTGCTTACTGGGCTTTGAGCCTAAAAGGATTTAAAAGTCATCATGCTCTAAGGGAAAGTTGTAGCGAGAAGGAGGATGTGGAGGGTTGCTCCAGCCAGCTGCTGTGATTTGGGAAAAGGTTTGTCCTGACCAATGGAAAGGAGGCTGGACTGAGCTGGGGAGGCAGCCAGGGCTGACACAGCCACGCCCAGTGGGATTAGGACCAAATTAGAAACTCGGTTTGCAGGGGTTTATCATTTCCTTTCTATGGTGACATTAATAAATGCAAATCTGTATCTTCTGGTTGTTATCCTCCCTTGTATCTTTTGTTGATGAGCATTGTCCCCGGGTCAGGCTGCACTGATAGCTGGGTGGAGAGGGTAGAGACATTTGTGTGCCCACATTCACGTGTGCTCCTGTGCCCCACAAAAGTACCTGGGGGTGTGAGGAAAGGGTTTGGGCACTTCTCAGAGTCTGTGTGCCAGCTCCTCCTGTCAGCCTGGAGTTGGACAGGAGTCCCAGAGACAATGCCATGTTAATGCAGCACAGTTCAGTGCTTTTGGTATTTCACAGCGCAGCACAATAACTTCTTTTCCCATTTTGTTTCTGAAGTGCATCAAATTCAGAACATATGCACCGTGTCAGGGCTGCTCTTGCCAGTCAGCCCAGAGAAAATGCTCACATCAGGCCTGCTCGGTCACCCAGAGGGAACTGTTGAACTGAAAGTTGGGTTTAGATTCAATACTGGGGAGAAATCCATTCCTGTGAGGATGGTGAGGAAGCTGTGGCTGCTCCATTCCTGGAAGTGTTCAAAGCCAGGCTGGACAGGGCTTGGAGCAGTGTGGTCCAGGGGAAGGTGTCCCTCAGGGTGCTGGAACTGGATGAGCAATAGAGTCCCTTCCAGTCCAAGCCATTTTGTGATTCTGTGGCTGTTGCACAACTTGGCTTCTCAGTGGAGGCCACGGTGGCCTGGTGCTCAGCTGGGTTGGGCTCTCCATCCCAGTTGATGCTTTCCATCCCAGATAGGTCCCATATGGCAGGGAGTCTCTACTAGCCAAAATAAAGACGCTCGGCAATCTGCCAGAGCCGATTAAAGCATGTAGTCTGTTACAGGCAGAAAGAAATACAATTTGGGCTAGGGGATACAAAATACATTTGCAAGGCATCTGAGCCTGGTGTAAGACATTCTTTCTCTCAATGTTGTTGTTGCCAATAGCTTCTCTTGTGCTCAGACCAAAACTATTTAGGGTGGAACATTTGCTCCCTACTTTCTAGCAAGGCTGGTCGCAGGAATGAAGAATGGATTCTTTCAGTGGCCACAGCTGGTTTGAATGATCCCCACACCGAACCCATTGACTCCAGGCACTCCTCATGTGAATCACAAGGACGCAGCAACCGGGGTTTTGTTTTTGTGCCCGACAGGGGCAGAAGCAGCAGAGTCCATTGCTTGAAGGCAGGCACATGGCAGGGATGTCCCCTGCACACTCCGTAGCTCACGCTGGCCCCAGGCTGCGTTCCCCAGCTCACTCTGAGCTCAGCACGCAGAGGAGGGTGAGGTGTGTTGCTGTCTGGGTGTCTGTGCTGCATCCTCACCCGCACCTCCTGCAGGGCCCCCAGAGAGGACAGCGTGGCTGCACGTGGTGCAGATCCATCCTCTTCATTCAGTGAGAGCTGGAAGAGGAGTTCTTCAGGGATTGTAGCCCTTGCATTACATACAAAATAAAAAAAAAATCATGAAACCATTCAATGTCAGTTGGCAAGACCTTGAGCAAGGCACTGAGATGGATCTGCACCTCTCTCAAGGTCTGCTTCTTCCAAGGAACAACAAAATAGTTTGTTTCAGTAAACTCAGGAAATCATTTCCACACCCTGTGACAAATCTCCAGCTCCTTTTTATAGGGGATCTCTCTGTTGGTTTTTGAGCTGAAGGAAAGTCAGTTTAGATTAGATATTGGGAAGGAAATGTTCCTGTGAGGGTGGGCAAGCCCTGGCCCTGTGGCTGCCCCTGGATCCCTGGCAGTGCCCAAGACTGGGTTGGACATTGGGACCTGGAGCAGCCTGGGACAGTGGGAGGTGTCCCTGCCATGGCAGGGGTGGCACTGGATGGGATTTAAGGTCCCTTCCAACCCAAACCATTCTATAATCCTGATTTTATGTTGAGAGCAACTTGTAATAAGTTCCTGCAGAAAATCACCTTCCTTTCTCCTTCCAGAGGATGAGGGCTTCAGGGAGGCAGATTTTGTCTGCTTGCAGAGAGAGGACAGCAGGTCAAGGAAGGCGACTCATGTTGTGCTGAGAATCAGGGAGAGATTTGGGAAAAACTCTTGCTAAAAGTAATGCCACTGAATAGAAAGGGGTTTGATGGTGATTAAAAAGCCACCTCTGTATTCTTAGGTATTCTTGGGAAAGTCACCTGGCCTTGTGCTCGGGGTTTTTTTTTTCACAATATTGGGTTTTCTTTGTATTACCAAAGGTATTAATTAGAGGAATAGATTACACTGGATGCTGCACAATCATCTCTTGAGTATTTGTGGAGTGAAGGATGGAGACTGTGTGAAACTGTAAACTGCTCATTTAGCTGGGTGTCTCGATGAGCACCGAGTGTCAGTTCCCCTCTTTGCCGCGTCTCCTGGACCTGCTGATGACAGCCAGTGGGGTGGTTTGTGTCAGGGGCGGCTCCTGGGGGTTTTTGGGACCCCTCAGACAGAGGCACAATGTAGTGTTGTTGTTGCTGCTGCAGGAACCCTTCTCAAGATCACAGGGAGTTTTCTCAGCACGCTCAGTTGGATTTGGTTTGTTTTGTAATCTGTATGATCTAATCAAGTGTATGAACGCGTAGACAGGGGTGGGATGCATCAGCATCCTTCCTTGCCAGCTGCCTTCTGCTGCAAGGCAGGAAATTTTGTCAGCTTTCTGAAATTCCAGTGCAAGAACCCTTTCCCTCCCTTCCCCAATCTTACTCCCAACAAAGAAATTAAACCTGATCAGTTCATTTTGCCGTACCTCACTTTGGTGGGTTCATGGCACAGTTCTAAGACTAAATAAATTAATTGAGACTCGCCATAAGGTGTATAACTACAGCTCTTGGGTTGATAGGTGATGGGTTTTATTGAGCCAATAAAATATAGAAAATGGTTAGAGGAGAAGAGCTTACTGCAGTGATACTGTTCAGTGTGATTTACAGTTTTATAACTGTAGGCAAATGTGAAATATTTTTCACTATCTTGGGTATACTTTATTAGATAAACCTATATCCTGTGCTTACCTACATCAGCACTGTGATAGTGAAGAGACATAAAAATGAAGACATTTTCAGCCCATTAGAGTTTACGTGGTTTCAAGAGCAGTCAGTTTCTCTACAGTTTGGGTTTTATTTGTCTCTCGGTGTGCTGAGGATGCCTGCAGGAAATGCCTCCCAGCAGCTGTGGGAGCTGCACTGTAGCAATCCTTGGCATGCACAAGAAAATGAGACACCTTAAATATGAAGGTTGTTGGCCATGAAAAACAGAGAAAAAATACAGATCTGTGCAGGAATTCTTTGTTGACCATCCTGGTCTGTCTCCTTTAGCTCTTTTTACATTGCTGAGTTTATCCCCATGAGAAGAGCCATGGGGACAAGGGCAGGGCTGCTCCAGGAGTCCTTACAGCCCCTCACTGTGGCCAGAGGACTGTGGTGGATTTTGCGGCCGCCCTTCCCAAGGCAGCGGGAGGGCAGGAGCTGCCCCAGTGCTTGGGGGAGCACAGGAATAGCTCATCATTCTTGGAATTGAAAAATAAGGATGTGCCAGTGTGTTATCTGGATTAATGAAGATGAAATGTGCTGTATAAATACATCAGGAGCGTGATCATGCCGTTATCCCTTGGGCTACTCTGGCTCGCAAGGAGAAAAAGGTTGATTTGTATTTGTAGATGATTTTGCTTGCTCTGCCAGTGCTCATTTTTGTTTTAGTATGAAAGCCAGGGAGTGTGTGTTTCTTTTGCTCAAAGATGGAGCAGATTAGCAAAGATTTTTCTAGATTATCATTGTTTAAATAACTCTGATTTAAGATAAATGTTACAACTACAATTACTTATTAGTGATACTGTATTAAACAGTGATGATAAATTAGGGAGGTTATAAGCTCTATTATTCAAGGATCTGTGCAACACTTGGACATTGAAGGTGGTTTTCCATAAACCAGAAGGCACTGGCGTGCAGCTGAGAGGGAGATGAAGCAGCTTCGGGGGCAGGATTTACAAAATGATGAGAGTTTAACCTTGCTTTGACTCCAGCCCACCCTGGACAACCCCAAGTGGAAACCCCTGGTGGGGTGAGCATCCCTTGAGCTGACACGTGGCAGGTCACGGGGTGAAGGGTTGGTGACAGTGTGCAGTCGGCATTGCCCGGTCCCCTGTTTTCATTTCAGATGTGAAATGTGTGCCTGGGGATTAGCACTAATCCACGGAATGTTTTAGGGTCAGGGATAGGAAAAAATGTTAGGTATGTTCTCACCGTTCCTGGTGCGTGCTGTGCATCCAGGAACAGATCTGCAGGGCTTTGCTTCAGCCTCCAGAGCTTGGGGAAGACTGAGAGCCTGAGGTGGGGTGGCCAGGAGCACCTCAGCTTCCTCCTTCCTCAGAGCTGTCCGCTGTACCAAGAGAAATCACATCCCAGATTTCATCTGAGGAATTGCTGGGAGAGTTTTGGTTCCAGCCCTGTTGGGTCCACGGGCTCTTGTCCGGACCTGCAGCCAGGAATGCCAGCAGCCAGGAAAAGGCTGATAAAGAGGGAAAGTAGAGAATGGCAAAGTTAATCATTGAACTTTTTGTTATCTTTATTCAGCTTGGAAAACTGAAGCCAGTCAAGGTTTGCAGGGGGAGATAATATTCTTTATTAGAGCAACTTGTATAGTTAGGAAAAACCCTCATATGCTTCTAGGACCATGTGCTTTTCCTCAGCTCTCCACAATTGCACATTGCATTAAAAAATAAAATAAATTTCATTTTCAAAAGGTTCAGCGGATATATGGAAGAACTGAATTTAAAAGCAACTTACAAAGTAAAAAAAAAAAAAATCTCATTTGGTTTAATTTGATTTGAACATTTCAAGAAAGATTTAATAGTCCTGAATTACAAAAGACTTTTTTTCTGGCTTGAAATTTACTCATAGGAGCGTGACATCTGTGTGCCAAAGGGCAGTGGTGGAGTCCCCATCCCTTCTTTCCCCTCAGTCTAAAGAAAATTATTAAATTATAATATTCTAAGATGTGTGAGTTTGTAAATAATCAGTGTATTGTTATTAATCAAGGCAATTTCTCTGTTCCAGGAGATAAGACATTATTATTAATAACCTTTCCAGTGAGAGGTTTTGTGTGCTCACCCTGACCTCATGAAATCTCCAGCCTATAATTCAGTTTTGTGTTGTTTCATTTTTCTCAGTTTCATCTTGTTTCCTTTTTTTTCATTTCTGAGTGGACTTTTTCTTTTTTTACTTTTATTTCTGATAGCCTTCTACATCATCCAGCCCACCAATTTCAAATTCCCTCAATCCAGCTTAGTCTTAGCTGTATTAATGCATGGCTCGAGGGCACAGATAGCTAAAAACGGCTGTATTGTGTGGCATCTCTAAAATCTTTTTTTTCTGAGAAGTTGGATAAAGAGATTGAGATTTTTCAGGGTGGGCTTTGGGTTGTTTTTTGTTGTTTTTTTTTCCCCAGCTGAGTGAGCAGCCTCGCAGGTGGCTCAGAGAGAAGATGTCAGGCCGGGAGATGCTGCTGGGCCCCGTGTCACCCCATTCTTGTTAAACTTCCAGCAGAAAATGCTCCTTTGGGAAGGTGGCTGCAAGCACAGCGTGGGATCCTTTGTCATTTTCCTGATGTATCTCGGGAGAAAGCTTTACAACAATATTGAAAATAATCAAATATATTAGTTAGGGAACACGGGTTGAAGCAGGAGTGATTTTCTCTTCAATATTTTTTCTAGGATATCACACACAGAGCTCTGTCTTCTTTATGCAGCCATGCTTGGGAAATCCTGCCTGAGTGTTTCTCAATATTAGTTAAACCAGAAAGTACTGGAGTTGGTGGAATCATGGAATGGTTTGGGTTGGAAGGGACCTTTAAAGGGACACCTTCAGCCAGGCCAGGTGGCTCTGAGCCCACAAGGTGATCAGCCCCCTCCTTAAACCATTCCTTGAGGGACACAGGGGAGAGCAGCTGGGCTTTGGTGGTCACTGCCAAGCCCGGAGCTTTGTTTGCTCTGTTTTTATCACTCTGGGTTGCTTTAAGTGTCAACAGGAATGTAAAGTGTGCCCTGTTTGTTTTTTTGAAGTGCAGCCATGATAAAATCCTGTGATAGACCTGTAAAGCTTTTGTTGTAAAAGTAAATCGACTTTAATAGCAAGTAGGTTGTAGTTAAGTGCTTTTGCATGTTGGTATTTAGAGTTTTTTTCCAGTTTAGTTATAATCCGCTGCTACAGGGAAGTGAGGGTGTTTATCTCGGGGAAATGAGTGGGATTTGCAGGCATTCAGCACCTCCCAGGACCTTCCAGGGTTATTCCTCTGCACTGAGAGGATTCCAGTTCCTCCAAGAGCGATGGGAGAGCACAGAGGAGCTGCGGGGACGGACTGGGATGGGGAAAGAAACGGGGAAAAAACAGAGCAAGAAACTAGGCCAGGAAAAAGCAGGAGCAGTGTGAACATGGGAACATGGCAACACCTGTGCTTCCTGACGGTGCCGAGGGTTCCTTCAGTGGATCTCTGCCGTGGCAGAGGGTGGGGATGTGAGGGGAGAGTTGCCAAAGCTCCTCTGGCCGCCTGGGCTGCGACGTTCCCGCTGTGGGCCGAGCCGGGGCTGCAGGAGGGTGACCTTGCAGTGGGGTCACTGAACAGACGGCTCCAGCTGGGCTTGTGAGCTTGGCCGGCGCCCAGCAGCTATTTTAGGAGGCCTTGGAAGGGACGGGGCCTTGGCAGGACCTGTGCGTTTGCAGCGAGCTCTGGGTTCTCCCTGCAGGGGCCGGCGGGCATCGTGCAGGCTGTGGGGGAGCCCTGGCAGCACACACGGCACACGGCGGGGCTCACAGGGCTCGGGGACAGCCCTGGTGTGGCTCACAGGGCTTGGGGACAGCCCTGGGACAGCCTGGTGTGGCTCACAGGGCTCAGGGACAGCTCTGGGACAGCCCATGTGCTCCTGGCTACCTGGCACTCAGTGCTCGTGGCCTTTTAACCCATCAGTGAAGGTGCTGGAAGTGTCCAGGTGGATTTAAAGGATTGGAGTCGTCCCTTGCCCCGGGCCAGGGCTTTGGCTGCTCCCTGGCCCATCCACAGCGGTGCAGGAGGAGATGAGGAAGCTGCCAGCCCTTCTGGCACTCTGTGCTTGGCCAGAAATTGCTTTGGGGAGGCTCCTAAAGTCAAGCTGGGCTCTCACTGAACGCTCCCACATTGCCCTTATGGAAAAAGTGTGAGGAAGAGCCTGGGCTGGATCCTTGGGGGTTGTTGTCCTGTGAGGAAGAGCCTGGGCTGGATCCTTGGGGGTTGTTGTCCCTTCTGGCTGTAAATGAGTGACTTGAGATGACAACAGCTACAGCTGGACGTGGAAGTCTGTCTTCCCAAAGGCTCTCCAGGCTCCACCGCAGCAAAGCAGCCCTGTCTCTGCAGAGACAGAAACTCCTCCAGTGCTGTCTGAAGCCTCCTCTGGGATCTGAACCTCCAGCAGTCCTGAGGAGTGCCAGCAGCGGAGCAGAGCTGCTCAGAGGAAGCCCTGTGGCTGAAAAGATCGAGAGCACTTTCTGTCCAGCTCGGTGGGAAGGACTAATGCCAGTGCTTAACAGCATCATTTAATTCCTACAGCTGGCTCCCAATGTGGCCTTCTCTTTGTTTTCCACTCACAATCTCTCATTTTCAGTGTGCAAATAGAAAGTTCCAAAGGTGCTGGTGGCACGTGGACAGCTGGTGGGATTGAACCCTTTCCGCTTCCCACAACTGAATCCAAGTGCTTGCTTTAATACTTTGCCTTTTTTTTTTGTTTTTTATTTGATGGAATTTCCAGTCTGAGCCGTAGGGCTGTCAGTGGTCTGTGTGTGTGCTAAAGCCAAGTCTGCACCCCTCAGTGCTGGTTGTGGACAGCCCCTCTGCTGGTCTGGGGGGTCTCAGGCAGCAGAATTCCCGGCTGTCCCCATGCCAGGGCTGTCACTGCAGGCCGACAGACTCATCCTCAGCCTTGATTTCAATATCTCATATTCCAAAACATTTTGCAGCCTCTGAATCCCTCGGGGCAATTTGAAGTTTGAGCAGCCTCCTGCCCAGATGGCCGATATCAGCAGCTCTCCCCTGGCAGAAGCATCCTTCTCCTTGGGTTTATTTATTTTATCTTTTCAGTCAAAAAAAACTAAAAAACCAACCAAAAACCAAAACAATGAAAACTGCCCGTTTCCTGGAGCGGCTCATTTGTTTTTTTTACTGCTGTGATTTGTTTCCATTTGGATGGAAGGGAAAAAGATAAATGGATAAAGAGGACAGGGAGGGACCCACAAGAGAGCTGGCATGGGATGTTGTCCCTGGTTCACGGTGGCTGGAGTGTGTGGTTCAGGGGTGAACGTCCCACCCCTGAAAAATAAAGGGTGAAAAATTAAAATATCCTGCAGCTGAAGTGCAGCACAGGAGAGAGTGCTGGATAACCTCAGGAAAGCTGCCCGCTGAGCAGCAGGAATATTCCCAGCATTGGGCTTAGTAATGGAGAATGCTCAAGGAGAATTTATTGGGGGTTTTTTGCTACCATCTCCGTGGTTGTTTTTTATTTAATGTGAGCTGCAAAGCTCAGCCCTGGGCAGTGGGACAGTTTGAGGGTCCATATGGTGTCTGAATCATAACCACCAAACAAACCCTAACTGAGCTTTTCTGCTCTTTCTCCCATCCCTTTCTTACCAAAAAAAACCCCAAAAACCAAACAAACAAAAAAAGAAAACAAAGAAAAAGAATACAGGAATCTCAGCTGCTCTGAGCTGCATCCCCGTGGCATCAGCAGGGAATCCCAGTGCTCGAATGGGGGGACACAAAGGGAGGTGTTGTGGGTGTGTGTGCTGCAGGAATTCAAGTAAGAGTAAGAAAACACCACGTATATTTATATTTTAAGTGAGCATTTCTCTGTGGCTGTAGTTCAGCTGGGGACTGTGACCACGGTGCTGGGATCAGCCAATAAGGATATTGTTTTATTTGGGAACTCCCTATGAATTTTTAAAAATACTTTCTTCAAGGAAGCCCTGGAAAGTTCTCTGGAAAGGGAACTGGCTGAAATCCAGCTCTTGTGTGCTGACAGGGGTCAGGGGTTTGCAAGGCTCTTCCCAACAGCAGGTATGAGTTTTTCCCTTTCCAGCGGGGCAGGAAAGGCCTTTGTGCCTCTTTGCCCATCTCTCTGGAGCTCAGCAGTTTCTCTGCAGCACCATTTCCCCCACCGGAGGGGACTGCCATGAACCTGTGGGTTTTTCCCGTGGGCTGGAAGTTTCCTCCCCTTTGCCATCATCCCCTTCCCCACAGCAGCCCTGGCTGTGAGCCTGGAGCTCCAGCATCACTTCAGACACCTGGGTCTCCCCTGGAGGAGAAGATTCTACACTCTCTCCCAGGATCCCTGGATCCTGACATCCTCAAAGATGCTTTGCTTCTAAAATACAAACCAATCATGAATATTTATAAAATATATATTGGATGTCACTTTCGAAGCATGCTTTATGTTTGTGTGGCTTCTGTCTGCACAGTACCAAGTGCCTCCAGAGTATTTATAATTAGAAAAAAACAGTAAATATCTGTTTGGGTTTTTCCCCCTTCTTTCTAAGAGATAAGACTTGTGTCCTATTTAATTTTTGCATATGTATTCATTATGAGAAGCATTTTTTAACAGGAAAAATTGAGTGAAAGAAAGAGCATGACTGGTGAGCACGCTGTGGTGGAGGAGGTCGGTCCTGTGGGTCCTGCAGTGTCACATGCCTTCCCCAAACATGCCTATCCTCCCAGAATCGCTCAGTGGCACCTTTGCCACTCACATTTCTGCTTGCAGGGAGTGGGGGCCCTGCAGAGGCACCCTGGGACCTTGGCTCTCCAGCTTGCAATGCAGAGGTGATGGCTGGGACAGCAAATCTGGGGGCACTTCAAGTGTTTAGCAATGGTTTATGTTCGAGAGAAAGATGTGCCTAAATCCCCTTGTCCTGTAGTCAGAGACTGGATTTTAGGGAGACACAGGTCTTGTGGTGTCAGTGTTACAAGTCAGTACCAACTCCAGGTCATAAACCTTTGTTCTCCTTATTCCTGCCCCATCCTCCAGTTCCAGGAGGGCCCTGGGCATCCCAAAGGTCCCTGCAGGGTGAGCAGGACCTGTCTGCAGCGAGCTGTGTGCCTCAGGATGGAACCAGCTTAAAATGGTAAAATGGATAAATTGGGGACAGAGGAACACTGTGGAGAGGCAGTGCTGGTGGAGTTGAACGGGACTGAGGTGCAGATTTTTTATCTTTTTTCTTGGATGGGGATTGCCTGTAGCTGTCGGTGCTGCTGGCAGTGACAATGGCAGCTGGAAAGAGGGAAAAGCAACTGCTCCAACAACTGCTCTGGAGATGGGGCACTGATGGGGACAGCCTGCCCTCATCTCATGCTCCACGTGCACAGCAGCAGGGTCCTACACCCTCCTGACAGAGTGTGGCATTGGGAGGACAATTATAAAATGTCCTGAGCTGGAAGGGACCCACAGGGCTCATCAATCCAGCTCGTGTCCCTGCCCAGACACCCCGACAATCCCACCTGGGCATCCCTGGGAGTGGTGTCCAAGCTCTCCTGCAGCTCTGGCAGCCTCGGGCTGTGCCCATTCCCTGGGCAGTGCCAGCACCTCTGGGGAAGAACCTTTCCTGATTTCCAACCTAAACCTGCCCTACAACACTCCAGCCATTGCCTCAAACAGTGACGTGGGGCTGCTTTTACCTGTTTGGGACACGCTGGGCAGGACCAGGAGATGGACGTGTCCAAGGTGTGAATCCTGCCAGCAATAGAGTGGCATTTCTGATGCTGGAAATCATGGATTCACACGCCAAGAAAGAATTTGGCCCTTGGTTTCAGGGTGCAGCCGAGATCAGCACAGCCTTCCTTTCCCCGGTGCTTTGTGTTTGTTTTCGAGGTGCTGCTGCTCAAGGCTATCAGCCTTTTTCTGGAGCCACGCTCTGCATGGAAAGAAAGGCATGTTTCATTTTTAACTTGGAAAAAAAAAAAAAAAGCCACGCACACACACAAAAAAAACCCCAAACAAACATAAAACACAGTGTGGCACAGATTAAATCCATTTGAGACAACTCAAAAAAAAAAACCCCGTCGTATGTGGAAGTCAATAGGAGGAGGGGAGTTGAAGGGGGAAAAGCAACTGTGACATATACAAACCCTTTAGTGTGCATAGCATAAGATTTTTTGGCTGGCACTCACATGATTTTATTCAAGGGCTGGGAAAGAACTACGATTAGTTAAAAGCTTCGGCAAAGTCTGGAGGGAGTGCTCTGAAGAGTTGGGAGCCGCGCAGAGGTGACCGTAACTCCTCTCGCAATTTCAGACCATTCTTCTGGGGCTCAGGACAAAAGCCTTTTCTTTTGCCTCCGTGTTCAAAGAGACATTTGTCTTGAGATGTTGCAGCTGTGGGCCGCGGGATCGCTTGTTTGAAGATACCCCCTCGTAGACGAAAGGAGAGGCAGCGCACTGAGAAGTGGTAGTATTTTATCGTGTGTGGGTTCCCCCCCTTCCTCCTCCCTCCCTACTCCTCCACTGCCATGTGTGGTTTTTAATAAGAAGAAGAATGTGGAGGCAACATTTTCCAGGCAAGGGGAAATTTCCTGTTTCTTTTCTGTTTGTTTAATAAAGTGTGTAGTTGACTGTAAAACTGTAGCTACTTGGTTGCGAGCGGGTGATTCAGGCGAGTGTCAGGGTCGCTTCTTGATACACTTTTATATACTGCAGGGCAACGTGTTTAAAGCCTTTTTTTCTTTTTTTTTTTTTTTCCTCCTTTTTTTTTATATTTTATTTTAATGCTGCGTGGCGCAGGCAACTGAGATTAATAAGAATTAGGCAAATGGCTCCTGCTTTTGTTTCGGTGAGATAGTACCAGCCGTCTTGCGGTCACACAAAGGCTGCCATTTAGCAGGGAGCACTCCCTAATTCTCTTGGCAGGGGTGCCATTGGGATCGGATACAAGTGGGTGGCAAAGGGGAGGAGCGGCAGGAAAGGACAAGCAGGCTTTGTGTATTAAAAATGAAACAAAAGCACTTTATACGCGGGGCTGCGTGCAACAAGCGGCGCTGCCTGTGAGCCGGGGTGGAGTTGGAGTTCTCTGTGGCTGCAAAACCTTGCTTTTTTGCCTCTTTTTTCTTTCTTTCCTTTTTTTTTTTTTTTTTGTTTGTTCGTTTTTTTGTTT
>VXBU01005428.1:208330-229167 GCA_013400315.1 Bombycilla garrulus
CCTTTTTTTTTTGTTTTGTTTTGTTTTGTTTTGTTTTGTTTTTCCGTAAACCCTTCCTCCTCTCCCTCTTCCTTAGCAAGCTCTCTCCACATTGTTGGCCAGGCTCCTCAGGCGGCTGAAAACGCCTAAAAAAAATAAACCAAAAACAACCCCCATATTGAACAATACTTGCCCCAACTTTGCAAGAACAGCTGGGGGGGTTCTCAGCAAAAATCAGCTTCAGATGGCGCGGGAGGCAGCGAAACTGGGAGGTGGTTGAGAGGCAGAGCTGATCCCATCCCAGCTGCTCAGGGCGGTGATGCTCGCGGTTCGCACAGCGTTGTACCCCGCGTTTGGCGGAGCGAAAGGGTTAACGGCTGCGATGTGTTATCGCAATTTCGGGGGGAGTGGCTGCTCTTTAATTACTTTCTGATCCGTGGCATACCTCGTTGTTAATGAAGCAGTCGCCTGCAGAACAAACGTGTTGTGCTGTGCTGTGTGAGCCGGGGTGGCTGGGTTTTGTCAGCCCAAACGCGTTGGTNTTTTGCCTCTTTTTTTGCCTTTTTTTTTTGTTTTGTTTTGTTTTGTTTTGTTTTGTTTTTCCGTAAACCCTTCCTCCTCTCCCTCTTCCTTAGCAAGCTCTCTCCACATTGTTGGCCAGGCTCCTCAGGCGGCTGAAAACGCCTAAAAAAAATAAACCAAAAACAACCCCCATATTGAACAATACTTGCCCCAACTTTGCAAGAACAGCTGGGGGGGTTCTCAGCAAAAATCAGCTTCAGATGGCGCGGGAGGCAGCGAAACTGGGAGGTGGTTGAGAGGCAGAGCTGATCCCATCCCAGCTGCTCAGGGCGGTGATGCTCGCGGTTCGCACAGCGTTGTACCCCGCGTTTGGCGGAGCGAAAGGGTTAACGGCTGCGATGTGTTATCGCAATTTCGGGGGGAGTGGCTGCTCTTTAATTACTTTCTGATCCGTGGCATACCTCGTTGTTAATGAAGCAGTCGCCTGCAGAACAAACGTGTTGTGCTGTGCTGTGTGAGCCGGGGTGGCTGGGTTTTGTCAGCCCAAACGCGTTGGTTCGGATGTGTTTGTGCGAGGTAGGAACCAGCACGGTGAGCAGAGGACGCAGGGAGGTGGAAAGGGGAAACAGAGCACGGTTTGAGCTGCAAACCTGCCAGTGGTTTTTATTAAAATGTAATTTCCATACATTATGCACTTCATCCTGTGTTGATTTGCTTCAGAACTTTCCTTGTCGAGCTGAAATAAATTCCCTCCTTGAAGCAGGGGAAACGAGAGCAGTTCCTGTGAGTACCTCACGGGCTCCAGCCACGTTCATCTCAGTGACTGCACTTGAGTGTGTGGGCAAGGGTGACGTGCCTAAGAAGCCTGTGTCATCATGCACAATTACATCCCTAATCCCAAGCAAAGACACAGATGCTGTTTCAAAAGAGAAAAAAGAAAAAGAAAAAAAAAAAAAAGCTGTGTTTTATTTGACTTTCAAAGAAGCTTATGTAAGGGCAGCATAATAAACCCGTTATTTTGGGGCTTGGATTAAATGTCAAAGTTTTGGATAACCTGTGGTTTCTTCTTCCACCTGCCACACTCACAGGAAGCCACTCCAACCTCTGTCCTGGTCCCTGGTGGGCACTGGGCTCCAAGCTTGGGGACCAGGCTGATGGCCACCGGGACTGGCACCACCACGGCCACCCTGGCCCTGCATCAGATTCCTTTTTATTTGCAGTTGTGGTGTGAGGCTGGCAGGTGATGCTCTAAGCCTTGGAGATCATACACATTAGCAAGCATTTAAGTCAGTGTTATAATTCACTTGCTTGTTAACCTGAGAAAATAATCTAGCTGGGGTGCAGTGCTGCCCAGAGGGATTGTGTAAGCGCTCGGAGATTTGGGCATGTTTTTATTCTTGCTTATCTGCTTATCACAAGCTTCTTTGCCTTATCCAGATCGTCTCGGCACTCCAGCCTGCCTACTGACACACTTGCACTCCCATCTGGATGAAATGCATGCAGCCATAATGGATTACTTCCAGTAATGGAGACCTCGGGAGGGAAGGGGGAGGGAAGGCCCAGTTCCAAAAGTGCCCACCTGTAACGCGGAAAACCTTCAGTCAGCTCTGCTGGGTTGGGTGGTTCATCCTTTCTTTTAGCAGATTCAGTAGAAAAGGAGTGGAAGGCCACCGGACTCGCTCCATGAAACCTGCCTGTTTCCATGGAGTTTGTTTTTCCCGTGTGAAGTGAGCGTGGCTGTGTGATGGAGCAGCCGCAGGTATCCCAGCCCCAGGACAGCACCACGCTCTGGGCTTCATCCCTGTGCCCAGGGGTGCCCATGTCTGTAACACCCACATCAGCTGGGGGAGATTGCCCCCAAAATACCCCAGAACAGCCCCATGGAGTTCCCTCAGCCAGGCCCTGGGCTTGTCCCCCTAACCAGCGCCGCCACTGCTTGTAAAGGATGTTGGCCTGGCAGGTTCCTGTGCAGGAGTGGGCTTTGCTAAGGAGAGGCTTTGCTGGGGCTGCTTTGCTTGGGTGAGGCTCTGGACACTCCTGGCCAGACCCCCCAGCTCCAGCCATCTCATGGTGCAGCAGCAGAAATAAAGCACCACTTGATACCCTGAGCACCTGGTCCCCTCACCTGTGCTCTGCCCAGGAACTGCCTGGGCAGCTGGGAGAGATACCCGAGATATTTCATAGGGTCCTAATAAAATAAACACCTTTACTGAAAGGGTGGTGTAGAAATTCCTAAGTGACTTGTCCCAAAATGAACCTGTTAATCCCAACAGAGCAATAAATAGGATATAAAATTTAGCCTTCTGTGGCCCTTGGTGGTGATCAGTTCCTTCCTCATCTCTGAGGAGAATGTGGGGTTTACAAAGATGAGCTTTGCTGTTCCCATGACCTTTGGTAGTTGGTAACAGATCAGAATTTAACCTTCTGTGCTAAAGAGATCTTCAGTGTCCTGCTCTTCCCGTGATTTTCCAGTAATCCTATTTTTTGAGTGATTCTCAGTTTGGACTTGTTTTTTGGAGGTGGTGAGAATGGCAAAGCCATTCCCTGAAGAACACAGGGGCAGAACCTCAGCAGTGTTCCCAGAGAGTGCTGCAGTCCTTGGGCAGACTGCAGGGTGCTGCTGTCCCCTGGCCAGGCTGTGCACGGTGTCACCCGCAGGGTGCTGCTGTGCAGGGTGTCACCTGCAGGGTGCTGCTGTGCAGGGTGTCACCTGCAGGGTGCTGCTGTCCCCTGTCTTTCCTGTGCAGGGTGTCACCTGCAGGGTGCTGCTGTCCCCTGACCCTGCTGCGCAGGATGTCACCTGCAGGGTGCTGCTGTGCAGGGTGTCACCTGCAGGGTGCTGCTGTCCCGTCTCTCCTGTGCACGGTGTCACCTGCAGGGTGCTGCTGCCCTGCTGTGCCGGCAGCCGTGCTCGGAGCCCGTGTAAAACCCTGTGTGCCCGCAGGTATCCGCCCGCAGATCATGAACGGCCCCATGCACCCCCGGCCCCTGGTGGCGCTGCTGGACGGCAGGGACTGCACCGTGGAGATGCCCATCCTGAAGGACCTGGCCACGGTGGCCTTCTGTGACGCACAATCAACTCAGGAGATTCACGAGAAGGTACCGGGACAGGTGGGGTGGGGTGAGGGCAGCGGGATCTGCCTTGCTCTTTATAAAGCACCTGAAGGGGCTCCAGGAGAGCTGAAGAGGAGCTTTGGACAAGGTGTGGACGCAGGGAATGGCTCCCAGTGCCAGAGGGCAGGGCTGGATGGGATTTTGGGCAGGAATTGTTCCCTGTGAGGGTGGCAGGCCCTGGCACAGGGTGCCCAGAGCAGCTGTGACCCCGGATCCCTGAAGTGCCCAAGGCCAGGCTGGACAAGGCTTGGAGCACCTGGGACAGTGGAAGGTGTCCCTGCCCATTGCAAGATGTTGGAAAAATGAGCTCCCTTCCAACCCAAACCAGTTCTGTGATTGTTTGATTTTTGAGCAGAAAGTGTACAAAGCTCCACTTTGAGTCAATCAGCAGATAACATCAACAGAAGCCACTGCAGATTAAAATTCATTCAGGCTGTTTTAGAAGCCAGATGTTATTTTGGAAAAAAATAAGTCACTTTTATCTCTTTGCATCAGGTTTTTCACATCAATGTTATTGTTTCTCATGTTTTTTGAAGTCTGTGATGCTCTTGCTGTGGCTTTGCTGACACCATCCCAGCTGCAGCTGCTGGGTGCTCAAAGGTGCTCAGTGCACCTGCAGCAGCTCCTCCCTGTCCAGGGGGAGTGGAGGAGCTTTGGGAATCATTCAGGCAGATCCATGCAGTGGATGCCTGGAAGCTCAGCTGCATGTAAATACTTCTCTTAAAAGTATTATTTTTAGATACCTCAAATGAGGTTTGAAGTGATCAGAAATCACTTCCAAGATCTGGGAAACAGGAATACAAACAGCATCAGTGCTGGTCTTTGCAGATATTAAATTCGGGGGAAGGAGAATGGGAGATTTTTTTTTTCAGACATTAATAGATGAGCCAGGCTTGGGGGGTTTGGATGGGCTTTGGGTTTCCAGAGCACTGAGGCAGCTTGTGGTGAGAACCAGTTCAAGTCTGGATCTTCACTGAAGGGGACAAAGCCCAGCCCTGTGTGACTGCGCCGAGGTTCTCAGGTCCCCTTGAGAAGAGCCAGGAAAGGCAGATGTGATTGGCATGGCCGGGGTTTGGACATGCACAGGGAGCTCGAGGTGTTATGAGTGTCACCCAGCCCTGTTCAAACTGCAACACTAATTCCTGTCTAAAAGAGAATTACTGCTGCTTGGGAGCAGAGGGATTTGCAGATGGCCACCTGGAAAAGAGTCCAGGTGAGAGACAAGTGTAGTTTTCATCTGCCTGATCTGCTCAGATGTAACATAAAAATGTTCAGATATTCACCAAATCCATTCCAAAGGAGCTGGTGGGTCACACCCCTGCAGGGTTTGGTGGCACCTGGCTCAGACAGCAGTGAAAATGTGTCCCTAACCAGCAGCGCCACTGCTTGTAAAGGATGTTGGCCTGGCAGGTTCCTGTGCAGGAGTGGGCTTTGCTAAGGAGAGGCTTTGCTGGGGCTGCTTTGCTTGGGTGAGGCTCTGGACACTCCTGGCCAGACCCCCCAGCTCCAGCCATCTCATGGTGCAGCAGCAGAAATAAAGCACCACTTGATACCCTGAGCACCTGGTCCCCTCACCTGTGCTCTGCCCAGGAACTGCCTGGGCAGCTGGGAGAGATACCCGAGATATTTCATAGGGTCCTAATAAAATAAACACCTTTACTGAAAGGGTGGTGTAGAAATTCCTAAGTGACTTGTCCCAGAATGAACCAGTTAATCCCAACAGAGAGCACTCACTGTGTCACCCTCCTGATTCCTGAGCTGCAGGTGTCCCCCAGGTGTGACAGAGACTCCTGACCCCGTGCTGTGTTGCACGAGGCTGTGGGTCCATGATGTGCCACACCACCCCCTGATCTGAGTGCTGTGTTTGTTGCAGGTGCTGAACGAGGCTGTGGGGGCCATGATGTACCACACCATCACCCTGACCCGCGAGGACCTGGAGAAGTTCAAGGCCTTGCGGGTCATCGTCCGAATAGGCAGCGGCTACGACAACATCGACATCAAAGCTGCCGGGGAGCTGGGTAGGTCCAGCTCTGCACCCTGACTCCTTCCCCTGTCCTTCCAACCCTTCAAAATCAGCACAAGGAGCTGCTGCTTCCATGGGACCATCCTGGCACCACAGAGTTCCAGGCAGAGCTTCCATTCAGCCTCCAGAATTAGAGTTTACCTTTTTTTTGCACACAGAACGTTATGCCAAGAAAACTTGATGATGAAGTGAACAAAATAGTGTGTGTTAAAACTGTCCAATCTGAATCCCTCGTTCCTGTGCTGTTCTGAGCTCCAGGTGCCCCCTCATACCACTGGATATTTGAATGCCTGCTCTATTTCTGGCACAGGAGAGTTGATGCAGTTTTAGAAAAATTGGAGGAAGGGTGTTTTATTATATTTTGTAAAGCAAGATCAAGTCTCCTGGTCTGCGCTGGTTCTCTGAGTCATGCCTGCTCCGCTGGGAAGGTGCTGTGCTGGATGGTGGAGCAGGAATTGTGTGTTGGGCTGTTGCCACCTCCTTTGCCATCTCATCAAAGATGCCTCAGGAACTTGAAAAAGGCTTTTAGTGTGGATTGCCAAAAATAGGGAGGGTCAGACAGTTCCCAAACTGGTCTGGGTGGTCACAGAGACTTTTGGCTGCACACCCCCAGGTCCAGCAGCTTAATTGTGTCCCTGGTTTTAGCAGCCGAGTTACAAGAGGCTTTACTCATCTGACCCCAAGGTTCAGTCTGTGGAGCAGCCCTGCAGTGGTGTTTGGGATACGTTGTATTAAAGGTTATCTCTGGGGAAGTGAAGAATAACAGCCATTGCACCTGAGCCGTTTCACTGAGATAATTGAGATAAGAGAGTCTCAAATAGTCATTCCTAAAAAAAGCAATTCTCAATATAGCGAATTGTTTTCTTTTTTCGAGAGGAGAACAGTGTCTCCTCAGTGTAATGGTTTCTTCATGTTTTTAGCTCTTATTGTTATTATCCATTATAACAATGTTCTGAGGCTTTGAACATCGGGAAAGGAAAGATATAACGAATAAAATAATGGCATACTGCAGCATAATCCTTTTTTTTTTTGCTTGGCAAATTGGGTGGCCAAATGATGCGGTTTCGAGTAGAAAATGTAATGACTCCCTACAAATGTAGCATAAAGTTTAATTGGTATTGCTTTCCGTGAGGTAGTTCTTAAACCATGCAGTCAGTCAATGACCGGTCCCGAGCAGCGCTGCCAGGGCCACCCACCGGCCGGGCTGGGCACCAGTGCCAACGCTGCCATGGGATGATGGGTGGGCAAATACCAATGGGTAAATAAATACTGATGAGGAGCTTGCGGGCGGGGCAGCCGGGAGCCATCCCGTGCCACAAACGCGTCCCTTAGGCAGGGGACAGCGGCGGGCAGGGCTGCGATCTGTGACCCGTGCTCTGTGTTGGCCTCCGCAGGGATCGCCGTGTGCAACATCCCCTCGGCCGCCGTGGAGGAGACGGCCGACTCCACGGTGTGCCACGTGCTGAACCTGTACCGGAGGAACACGTGGCTGTACCAGGCGCTGCGCGAGGGCACGCGCGTGCAGAGCGTGGAGCAGATCCGCGAGGTGGCCTCGGGAGCCGCACGCATCCGCGGAGAGACGCTCGGCCTCATCGGCTTCGGTGCGCGGCACGGGGGGGTCACCGCCCAAAATGAGCCTCGCCAAAAGCAGAACCGGCACAGCGTGTCGGTGGGAAATGGGGGGAACGGCTCACGTGTGGATTTTGGGGAGGAGGTGTTTTGGAGCTGTGATTGAGTCCTTGGAGGAGCGCTGGTGAGACACTGGTGGTTTAGAGGGACCGCACCTCTAGAGGTAGTGCTGCTGTCCTCTCCCAAAAATAACCCATCCCTGAGCCACAGCTACACCAGCCCAGCCCTTCCTGAGCCACTCCAGCCTGCACAGTGGCACGGCTGTGTAAAACTGAGCTTCAGTTCAACCACAGCTGTAGAGAGTGTCAGCATTAGAGTGGGATCAGCTGATTAATGGCAAAGTCTCATTACGAGCTTGTTGAAATGGGGAAACTGAGGCAAGGCAAGGGAATGTCTGGGAAGCCCAGCGGCCCCAGGGGGCAGTGCTCAGGTGCTGCTGGGAGCTCAGGCTCGCAGGGGAGCTGGGCTCAGTTAACTCGCGCTGTCCCTTCCCTTCGGCACAGGTCGCACTGCGCAGGCGGTCGCGGTCCGAGCCAAGGCCTTTGGCTTCAACGTGATCTTCTATGACCCGTACCTGCAGGACGGCATCGAGCGCTCCCTGGGCGTCCAGCGGGTCTACACCCTGCAGGACCTGCTCTACCAGAGCGACTGCGTGTCCCTGCACTGCAACCTCAACGAACACAACCACCACCTGATCAACGACTTCACGATTAAACAGGTAACCCATCGCCCCAGGGGCAGGGCCTGAGGGCAGGAGCTGCCCGCAGATCCCTCAGCTTCCCCAGTGAGCCAGCAGCTCCGCAACAGCTGGTTGCACCCCAGGTGCATCTCCCCACAGTGTTTATGGGGAGCAGTGTCCTGCCACGTAAATGATCCCCATCCCTGTGGAGCAGAGGTGGTGGCAGCAGTGGGTTTTGTTTGCCAGCACCAAGCAGAGATGGAGATCCCCAGGTGCAGTGGGTGGGGGTTGCTCTGGGATGGTGTCGCAGCTGGAGGCAGCAGCCCGGGCTGGGGACGAGGACAGGATGGGGTCAGTGCAGGCAGTGACGGTGATCCGTGTCCGGCAGATGAGGCAGGGAGCGTTCCTGGTGAACACAGCCCGCGGGGGGCTGGTGGACGAGAAGGCCTTAACCCAAGCGCTGAAGGAGGGGCGGATACGAGGGGCCGCGCTCGACGTGCACGAGTCGGAGCCGTTCAGGTAAAGCTCCCCCGGGCTGGCACCGCTGTCAGCACCCGTCCTGGCACCCACTGAGTGTCACTGCCCCTTGTCACACAGCCCAGCTCTTGGGGACAGCCCTGCCGCTGTCACCTTGCAGCAGCAGCACTGGGGTTGGGTGTGCTCAAAGGGACGCTGGGAGCTTAGAACAAAAACCCAGTAGGAAAAAACCCGAAACCCTCGCTAGCCCGTGAGAACAAATTCACTGCACTCAGTGCTGGCCAGTTTTTTTGCCTGGGTTGTAACTGGGAGTGCAGCTTCTCTCACCACAGAAATATTTAAAGAACAAAAAGTTTGCTCCTACACAAGGGGAACCCCACTGTCCACCCCCCTCCCATCCTGGGCTACAGCCTGTCCCTTTATCCCCACACTGCTGCAGCCAGCCCCAGACATTGTTCCTGTAGGAGCATTAAGCCCAACCACCCCACAGGTTGATGTTTCAGCTCTTTTGGTCCATTTTCAGAAGCCTGCATTTTCTGAGCCCTGCACAGAAGCTGTGCTTCCTCCCCAGCACTTCTGTGGCCATTTTGGGCTGGCAGGACCATGAGCCCAGGGAATCATGGAATGCTTTGGACTAGAAGGCACCTTGAAGGTCATCCAGTTCCAGTTCTTTGCCATGAGCAGGGACATCTTCCACTAGAGCAGGTTCATCCAAGCCCCATCGGGCCTGGTCTTGGGAGGAGTGTTGATTACGTAGAGGGCAGGCCACAAGCCTTTTGCTGTTCATCTTTTATTCTCTGTTTAAGCATTGATTAATCTCTGTGTTTGTTTTCCCCTGCTCCCAGTTTTGCTCAAGGCCCATTGAAAGATGCTCCCAACCTGATCTGCACCCCACACACAGCCTGGTACAGCGAGCAGGCGTCCCTAGAGATGAGAGAAGCTGCTGCCACCGAGATCCGGCGCGCGATCACAGGTACCCGGCCCCTGGGGACGCTGGCCTTGGCTCCCTGGGCGCCTGGAACAGGAGCCAGGAGGAGCAGGGACAGGGATTCACCCTGCCCGTGTCCCAGCAGGACACTGGGAAAGGGATCTAACCCCAGTTTGCTTCCTAGTAAAAGAGCTGAGCACCCAAACTTCCCTGTTCTGTCAGTACTGGGTGAGGGGTTTTGTGTTGGTTTGATTTTTTTAATGAATGGGCAAATATGGTGTCTCTGGGAAGAACAGGACAGGGAGGCAGTAAATGCTGCCCCTATTACTGGTGCTAACCCACACAGTGGTGCAGACACACCCACTGCATTCCAAAACCTAATCCCACGGTGGTGGGCACAATACTCAGCAAAAGAGCCCTTCTCTTGTCCCAGAAGTCACCCTCAAGGGAACAGCTCCTCTGAAAGCCAGATGTTGGGACTGAGGATGGGAAACTGCCCTCCACCCCTGCACCTCAGGACACCCAAAACATCCTCCTGAAAAAAGGAATGTGGGATTTTTTTTCCTCCCATCCTTTACACTGACAGACACAGTGAAATTTTAAGCACCGCAGCTCATTAGAGGGTGATAAAGGCTAACACAGACTCACCTTTCTCGCCAACTCCAGGGCGCATCCCAGAGAGCCTAAGGAACTGCGTGAATAAGGAATTCTTTGTCACGACGGCTCCGTGGTCAGTAATAGACCAGCAGGCGATTCATCCCGAGCTCAATGGTGCCACGTACAGGTGAGCGGGAGAACGGGAGCACCGGGAGCACAGCGAGGGGGACACCGGGCACCCCGGCTGCTGTCCCCCCCTCCCTGGGGACCAGCACGCACAGCACGGGGGTTCCTGATGCTGCTGCAGCCAGCCCCGGGGGGTAAAGCCTCCCTTTCCAGAGCCTGCATCATCCCTGCGGGCTGGGAGGCCATGGGCAGCGTCTCTGGAAGCAGCAGAACCCTCCCAGAGCCCTCCACAAGCTCGATGTGACTTCTGACCTGCAGCAGCAGCTGTGTGCTCCTGTCCATGTGTCCTCTCCACCTCTGAGAGCCAGGGGAAAAGTTCCAGCTCCAGGGCTGTAGTCAGGTGACCCAATTTCCTAAATCCCAGATTAAGGGTTACTAACTGCTCTGCTCAGATGGCTCCAAGTGTGCTGGTAGGAGACATCAGGCTCGAGGAGCTGGAGCATGGGCTCATTCAGGGTATCACCACTGCCAAAAATACTGTGAGCTACAGAGCAGCCTGCAGGGCACTTCAGGGCATGTCACACAGCCAGGCTGGAGTTACCCAGCAGCAGAGCCCCACGGCCCCAGGCAGGGAGGGCTCCCTCTGACCAGCAGAATGTCCAAACCTGGAAAAAGCCTCCCCCTGTTCCCGCTCCTGTCCCCAAACACGTGGGCAGTGAGTACAAGCCTTGGCTTCCCAGCTTTACCTGTCTGTGCAGGGAGCTGCAGCCCCCGGGAGCTGGCTCAGCTCAGCACCGTCAGGGGCAGGGAACATTCCCTTCCCTCCCAGCTCCCCAGTCCACCTTCCCTCAGGGCACTGGAGCTGCAGAGCTGGGGGAGCCCTCAGGCCTCACATGGCCACAGAGCTCCACATGGTTTTGTCCTCGCTGCCCCCACCTCACAGCTGAAGAAATTATTATTATTCTCCTTTGTCAAACTCACTTTGTTGTTTCTTGTAATGTGTACAATTCCTCCTGCTCTTGGAAAAGCTAGATGAGATCTGATCCCATCTTTGAGCTGTGCTGTTCCATGAGGAAGATGCAGCTCACCTTCCACACAGGGAAAACTTACACAGCCGGTATTCACACACAGGGATGGTGGGGTCAGCACGCCAGCGTTTGGGGTCTCAGGGAGCACTCCAGATGGTTCCTTACCCAGATTTCCAAAGGAGCAGAGCTTCCCCATGGTTCAGGAGGCTGTGGGAAGGCACAGAACAAGCTGAAGCAGAGGACACTTACCCAGGCACAGCAGTCAGTGTTTAACTCTGAGCTGTCCCGTGTAAGTTAAAGGAAATGCAAGGCTGGCTCCAGGAGGGCAGTGGGATCTCCGCTGCGTTTTCTCCTCGGTGGTGGTGGGGTGATGGGTGTGTGCCGAGCTCTGCTGTGACAAAGCCGCCTCTCCGTGTCCCCTGTGCCAGGTACCCCCCCGGGATGGTGAGTGTGGCACCAGGAGGAATCCCAGCAGCTATGGAGGGCATCATCCCCGGAGGCATCCCTGTCACTCACAACCTTCCCACAGTGGCACATCCTTCCCAAGCCCCATCGCCCAACCAGCCCACAAAACACGGGGACAACAGGGAACACCCCAACGAGCAATAGCAGATAATTTAAAAACCCTTCAATAAACTTAGGACCAAGAGACGTTGGAAAAGAAGTTATACATGAACTAAAAGAGAAGAATTTGATACGGAATTTGTAATGTTGATTTTGGACAGAGGCATCATTGATGTTCCAGTGTTCCCAACAAAGCGACAGCAGCCAAGACTGGGGAGAAGCCCTGGAGAAGTCACCTGCTCCCTGCAGTGCTGAAAACTAGGATGTGATACATTAATGAGCAACTTCTGTTGTTGTGTGTTGAGTTTCCTTCATCTGTGCATCAATCACATGAATAAAAATGAATTTCTTTCCCCCCCTCAATTCCTTGGGAAGGACAGGGCTCCTGCACTGTGTCCAGGCCACTGAATTAAGCCATCTTTACAGAGTTAACAAGAAACCATTGTGTGGCTTCAGCCCTTTCCTTTCTCTTGCATCTGGTGACCTCTCCTGACGGGGGGCAGCAGTCCTGGCTTAGAAGTGGAAGAAAAAAAAGAGAAAATACTCCTCCTCCTCCTCTCTGCAGCCTCACAGGGCCAGTGCCGTGTAACAGAAGTTCTCCTGCCAGGTCTAAGTTCAGCCATTCCAGCCGGGATCTGTGGGATGGGGAGGGCAGAAAGGGCTCCTGGCACTGACCACTGCCCTCCCAGGCTAAGGAAAACCAAACTGCCAGTCTCTTCTCTGCCCAATACACTGAATAAAGTAGCTGTGCATCCACCTACGCCCTGCAATGATGCAAGAAAAAAATAAAAGAAAAAAAAAAGAAAAAAAAAAGGAAAAAAAAAAAAAGAAGAAAGTATTAAGTTTCACACACTATTTGTACTCAAATATATTTTCTCAGTTTTAAATCTGCAGCTATTTTATCAAGTGGAAAAAGTCTTGAGCTGGAAAGAGTTCAAGAATAATGTTGCATTTCCTTATGTCTCAGGAAACACTTTTTATGGTAACTTGTCAGACTGTCTATGAACAAAATCCACTTTTTTAGACATTGATAAAAGTCTTCTTTTCTTCACGTGATATTTTATACAAGAACACTTCAAGATGTGTTATTAGATGTGACTGATTTTAACAAATCCTATTAGATTTGTATCAACTAGCTACATGTTATATTCATAGTCTTTTGTGAATCATCGCCTTTTTGTTTTTAAAGATGGCCTGTTTTGAGCCTTTGTATGGGTACATTCCTGTTTCTGTGACAAAAAAAAAAAAAAAAAAAAGAAATCTTGAGCTGTCCCAAACAGACAAAAAAGAAACCAATGGCTATCAGTATGTTTTGTTTTAGTGTGTTACCGTTACTGTATTTGTTTATTGTAAAGGTGGACATTTAGCGTTCAGTGCAGTTTTCAATAAAAAGTGATAAAATTTCTATAATTTCTGAAAGGCAAGAGCTCTTGCTGCAATCTAGGGCTTGGAGACACTGAGAGGTAACCATAAGGTACAGAAACATAATTCTGGTCACACTTGGTGAGTATTGACAGTCCAGTGGGAGGGGAAGGTCCCTCCAACTCAGACCATTCTGTGATGAAGAGAGCACTGTGGGTTTCCATTGAGCTACAACTCAAACAGTATTTTCTGTACATTCTCAAGAGCTGAAGCATTATCAAACCATTGGAAAATAAAGCCAAAAATGTGCTCAAGAGGTGCTGGTGGCTTTGAGCCTCACTAGGCAAAAGGCCTGTTCTTGTTTTCACCCTTCTTTCCCACTGCGTTCAAGTACCACACACATGGAGTTAGATGGGGACTAAAAACAGCTGAAACCAAAGTGTCCAAGTTACAAAACTCTGTATTTTGTTTGCTTTAAATTAAACTGAAAACTTGGCTACCAGCTTCAAACATCCAAAAAAGAGGTCACCTGTTACGGAGTGATCGCTCCTTGTCAGTGCTCAGCGGTGAATTACCCTCTGTGAGAAACTGGGATAAAACAGGTCAGATAGAGGGGGGGTGTTTGGGACACACTGAAATGACCATCAAAACCAAGAGGAAAACATTTAATTGATGTGAAGGTTTAGAGCTGTTTCAAAAATAAACGAGCCCTGGTACTTTGTTGTCAGTAATCTGGTACCTCCCTGCGCCGCAGGATCCCCTGTGCCAGCAGTGACTCCGAGCTCAGAAAATGCTGCAGCTTTCATCCAACTCCAACCCTTCCTTTCAGCCAAAACCAAGGACAGAAGTGCCACAAGCTCAACAGGAGCAGAGCTAAAGCCATCCCAAGGGTTACGAGTGCCTGCAGGGAGAACACCAGCAAAACATGCAAAGAGTGGAGCTGTGGAAGCGGAAAGGGAAGAATTTCATCCCAGCTGGGAGATGCCGAAGCACCAGGAGCTGCAGCTCTCAAATGGAAAATTATTGGGCAAAGAAAGGGAAATGAACAGTTGCTGCTGAAGGTTTGTGGCTGACAGAGCCATGCTGCTGTTGTCCCACTCAGGGGAGGCAGGCAGGAAGGCTCTCCTGGGATAATCATCTCTTTCTCCAGGGAGAACCCAGAGATGTCAGAGTAGCTAAAACCAAGCAGCTTCAAGGTGACAAACACTAAATAAAACCTTTTAAAAAGGGAATTAGGGGAAGTTACTGAATAAAAGCGGGGGAAAAAGGAAAAGCAGCAATTAAAGTCTCCAAACACACAAAGCAACCTGGGTAAAGGAAACACAACTCGGGGGTATTTGCCATAAGCCATGCAGCAGAACTTTGGAAGAATCCAGAATTACTAAATTTTAATATATTAAAAACAAAAGAAATACAGGGATTTTCACTGAGGAAGTCATAAATAAAACCAGAAAAAAAATCCTGATCAGCTGTAAAGGAGGTAGCAATGAAAAGCTAAGTTCTGTGCTAGGAAAGCAAGTGCTGCTGCGAGCAATATATGAGGAAAATAACATTGAGAAACCCGATTTTTTATATATATTTTCATGGCTGAAAGTGCAGAACTTGCTGACAAGCTGCAGGGGAGTGTGTGCAGATTAATCTCAGCATCTGTAAACCTTCAGGTGTGTGACTGGGGAGCCACTGACACACACTGACTGCGGTGCGAGCACGAAGCTGGGGTTGCAGCTCTTTAATCTACAGGTACAGGAGGTTTGGTTTACTCTGATTCTGGAAAAAAACACTTCAGCAGTTCCCAAAGGGCCTGAGAAGCGTGTGAGCCTGAACAGACCATTGTACAGCACATCAGAACAAAACGATAATGATCAAAGGGAGCCAAGTGATCCAAAGTACCGGGACTGTCCTGTGGGAGCAGAGCGAGAAATCCATCGGTGCATGTGTTTGAGAACAGAACTGAGCACGGGGACTCCGCTGCTCTGGGAAGGGCTGGGGGACAGGGGCACACACCAGAGGAGGGCAGGAGTGCTGGGCCTGTTTGGCTCAAGGTACACCTTCACACCGGTAATTCTCCCCTTGGAACAGCACTGCCAAAAGGACAGGGGCGGGAGGTGGAAACTCCACAGCATCCTCGGAGCAGCCCGTGCAATCAGGGGCTTCAATCCTTCTGTCCTCAGGGCAGCTGGGCACGGGCAGGCTGGGCTCTCACCCCACAGCTCTGGCCACTGGCTGAGAGCTCCTCAGGCTGGCTGAGTTTGGATCCCCGTGGTCACAGCACGACACAAACTGCAGCACACAGTGCAGGCCAGCTCAGGGCACGGAAATCCTCATCCCAGCTTACCCTGCATTCAGCTCCCCTGACAGAAAAGCTTTGCATCCTCAGCTAGACAAGGTATAAAAGGATTTCACTGTGAGTTAAGGACAAAGGAAAAAAAAAATAAATCCCAATTTAGAAAGGGAATTTGAACCAGGACTGTGCGCTCAGGAAGAAGCCCGGTAGTATCTGTGGCTGGTGGTGAATTTGGGTCACTCAAACACGGCAGAGCAGCATTTTCATCCTTCACCTGGAAATCTGGGCATGCACCAAGCAGGAGAAATCTAATGGCCGAAAAAGGTGAAGACATCATAAACCTCAGTGGAATCTAGGACGGGGAAATTGCAAAATTAATACAGTACTTCATTATTTCTTTACTTTCGGAGTCGTCACCGAGTTTCTGTAGGAGTTGTGCACGTTTCAACACCATCTAAGCAGCATTTGGGAGAAAAAGCAGCAAGTTCCTCAGGGTTTCCATAGCTCTGAACTACATAAAAAATAGGTGCTATCGGGCTTCTTTCCAAATTCTAATTAAAACAATTTCATCTACTGCAAAATTTCTTATTCAACCACCACACCATCAAAAGTGCTTTTCAAGACAACCTGAATTGCACTGTATATGTAAAAACTGGCATTGACCTTTAGTGTTTCAGTGAGATTTTTAGATAAACTTTATCCATTACAGGTTACATGGCTAAAGTTATCAAATATAATAAAATTTCTACTGGAGAATATACTCTGAACTTACAGTCTTAGGAACTTACATAAGTTTAAGTATGGCCACATCAATCAACATGCAAGAAATTCCCAGGTTTACATACTGAGAAATATGTAACAGTGCTTTGAAACAACTTGAGCATAGATTCTTCTTTTTAATTCGAACTGCCAAGTGGACTCTCACTAGATTTAGTGACCGAGGAGTAACCTTTAAAAAGGTGTTTTTTCATTTGCAGCAAAGTTTGAGTGATCAAAGAATAAATGATAAAATGGTATCATTTGTAACACAGCAAGACGGAGTTCTGACAAGATTAAATTCTCAATTGTGTTGAAGTTCTCAGATTTCACACAATTTTGTTTAGTGTATGCTCACAGGAATAAAATCCCCATATTTTAGATCACTTCTCTGAATAAATATCCTTATGTATACCGAAAAGGAATCTATTAACTATTAGAAGAAAAAAAAAAAGGCATTAAAAAAACCCAAAAAGCTTTTGCAGGAAACAAATCATTTCACTCAATGAAAATTTAGCTTCTCTTCCAGTTTGTTCCGTAGAGTTTAGTCTTTATTATGTGGGCACGGCAATAACTAAAATATTAGTAAAATAATGAACGTATTTTTGCTTATGACTTGCTGTGGATATCTGTGCAAAGAAAAAAAAGTCCTCTCGCAATCTGACCTGGGCACTAGTGAGATTTCACAGCAAAGGGCCTTTCAGGGAAATGTGTCAGAGTATCTAAAAAGTGATGGAGGTTTACAGGTTCTACTGTAAAAGAATCTCAGAGGGAGGAGATATCCATCCAGCTCACATGTGCTTTCAGAAGTGCCCTTAGTTGAAAAATTTCTCTGCAATAATTAAGATGCTGGTATACGTTTCCTATTACACAACCTCTTACACAACCACATGCGGTACATTTATAGACAGATTTACAGTCAGAAAAAAAAATGGGGTCGGTTTGGTTTGTGGGTCGTTTGTTTTTTTTCTCCATCTTGATAATAAAATTAGCCGTTTTTTGTTTCTTTTTCGCGTTTTTATACAAACTGCAGTCCAGCCCGCTCGGCTGTCTCCGGGGGCAGCAGGATGAGCGTCCATCCCGTCCCCGTGCTGTCGGAGAATCCTTCCCAGCGTGTATCCCCCTAGACCCGGGTCTCTCCACACCCAACTGCCACAGCACAACGCTCACTCTGCCCACGCACTCTGCGCTGCTCGTGTGCACTTTATTGCCCCTCACTCATCGTCGTCGTCCTCGTCCTCCTCGCCGTCCGACAGGGACGTGCAGGGCCGGATCTGCCGGTAGCGGTCCAGCCACTTCTCCACCATCTGGGTGACCAGCGGGTGGTTGCGCCGGCGGGAGCTCTTCTGCATGGCCACCAGAACCCCTCCCTCGGTCACGCAGCAGTCCAGCCATTCCCGCAGCAGCTTCTCCTGCTGCTCCTCGTTGCCTATCTTTGGGGACACAAAACACCAGCAGTGAGGTTTCTGCACTCCCAGCGCCATCCCCGCTCCAGGCGCGGCGCGCTGGATCCTCTGCGGCTCGTCCGGCCTCTGCTCCGGGCAGCCAGCCAAGGCAGCGCCCCCGGAGGCTCCAAAAGAAAAACTGCATTTCCAACCAAAAACACCCACTGCATTTTCAACCAAAACCCCACCAAAATTTTCAACCACTGCATTTTCAAAGGGTTGAAGGCTCTGGAAGTACTTTCCCGCTCTTCTGGAGAAGAAGAGCTGTATATTTCCCTCAGTGATTTTTCAGCAACTATTTCCTCCAGTGTGTATTTCCCTCAGTGATTTTCAAGCAACTATTTATCTACAGTAGGCACCATAAATTAAGGAGGGAAGTCCTAAGAGCTTTCTGGCTTTACAAGCACGTTTTTAGGCGCCTAAGTTCTTGACATGTAATATTTTCTCTTGTAAAATATAACAAATATTGTGGCTTGCTGTAGAAACATCCCTTTCTAGACTTGAAGTTCATATTTTTTGCCTTTTATTTACAGACTGCCCGCTTTCGGCAATCACTTCAGTTTTCCAGCCCTCCCTTCACCCATGCACACCCTTTAGTGAAGTAGTTCCATGTCTTTATCATAGTAATTAAAGCAAAAAGGAGTTGAGTTTCATCAGGATAGAAGGTGGAAAATGCTGCAACTATGGACCAAAATTTGTGCTGCATCTTTTAGGGAAAAAAAAAAAAATCAAAATGCAGATTTCAGTCTTGCCTCAGTGACAGAACCTTTATTTTTGTGTCCATGTCTAGCGATGGTGATATTCAGTTCTCAGGCACAGGGTGGGATTGTTGGGGTGTCCTGTGCAGGGCCAGGAGCTGGACTGGATGATCCTTGTGGGTCCCTTCCAGCTCAGGACATTCTGTGATTCTGTTTCTGTGATTTACATGGACAATGAAGCTACAGTCCACTTACAGAGCTGTAAATAAGCATCAAATTTATGGGAAAATACCTTTCAGAATCACCTGGAATGATGGGGAAGGGAGCAGTATTAATTAACCAGAACAGCACATTCCCCATAACTCCCTGGACACCAAAAACTCAGGGGCCTACAGAGATTGTTGAGCTTCAGCCGTGACTTCATCACCACACACCCGGCGTTTCTTTCTTACCTCTTGAGCAGAGAGGAAGTGAATGTGCAATAATTTCCTCTCGCTGTCCACCAGGGGTAGAAAGGTAACAGTAACATCATCGTCAGTGTTCAAGTTAGCACCAGCGCCTCGATTGCCATAGCCGTCGTTCTCCATGGCAACCAGGGCGGAGAAATGGCCCCTCGTGTAGCCCAGAGCTATGGGACTCTTCCAACAAAAACTCTGTTCCCATAACAAAGGCAAATACACACCTGGGCAAAGAAAGCACAGGGGAAGGCTCAGAACTGCTGTTCATCAAGGAAAGATTTTGTTACAAACCTTGCGGTCTGGGCCAAACAGAAGCACATCATGTTCAAAACATTCACGGTTTGATCTACACTGACCAAACAGAGCACACTTTTCAGTAGAGCTAATTGTTATTAATTAACAAAAGTGTCTGCAACTGTACAAGTTTACACACAAAAGATTATCATCACAACCAATGCATTACCACAGCCCTAAAATTTATGGTCTATAGTGCAGTGATGAACAAAAAACAAGTTTAGAAAAGCAAAAAAGCAGACTTATGTTTGGTAACTCTTGTTAAAATAAGAAGGAAAAATGAAGGAAAAAAAATCAGATTCTGCATCACAGAAAGAAAGGCTACAGTCAGATGTCTATTTTTACCAGAGCAAAAATTCCACCATCTGCTCACAAAACTTATTATTAAAAGAACTCACTGCACAAAATGTTACTCAGCACTGATGTAACCCATCCCAGAGAACGGGACTGCTCATATACAGCACTCAGATTAAATTAACACACATCAAATTATTCATATCAATTAAAAAAAAAAAAAATCACCAAAAAGCTGATACTACTTTGCTCAGCTACAACCAACACCTGATGTCACAGATTCTGAGAAGAACTGCACTTTTTCTCCCCACCATTTTTAGCAGTAAAGACAGCAACTCTCTCGAGGTCTCAAAATAAAACTGGAACTCCTTTCTTCCAGGAACATAAATAATTCTTGGTGTGTACTGCTGCAAGACAACTTAAACAAAAGCACAGCTCACCTTGTGACAGGTTAAAAATAGCCCCCACATAAACTCAAGTGCACATGTAGCATAGCAACCCCTCTGAGTACAGCTGCTGCTGCTAACAGCGCTCCTCCGACAGCCCTGGAGAGGGAAGGGCAAGGCTAAAACGGGAATCTGAGGCAGGGGGTGGCTCTGGAGGTGCTGCTGAAGTTTTGTGCTCATCTTTTTCTACTGCAGTAAAAATTAGTGGGGCTACCAGTAAATAATTGTGCCTTTTCCCTCCCTGCCTTGTTTTTGAGTCAGCAGTCAAGAGCTACCCAGAAGTCTTGCTATTTGTTTAAAATTAAGATTCACACAAGTTTTTTAAAAAAACTTGGATTTAAAGACAGATCTTTTTAATACTTTAAGTATTAAAGAAATGAAAACTCATTCCTCCTGTCCCCATTATTAAGTCTCACTCTAATGCAATGTTAAACACAAAAGGTGAAGAACACAGGATAAGCATTCACCTGAAAGTTTCAAGGCTTTGCATTTAGGGAAAGAACCAGACATCCAGCCAAAATCCAAATTTACGCTAAAGATGACATCGAGTCAAAAATAAGGAGCACAGTCCCTCAGTTCCTGGGAGCACAGCTATTTAACTTTACAGGACTGAAACTCATCTGTTTGCCTCCATCTCTACACTGAAATTCAGCAAGTGTTTAGAAATCTTCTCTCACCATTGTTTTATCCTGGTGAAAATTCCCCACTAATCATTCCCCCAAGACAGAGCACTGTGCTACACTTTCCATTCCTCCTCAACACTGTGATGAGCTCCACAAGAAAAGAATTTCAAGCATTGCCAGGGAGAATATCTAGTGCTCTTAGGAGTTATAAAAGTCACTCTGATATAAAGCCAGAAGGTCATGTAACAACAGTTGACATGAACACAGGCCACAGAAAATAAAGAGTATGGGCTAACACCTATCCTGAAGCCACCCACACAGGATTTAGTTTTTCCAGCCTGACCTGATGATCACTTTAGTCAGTCATCTTTTTTCCTGCTCAATTTTAAAAGCTGTGTGTTTGCGCCACTAAATACATGTGGCCAGACCTGGAGGGTCTGACTAGGATCATAATTAGGGCTTGGGCAAACAGATCTTCCACCACTGAAGCTTTAGTATTTAAAGAATTAAC
>VXBU01005428.1:235673-265025 GCA_013400315.1 Bombycilla garrulus
GTATAAAAGAATAGAGTTGACCTGGGGTGGGGGCAGAGCGGAGAGAGTAGACAGACAGTGCAGACAGTGTGCCTCGATCTCCCTTGCAGGGCAGAGAGTGTGCAGGGCACAGTGTGTCTCAGAAAGTTTCGCTGTGTCGACCTCGGCAGGGCAGAGAAATTTACTTTTGATAAGGAACTGATAAACTGCCTTGAGAACACGAACTAAGGACTCCAGAGTGCTTCTTCGGCTCAGACAGCTGATGAGAAAAGGACTTTTTGTGCACTGCTGGAGAACCCAGGACAGGGAAGTCTCCGGCACTTTGAGGAGCACAACCCAAGGAACTGGGAGGGATTTGCTGTGGGTTTTGCTGTGCAGCACAGGGAGAAGCTGCCCTAACTCACCAGTGGGAGCAGTCGTGTAAACTGTCGTGCAGGGCCTTGCGCAGCACGGAGTCCTTGTCGTAGATGCCCCAGGTGGCCTGGAGCACGGAGTCGAGCAGGCAGTCGCCGGCCGTGCGGTTCCACAGCGCGTACAGCCGGCTGTCCAGCCGTGTCCCCAGCTCCAGGGACCAGTTAATGATGGGAGACTCCTCCTCCAGCTCTGCAACGGCACAGCCAGCTCTTAAACACCTTTTTAGCTCAGAGAGGTCAGGCAGCACAGTAATGGTGTTGTCTCCGTAATTTACCCCTTTGCGTGAATAAAACTCTGCTTTCCTTCATACTGCAGTGAAAAGGTCAACTGCACTGGCTGAGGAACCTCTTCTACTGTCAATTAAATAAACCAAAACCAAACCACAACACTGCGTCATTTGTTTGATGATTGTTACTGAAATGAAAAGATTTTTTCACTTTTCCCTAAAAAGCTTGTGACTCAAAACTGACTTTTAAAGATTTTTAAAAGTTCTACAAACATGATTTCTACAGACTCCGTTCTCCCTCTGCCTCATAAATAGACTGGAAATGTTAACATTAAAATAATTTTACATGGGCATGCGGTAACAGGACATGGGGGGTGGCGTCCCACTGCCACAGAGCAGGGTTAAAAGGGATCTTGGGAAGAAATTGTTCCCTGAGAGAGGGGTGAGCCCTGGCACAAGCTGCCCAATAAGCTTTGGCTGCCCTGTTCTGAAAGTTGCTGGTTTGCAGCAACCTGGTCTAGAAAGTCTTCAAGGTCCTTTCCAGCCCAAACCATTCAGTGACTTTATGAATTCCAGGGTGAAGATTAGGTTGAAAGCATCCAATCTCTATTTAAAACATTTTCATGGATAAAGCCACATCTATACAGACACATGTAGTTTATTTTTAGTAAGAGACACATTCTCTAATAGAAAGCTAGGAGTGATCCCAGCTGTTCTCAGTGCATTTACCTTTCTGAACATCTCTGTCAAGTACTTCATCAAATAATTTTTCCTGGACCGTGGGCGGTAAATCTTCAATATCTGGAAAAACAGAAAGCAAACTCAAGAGTCAGCTAATGTTACAGTAAAAGAGACATCACCAGCTGCTGCTGCTCAGGAGAACTCACAGAACAGCTTTTGCCCTGTCAGCCCTAACACCTCCTCTGGAAAGCTGCTGTCATGTGTGACCCAAGGCTTTGCAGAGCTGCTGAGGCAGGTTTACACCTCAGCCTCACTGTCACACCTCTGATGCAGAAAGGATCATCACAGCATGCATAGGGTAAGACTGGATTTCTCTGAAGGAGAAAGTGGAGAACCACTTTGAGGTGAGAAATTAAAGGAGTATTTTTACTTTCAATCCTATTGTATTTTAACACAGCTTCAATCCCAAGCAATGGTTTCCCACCGATCTGGAATGGCTTCTCCTCTGCAGTTATTTGTGCTTTGCAAAGGGATGTGTTCTCAGAACATCCCCCTCCTTTGTTATGTCATTCAGGCTCCAGTGAAATACTTCTGAGAACCCCAATGATCTGCAGCAAGTTAAGAAACAAGAAATGTGAAAACTACTGAGCATGCAAAATGCCACGACTGACAACTGCTCCAAGAGCATTACACACAGAATTTGCACCTCTTAAAAAGCAAGGAAAAAAAAAGTGGAAAACTTTATAATTTGCAGAACTCTTTTTGTGACTGCTCTATAATTTAAAACAACATCACACATTCTAAAACTCAACATATGCCACACAGTAAATATTTGCTCCTGGCCTGCAGTCCAACACAGGATAAGCAGTAAAGGGTTGCCAGGCAAAGCAGCAACCAGAGAAACTTTCCTGGTTTCAGCACATGAAACTTAAAACATGTGAAAGTTAAGGCAGTAAATAAAATAGGAACAGGAACATCCAGCACCCCTTCAGGCACTCTAGGGAATAAGGACTGGGGCCTAAGTGGTATTTCAAGGACACAAAGATCTCTCTTAATTGCAGTGAGGTAGCTGCCAGTCCTGCTCAGATGTCCAATACCCCAGGGATTTTAAGTCCACATTTAGGCACATGAGTTGCTGCTAAAACACATTAATGCCTGGTGCAGGCAGGGTGATTTGGGGTGCTCATTTTTTTTTTTGTATGATTGATTGGGGCTTTTTAAGCTAAAACTGCTTGCAGTGATCAGCAATCAATGTAAAAGCTTTGCTCTCTAACATCCAAGCATTGGCTTTTCATGAGGACCCAATCTGTTTATTTGAAAGGTCGAGTGGGAACTGGTTCCTAAACTACATTATTTAGGTAATATCTAACCAGGGTTGTGTGATTTATACTTCTATCCTTGGAAATGCTCTCTGGAGCCAAACTGCAAAAGATGTGCAGTTGGCAAAGTGTGAGGAAAGTGGAAAGTGCTGATGCACAAAAGCTTTTGAACAGTTTTATTTTTTAATTACTTAACAGCTATTACATGTGTCAAAAAGCTGCACAGCGCTTCAAGATGTCTCTCTTGAAAATACTAAACAAATTCTTAAGCTCTGCAGAGAACATTTCTCATATGTGTGAGGAAATTTTTCTGTTGCCCCTTTCCCCTCTCTCCCCTAAAAAGCAATGAAATTTTAGTCTCTCATACACAACCCACAGAGTACAGCTGAATACAGCACCTCAATCAGGTACACAAGTGGTAAATACTGGTAAATATTATCCAGACTTTTTGAAGAGGAGATGAGGTAACTACTCAACCAAAGGGGTTCCAAAGAGAATTCTTGCAGTATTTTATAAAAAAGACAAACAGATCTGCTGATTGGCACAGTTTGCAGCTGCACATTTTCTTACTAGTGGTAGCATTTCTATTAAAGGAAACAGCTCCTGAAGATTAAAAGTCTTCTAATAGCTCCTTTTAATAGATAAACATTCTCTTAACCTCAGAGCACCTCAAAAGTACTCCAAAAGTGCTGTTGCTACAACTAGGTAAAAAGAACAGCTCTGGGCCTCCACAGAAAGGACTGGAAGCTAAAATAGCCATATGAAAAGTCACATCATGGACCTGAAATGTCTGGGCTCCAATCTTCACTTGAAATACAGCCTTTCCTTAGAACACACCACATTTCTTCCTTTTCTTCATGTCTAAGTAGGACAACAGATGCTCAGTTCACAGGAACAATGTATGGATTGCAGGGTAAAAATACTGAGTAATCCAATTCAACTACAAATCTGACCTAAGAAAATAGGTCTTAATAAATTAAACACTTAATAAATGAATTAATAAGGCTCTTAATGATGAAAACCACACAACACATCAGGAAGTCAAAACAGTCAAAACACAAAAAAGTCAATACGTCATTTTCAACTAGTGACCAAACAATAAAATGTTCCAGCAGGAAGAAGGGTTTTGTGGGTACCTGCAGGTAAGGTGAAGGTCACAAGGTCAGTCAGAAAATAGCAAGCAAAGTCTCCCTTTCGCTGATGAAGAGATGCAGCAATTTCACGGCGGATTTGCTCCGTGACCTCTGGACACACCATGGCAGGAATGCACTTGGCTGCATGTTGGGATACCTGCAACACAGCACAGTTACTGCACTCAGGATTATCCCCTCAAATATAAAAAAAATTTGAAGATTTGGGAGGCATGACCACCAGCAGAGAGTATCTGGTTAGCAAGGAATGCAAGAGAGGATTATAAACACTGCCACTCTGAAAGATCAAAAGTTTAATGGCTCTTAATGAAATGTCGAATTTGTCATGGAACTGATAACATTACTCTGGTTAAAAACCATCTTTAAATTGAAGGAGTGAATTAACAGGTGACCACTCCCAGCTGAAAAAGAGGAAAAAATATGTAAGAGCTCATTATAACAGCAATCTCAAATCTCATACATGGGTCAAGTCTAGGTTTAACAAAACTTTATTACCACAGCACAAGATAGTTTCCTACAATCTTCCCAAAAACTATTAAGCTAAGATAGTTAAATTTCTCCAGTTCTAGTGCATCACTGGCAGCAGAAACCCATTCAGTGACGAAGGACAAGTGGCACAGGGATGACACCAGATGTACATTAAAAAAACACCTTCCAAGACCCACATTTTCCCTCACTCATATCCTAGAAAAGGAAATTATCACTGAGGCTCAAATACTTCTAAGCATTTCCAGAAATGGCAAGATGAGTCAGTATTCCTAGGCACTGAAACAAAACCAAACACAAAAATCCCTAAGCCAGTATTTCAGTAAATTAACTTGTTTTTAAACATGCAGCTCCATCCACGCACAGTTATGTAAGCAGCACAAAGCTACTGATATTAGTCGTATATAAATATATACTCAAGGCTTTAGCTACAATTGTCTTGCTTCATCTACTCTTTTTAATTATTCAACACTGAGCATTCCATCATCTTTATGTGCTGTGAAGGCAAACAGCAGCTTTCAGAACTGCACTAAGCACCAGAGAAGGAGGCAGAATAAAAATCTGGTCCTGATCAGGTGAGGAACCAAACTGAGTTGAAGAAAACAGACAGAAAAGGGCAACAGAATTATTTACAGGGCAAAGATGGAGAATAGCAGAGGTCACGAGAAATGAGGTGACACAAGGAAACGGAACGTGGAAGAGCAAAACAGAGGAACCAGCCAGTCTATAAAATGGGCAATGGATAAAAAAATATGCAGCAATTTTGCAAAGCAAGAAATCTGCCTCTCTCTGGAAGTGAAGCTGCCACAAAAGCCACAAAATCCAGCCCAGGTAGATTTACTCATTAACAAACTGAGAACAAACTACGCTGTCATTGATGTCAGTGCCTTGCTTTGAGAGCATTTCCTCTCCCCCACCCAGAGCACAGGAAGCCTCACAATAGCTCACTTCCACTGCCAGTAAGGTCACAACGTGTGCCAAGACTGTTCATTAATGAGAAAACTGAGCATCCTCAGCACCATCACAACAGAGTCTCTTAAAGCAAACTCATTCCTCCAGGAGAAACGCAGGGCACGAGGCAGCGATGCACGGCTGTTCTAACAGCACCACAAACCACAGCTGCGTGCTGCTGGCTGCACACCGTGGTGCAGCTCCACCAAGTGCTGCTCCCTCCCTGCAAGGGCCAGAGTTTTCTGCCTCAGTGAGGAGGATGGCCAGCATGTCCTGCCTCTGGAAGCGGATGGCCAGGTGCACCAGGGTGTAGCCCACGTCGAAGGCCGACGGGCGATTCAGCAGCCGCACCTCGTCGGCCGTCAGCTGCCGGGCAATGTCCCCTCCGGATGACTTGTAGGCTTCCACTGCAGCTAAATCACCTTCCACTACTCCTGAGGGCACACAAACAACACCCAGGTCATTTCAGACAGCCAGGCAGCCATTCTGCAACAAGCACCTCGTCCAACAGCTCACCTGCAGCTCTTCTGTTACTGGCCAAACAGACAATAATCAACTGCACGGCAAGAAAGTTGCCCATTTTTAATTATTTTAAGCAGAAGACTCCAAAATATTTACACTTACCTCATCTCTCAGATCATTTCTATTACCCACACTAGCTGGAAAATAAGAGATCAAAAGCCAGCTCAGAAGTGGACCCATGATGAAATACCAGCAGTAACACATACAACATACAGACAAATATTTCATTTGACTAGAGAGAAAGTAATTTCTTTACAGTACAGAGATTAGTTTGATTATTTTATCTTCCCTTTTATCTCAAAAAACAAATAACTATATCACAGAAACAGGATCTATTAAAAGATTTTTGGATTAAAAGGTTTTGTTGTTTTTTTTTCCCAAACACTACAAATGGTACAAAGCATAAACTTTTCTCTTCAGCTCACCATCTCTGCTACTAATGGAGGCTGAGAGTTTCACTCAGGATACTCTATTAAAACTGAGTTCAAGACAAATTAAATACACTGTGTGTACCTTCTAAAGCAAGATGGGAGGAACAATGAATGACCCTAATGTCTTCTAGAGACCCTGGCAATCTTTGATTTCTGTACCATGCTTCATATCAAGACCAATCATGCTGAACGTATTCCTCAGCTGCAATTACCAGAATACACTATCAGTAAGATGTAGAGCTGCTAAGAGGATCTGTTCCAATATAAGACTTGCTAAATTTAGAAATTCCTTCAAATATATGCTATTTTAGGTACGTGGTCCACAAGAGAACAGTGCAGTGCTGAACTGAGGAAACAGAGCAGTGTCCCTAAAGCCATCTTTACTGGAGAAGTAAATAGAATTTACTGAGAAGCAGCCCTTGTTGCAGCAGCTGAAGCAGAGAAGAGCAGATGACAAATGAGAAAACCCTGTCCCTATTTTCTGCAGCTAACTCTCCTTCCCAGCTCCTGAGAGTCAGCAGCTGAGTGAAGGCCATGAGGCTGGAGATTGAGACCCAGCTCCATCCTTCACTTCATTTGCTCATCAAGACTCAAAAGCTGATGGACAGGAAAGGTCATCAGACCCAATCAGGACAATGACTCCCACTCAGGACTTGAAATAAAATTTAAAAAGGAAAAAAACCACAACACTTCCTGCCCCCTCTCAAACAAACCCCTCATCCCAAACGAGCAAAAATCCCCTACCAAAATTAAAAAAAACTCCAACACAACAAATTTAAGTGGCTGCTAGCAGAGAAGCACACTAACCACTGGCTTGCTGGTTAATCCATGATTTAGAAAAGCATTCTTAGCTCAGCCAAAAAGTATCATTTTGAATGCTGAGATTATAGAGCTTTCCGAAGAAACACAGGGGGGAAAATGGATTATCAGTACAAGACATTTCTCTACAAAGTTATCAGCTGTGCTCTGTAAAGCTTCCACAGATAACAGTTTGATTATTCAACAGAGAAGTTCCAAAACAAGAATTCAACAGCAAATTTTATTCATACAGTATCTACCCACTCATTCCAAAGTCCTAACAGGCCAGGGCACACGGAAAACCATACAGGGCAGTATTTTTTAGTTTTCTGCTGCATGTGTGTCTCCTGTAAGAAGACATTCCTGTTCCACTCCAGCACTCCTGTCTCATTCAGTGCCTGCCCATGTGTTCTCCCCAGATGAGTTCTGTCTGCCCAATTTTAGTTCCTGCTCTGTAGGAGTCAGAAGTGCCAAGCGTACAACTTGATTTCCATGCCAACACATTTTTGCCACCGATGAGGCAATTCCTCATGGCTGTTGCAATGATAATTCCAACCAAATATTCCAAACTGACATTTTTCTGCGTGTGTGTAGATCTGTATGTGTACACAGATGACAAATCAAATTTCTCATGACCTGCCCTTTTAAAAACAGTTATACCACAGCTTTGGCAAACCCAAGAATCCAAGGAAAGAAGAAATTTGACAGAAGAGCAGGTTATCTGTTATCTTATAATATCCTTAATTTTTCATTATTATATTAATTTAGGAGAGAGGCATCTTCAAGCAGTTAAAGACTACAAGCCTTATCACACCTTTTTGTATTTTAATCACTACTACTGACATGAGACAGGCTCCTGTTACCACACCTGCACCTTCCACCACATCCCCCAAGACAAATACACCAAAGACCACCCAAGACTGCTAGGTGGCCACTCTGAGAATCCAAATAGCCACAACTGACTTCAAAATTCAAACCAATATCCCTAAAATGATCTTTTGGTGAACAGATGATCAGACCCAAATCACATTCCTGTCAAGTAGTACATTTTACTACAGCCTACTACTGGGAAATTCATCACTTTAATTGTTCTTGCAGTCCCCCACCCTCAGCTGCTTCTTATCATCCCACTCTTCATCAAACCTCAGCAACAACTGAGGGCTCAGGCAGATGCTGAGGTGGCCACGTGAGGTTTGGCAGTGCCTTTTTCAAGCACTAACTACTACAAGCTGCAGTAAGGATCCAAATCAGTGACATGTGCTCTGTGCAGCACTGCCAGTTCTGGAAGTTTATTCCCACGTCTTGCGATGCTTGACATTCCTAAAAGCTCCATGTCCTAGAATCACTAAAATTGTTATATAAGTTGTCAGTTAAAAAGTACATTTCTAAACTTGGCTGATGAAGTTTAAGCTACAGATCAATTAATACATCCAAACCAGGAAAACTGAGTATGTTTTCTAGGCCTTATTTTAAAAAAATATACACAGAAATATATTTTTAGCGGTATTTTAGGTATAGGGTTGGTGTGTTACAAGACACAAACCAGCACAGCTACAGCTCATGCAGAGATGGCAATGCATGGATAGTATCTGGTCATCCTGCATTCTTTAATCAAAACAGGTAAAAATTACTCTTTATAGCAGGGGAAATTTTTGTTTGTACTGTCCAACTCACTACTGCAGGGCTGATATTCCATGGGCATTACAAACATCTTTGGCCCCTCTCAGCCACAGCAAGAAAAGTTAACATTTCTCTTTACCTGTTCTACCAAATACCTACTCCACTGCAGCCACTTCAGAAGAACAGGGAAAATTCCTGACAGCCCATCATGTGTCACCCTGCTCACACTGCCAGTCCCTACAATCCAAGGCAGCAGGGAACACAAAATACAGTGATGACAGGCAGACTGTCAGAAATGTGAACCAGAAAACTTGGTTGGCTTCTGATAGAATGGCGTCACATGGAAATGAAATAAAATCTTTCAAAATGCCTCTCGGTTACCCTGTCTCTGTTAATCCAACAACACATCTTGCCCCACAACTATGAAGTGGATTTGCCTGCATGCACCATGCCTGCAATTCTGAAATTCAGTGTCACCAAACCAAAATGAGACCTGAATATGCTTGTATTGACAATAGGAGGCAGAATCTTACAAAGACTTTGATTTCTGTGGGATGAGCGAGAGCCTCCAATTTATTAAGTCTATTTAAACAGAGCTGAAAACCCCCACTGTTTATGAGAAATACTACAGAAATATTTATTGATGTTATAATTCCCTGCATTTCACTACACAGAAGTGCCTCGTTACTTCCACAAGCACAGTCTGGATCGTGCCCTGATCCAGCACTGTGCCAGCTGGATTATTCCCCACTGACACCCACTGCATTCCCCAGACTGGTAAAATGACAAAAGGAAGAGTGGCATTTGCCTCAAGATTGTTCCCAGAACACCCAGGAGCCTCCAGGAGCTCAAACCCCTGTGAGGGCACAGCCCTGATCAGCTTCAAGAGCAGCACAAATACAAGGACATCCCAATGACTCAGTGCCTGCTCCTGATCCACACAACCTTTAAGTGGGCTCCAGAAATGTCCCCTGGCTGTTGCCCCTCAATACACCACTCTTACTGTGCCCCCTAAAAAATTCTGCTTGGCCTAATGTAAGATCTCTGACTATAGACTGACATCCTAAGAGAGAGGACAGAATGCCAAGCGCTGCACCCAAGCCATGAGAAAATACAACTGCAAGAATTCTGCATTTAAAAGTTCAACTGTGCTCTTGTTTTGCAATTCAGGCATTTCCTCTAACTGGAAGACTTTCACAGCACCAGGAGCCAAGGCCTTTTCTTCTTCTAGTAAAGCCCTGCCTCTTACAAACAGCACAGGTCAGACATTTGCAATCTTAGTATATATTACATGATAGAAATTAAGAAGGGTATTTTAGAAGACTCAGTTTAAAAAAAATATTAATCACCCAATTATAACTCTTTGGACCATCTTGATCCTCCTACAACTTTTACAACTTCCTTCTTTATTATTCCTTTAATATTACCCTCATATTAAATAAACCAGAATTAGCTGCTAAAACCAAACTATTTCAGCTTAAGGTGCTATCAAGTTTCTTCTTTAGAACATGTAAATATTTATAGGGTTTAGTGCAGTTATATAAACTTGGGAAATATGCAAGATAGGCTTACAAGCATTTCTAGAAAACCAAGTCCCATTTTCCCTAACTACACAGCTTCAGTGGCTTCAGAATAGCCAGTCAGAAAAGTTCCCAAGGAAAGTACTACAGCACAGCCCTTATTTACTTCAGTATCTTTCTGAGAGCTGTGGAGCACTGGCTGGCACAAGCTGCAAATGAAGTAGGCAAACTCCTTCAGGCAGACTGATGTGGTTGTGACTATCTAAAGAAGAACCTGGGATTAGGATTTTTGGGATTTGCAACGCCTCCAAAACCTGTGTTCTCCCATCTGAGCAGACTGCAAAAGGAAACATTTCATCTTGAGGAGGTCATTGTGCCTCCTGTGTGGGACAATGCCTTGAACTGCTTGGCAAGAGAAGGCAGATTTCTCAAACAACCAAGTTATACATTTTACAAGTCAGAAGTCGAGACAGCTCCTGCTGTAACATAAACCAGATCAGAGACAGAGCCCTGTGCTGCTTCTCTTCTGCCACAGCTACAACTGCAAGTGGTCTGTCCTATATATGCTCTCATTTACTCATCCAAGGACTAATCCTAAAATTGGTTTAAGTGCCAGCAAGTGAGAGGCTGATCAACTGACCCAGTAAAACCTAATTCTGACACCTGTTAAGAATCTCTGCTCCTTTAACACAGACTGCTGAGGACCTGAGGCATTATCTGGAGCTGAGTCAGCCCTCAGGCTCTTCCAGCTCTTCACCAGGGACATGTCAGTGGCCATAAATGAAGTTTTATTGATAATAAGTGACTCACAATTTCAGCCAGGGAAGAATTTCTCCTGAAGGAAGGACTGCTTTGCAAGCAAATATGACACATCAACTGATAAAAAAAGAGATGTCTGAAAAACCTTTATGGGCATCTAACACACACTTTGTTTCTTCTCTTTTTTGATTTCCAGGACCTCCCTTGTCAGTATTAGCACACAAACAACAGTGGGTCACTCTCCAGGTAACAACACTGAGACAGAAATTTCTGTATATTAAGATTTTTTTGATCCTTCAAGCTCAGCAAGTTGCATCAGCTAAAAAAGAAAAAAGGTAAATACTTCCAAGAAGACATGTACCTAAAACCTGAAGCCGAAGCCATCCAGGGAACCAGAGGATGACAATATCTGTTATTCTTTGTTCCATGTAAACAGCTCTTCTCCCTACATACAATCCATGTAGTGTGTTTTGAGTGTATCAATACAATACAAAGCAGCACAGATGTAAGAACAATTGTTTAAAGATGTCCTTATCCCTCTTCAATCTGTGAAAGGCATCCACGCCCCTTGTTGCTCGCAGAGTTGTACCCTAATGGGAGGCTGGACAGTGACAAATCATTAAAGTTTAATTATTAAAGTTAACCAGCAGTGCTTCTAAGGGAAATTGAAATAACTGGGCTTAACTTGATCATTTATTCAATTATTTTTAGCATAAAACACCGCAGTGTTTAAGAAAAGTATTCAAGAGACCAAAGCAAAAGGGCGTTTCCAGGAGTTATGATTTCCTGCCCGGCAGTGAGGCAGGCAGAGTTTCCCTCAGTCTCAAAGACACACACACACACAAACGTAAAGCATTTATGACAGGACAGATGCACAAGGCACAGATGACAGCACACAGGGCTCTCTCAGGCAGGTGAGAGCTGTGTTTTACACCCTGCTACGTGGCAGGGCAGGAACTCTTGCCCTCCCAGGTGCCCCTGCCCTCCCTCCCTCCTCACGCGGGCAGTGAGCAATCCATGCTGCACTTCCCAGACTGCCAGGAGCGAGGGAAGGGAAAGGTGCATGACCCCTCCTGGCCTGCAGCAGCTTGTTCCCACCCAAACACTTCCCACTCCCCAGCACAGCACCAACACAACCATCAAGGCTCAGCTCTACCCTGGATGTGATGAGGAAGCCAGTCTGAACTTATTACACCAGCAAAAAGAAACAAAACCCCTGCACCCCCCACAAAAACGGCCCCTAATCCAGCTTTGTTTTCAACCACCCAGGAGAGGACAGAAAGGGGCACTGAGACGACTCTGGGTGGCAGTGCCAGCTGAAAGCACCTTGTTCGTGCCAGTTCCTCTAGGCTGCCTTTGTAAACACTCAGAGAAGAGGACACAGAGCAGGAGGTGCCTCTGTGTCCCAGAGCTGCAGGGCAGCCTAGGACACAGCCCAGCCAACTCCATACCAACGTCTGGACAGGGAGGCTCTCCCTGCCCACAGGGTTTCTGAAGGCCTGGGTAACATATCTGGCACTAATTCAAAAACTAATGGCATTTAAAAAAAACCCGTAGGAGAGATAAAGCAGTTGACAAAGGAAAAACTAAGCAGACATATGTAGGAATACCAGGAATGAACTTACAGTCCTTTTAAGGATGTACAGCAAAACAAGATTCATCACAGATTCCTCTAAATATTTTGGATTTGTTTAAGAAACATGCTCTTAGTGGTTTCCTTCACAGAGCTAAGAAGAATGTGTGCCTACTTGATTTGGGAGGCAGCATCCCCACAGGGAGCTCTGGCCCGTGACAGCAGTACCAACCCTCCTGAGCTGAACCAAGAGAAGAACACGCTCTTGCAGCAGGTGATAAACAGGTGGAGGAGAAAGGAAAAGGAGAAAAAAAAAATGCAGTTTACTTTTAATCTAGTAGTACAAGCCCAGGAGGTGCACTCACAACTCAAGAATCACCAGCAGTGGCCTGCAGCAAGCACACTCTGCCAGCATNTTAATCTAGCAGTACAAGCTCAGGAGCTGCACTCACAACTCAAGAATCACCAGCAGTGGCCTGCAGCAAGCACACTCTGCCAGCATCCCTGTCAGATCCAGCCCTGGAGTGCCAGGAGACAGGAAGCTCCAGGGTAACACCCAAGCAAACCCTGGATGCCAGAGAGGTTTCACAGGCACAGCCATCCTCATCCATTTGTACTCCTTAAACCCACAGCCAGCTGAAACCAGCTTCAGCAGGCCCCACAGCAACTCCTGATGGTTGCACATCACATTCTGCAAGTCCACAGGTCACCAGCACTGCCTGACAGTCCCTGCCATGGGGACCACAGGTTATAGAAAAGGTAATAAAGTTTAATTTCAGTATACATCAGTTCCCTCCCCTAAGAAATGAGTCACCTTGGACTCAACATTCATCTTGTTCTAGGCCACTACGGTAGAAAATACTGGTGTCATTGCAGAAACCATTTGTAATTCCTCTTTGTAATTTAAACTGGCATTTCAAAGGAGCCAGGTTTATCAAGGAACACTTACTCCGCTTTCTGCTAGGATTTTAATAAACTTTAACCACATGAATCAATTTAAAATCTCCTCTTTCTGAGAAAGAATCACCCAACAGATACACTCACTCTGAAAAAGGCAAGTCAATAAAAAAGCAACATTCAAGTACATTTGCTGACAGGGTTTCAATGGGGGGATACCACTAATCCCACTGATTTGGAAGGAATACCCTCCATCAAGGAAACTGCTCCTGCTGAAAGGCAAGAATTGCACTCATCACATTTTGTCCAGCCTGGATTTGCAAGGAATAGAAGCCCTGATGACATGTTTAGTTACTAAGGTGGGAGAAACATTTGTGGATACCTCCAACAGGACAAAAAAAACCCACAAACTCACACAAAAATACAAACACACACACCTTCTTAAATCTACTTTATACATATCTCTCTTCATATTTCAGCTAAAAAGAACAGATGTGGAAAAGAACAGTCTGATACACGTTTTTTTATGAAACTTGACATTAAGTTTAAAATCTAGTAAAAAGCTTTTTGTACTGGAGTTGAAACATGAAGAGGGAGTTCAACCAAACAGCTGTCCTAAAGTATCAGACATTTTCCTTGGTACCTTCTGACAGATAATATCTTCTAAGAGAAAAGAAAACAACCACTCGGCCAAAAATTCCTCCTACTCCTTTAGTCTTTATTTTGAAATTTCGGGTTAACTTTGAAAGTTAACTTTTTAACATCTCTCCCACAAAAGATGGATTCAAAGCAAATGGGCTCTCCACAACTGTTTGAGCTTAAACTTGAAGGTTTCAGCCTGAAGTTCCCAATCCACAAGGCACTATCTGCCAGATGGAGCAGGGTAACACAAACTCCTGGTCCACCAATGTTCACAAATTTACTTGGCATTTAACGTGAACTTGGCCAATTTTATAAATTTGCTTGGCTAAGGACTGAAAAGTGTTCAGCTCAGCTAAAACCTCCCAAGAGCTCCAGCTGGCAAACAAACAGAACTCACTAAGTCACAGTGACCCACTTGATTTCAATGGTAAAAACAGATGCTTTGGGCAAAATTAATCAGTTAAACTGGTTGAAGTAGTTTAACAGCAGAAATTTAGTTTATTGCTTTAATGATTACTGGCTAAACTGGTGTGCTTTTCCAACCTGGATACTCTACACAACAAGAGACAAGCATAAGAGGATCCATGCAACCTCTGTCAGTCTTCCTAAGGTTATTCCTAATCAAGGAGTATTTGGAGAAAAAAAAATGATTTAACAGCTTTGTTTAACAGCTGCTTCCTGGCCCCCCATCATCCCTGTCCCCCAGGAGGACAGTAGGTGTTTAAGTTACAGAAAGAAACCCATGAAAGCTTTCAGCAAGCAGGCAGCAGTAACAATGAGCACACAACTCCTCCTGCATTCTGCATTTCTCTCCAAGATCCCTTCAGACCAAATCATTATTGCATTATAAAACTTTTACGAACACGGTTTTGGGTTTTCTGTACAGCTATATAGTCACCAGCAACATTAAATACTTGCAAAAGCACGTTCTTAAATATAAATACAACCCTTCCCACACAGGTTAGATCAGAAAGTGTGAAATATTTTAAGTAACATTAAAATAGTAAAAAAAAACCAGAGGGAAAAAATACCCTATTATTTAATAGAATTGCTATCAGAATGCAAGATGAATATTTTTGTAAAGCACAGAAACAACTTCCAATAACTGACCCTTAGCTTTCAACAGCTTTAAAAACACCTCACAGAGTGTCATCTGCTTCATTTCAGAAGGTAAAAAGCTTGTAAGGAACTGAAAGTATCAGGAAATACTGAGGCATCTCTTTTCAAAAGGAAGCATGCATGTCTAACTATTCACACAACAAAAAAAATAAACTAGAATATTTATTAGCTCAGAGAAACCAAACACAGCATACCCACAAAAACATTTCCACCTGATCAAATATGTTAAACAAAGCAGCTCCACTAATTAGCTTTTTGATTACAACAACCATGAAGTGACTTTGTGAAACATTAAGGAACAGCATGAGACATACTAGCAGAGCCAGAGTTTCAAATGAAGTGTTTTACTCTAAAAATAGTTGCATATTTCAAGTGTTGAACCTGCTCGTCTGCTGGGGCACACGATATCTGCTTCTGGGAAGCTACAGCACACAAGTTAACTCACAAGGTCAATAACTGAAGAAAACCCTGCTCTCACATGGCTCTGTTCCTTAACAGCACTGCGAGAATTATCCAGCATTTCCTTAGGAAAGCACTAAAATACAAAACAAAATTGGTATTTGAGCGTTTTTTTGAAGCAGCTGACTACAGAAATACTTTCAGCAAGCCTGTAAACATTTACAACACAGTGTGTGTATTAATACAACATTATTACTTTCAAGGTCAGTATTACACATGCAGTTTCTTGGAGCTACATATTTTGGTGTTATTTTTAACATCTGACAGAGCATCTTGTACTGTTGCAAGCTCTACACTGTTTACAAATACTCCCAAGCTGCAGCTGCTGACTCTACAGAGCATGTCTTGCCATAGCAAAAAGAAGAGTAATGGCATTTAATTATCCAACAATGGCATTTTTTACAGTACTATATGCACTCCTGTTCTGTAGATTGGCTTTCTAATTTTCCCACCTTTCAACAGTTACATGGAACAACAGGATTTGGTTGCAAGAATATCAATTTCTACAAAAGGTCAAAAAAGTCCAAGTACACTTGAGAGACATGTCTAACCCCGTTCAGATTGTGGATGAACTTCACAGCCTCTCTTAGCAGGTGCTATTTCAGGCACCTCTACATTTGACTTACTTTTTAAAATGGAAATGCAGAGATAAAAAAAAACTGGTTTGAAATCAAATGCCAAGTTTCTGTTTTAATTCTGCATTCTCCCAAAATACTTAACCACCAGCACAAGAGCAGAAGGTAGCAGTAAACAACTTACCCACACAAGCATTTAGGAACAGCCAGTCAGTCTTTTTCATTCTATTTTTTATTTGCTTTAGCTTTTTGAAGTCAACTTCAAGCTCCTCCTTGCTGCCAACAGCTCCGGCCAACTCGATTCTTTGGAAGTCCATTTTCACATCAGATTCCCGTTTGGTTGTTGGTGGAGATCTTCTTTGGCTATTACCACTACTACAGCTGCCTCTCCACCGAGCCCTGTCCTGCTCGTTGATGATGGAAGAAGCCTCTTCTGTGTCTGCCAGTTCTATTGCTTCGATGTTGTTGGGTCTGGGGTGGTCACACACGACACATTTCCTGGCCTTGGCCCAGTTTTCATATGTACAAACAGAACAAGTCCAGTGCTGAGCCCTAGTGTTTAGTTTGTTTCTGTCATTGTACTCCTCACAGGGATCCACGGAAAAAGGGGCCGGTCTGCACCCGGAGCCCGAAGACTGAGGAGACTCCGTGGGGCTCCTGGTCCTGCGCTGGGACAAGCACTGGGTACACCTGATAGCTCTTGGCCAGTTCAAGTACGTGCACATGTGGCACGACCATTTATTTGCACTTTCCATACTGTAGGATGATTTAACCCTGGGTCTCGCGCTGGAATCCGGGCATATCAAAGGGCTGCTCCCTCCTTCGGTGCTCGTAGGATCCCAGTCCCTCCCGATATCGCTGGAACCACTTTTGAAAGGATCTTCTGTGATTATTGTCCCACTGGGTCTCTGGGCACGACACATGGTGCACTTGATTGCAGAAGGCCAATTCTCATACGTGCAATACTCACAGGCCCATTTAATTCCACGCTCTGTCATCGTGCACTCCTTGAAATGAACTGCGGCGGGCAGAAAGCTGAGGGGTCAGAACACACCATCAGTACGGAGCCAGCCAAGGAGCTGTGCAAAACAACACATCAACGAGGTTTAACCCAGTGGATAGAAAAATCAGGCTGGGCTAACGAGCAGTCTTTTTTCTTTGATATTATTACAGCATCTAAGGGGAGTAAAACCACTATGAAAAGGGTAAGACTTGACCTACTGGCGTTTTACACGGAAAATTTGGGATTTACTAGTGCAAAAATGAGAATAAAAACCTCAGTCTTGCATTTCAGAAACTCCACAAATTCGCAAGGAGACTTCCAAACAAATGCAGAATACACATTAAGCACTGAGACTACTGGAGAGCAGACCAGTACAGCTACAGAAACAAGTTATAAATATTAAATTATTAAAATGAAACTGAATATGAATACAGCAGTACAAGAAAAGGAACACAAAGTCCAGGTCCTGTAATAGACCTTACAGGATTTGGAAGGAAGGAGTTATCAGGTGGGCAGTTACACAGTGAGTAAGCAGTTCTTTCAGAAAAGGAGGGTGTTGGCATTTGCATAAAATACCCATAATCTGAAAATTTTAGAAATGTCCTTAACCAAGACTAGGTCTTGGCTGGACATCACCCACATCAGTAGTGTTACAAAGTGGAAATGCCACTTGAAAGCAAGCACAAGCTGTGTGTGTTGGCAGGCTAAGATGGTATTTTCACGCTACAAATTCAGATTTCAACCCAATTCCAACTCACTTTTTCTCTAATGAAGAGGGGATTCTGTCTTCATGCTGGCTGAGACCTTTTCTTCAGATTGCCAAATATGAAGGATGAGACTAAGCAGATAACTATTCCTGTAAACAAAATGAAAAGACTCATTATAGGTTTCCTACTGGACCTGAGTAACCAGAAAGTTAATTATTAAATGCCACACCTATTCTAGTCCCAATTTACTTGGTTAAACCCAGCCAGGACCTGCTGAGGCCACAAGAGACCTGTTACAATAAACCAATATTTATAAAAAAAACTGTGGCCACACAAGTGGTCAATCTGCTGAAGTAAAAGAAGTAAATCCAAGCAAGAAGTTCACACCAAACATCCACAAACACCCTTACTGCAATCTGAAACTCTGGATGGGGAAGGCAGAAAAGCTTTGTGTAGGGAGCATAATAGAGGGAAAGGGTGAGGCAGGTAGATAAGGGACACACAGAAATGTACACAGCATTTCCTCCCTTACCCCAGAATAGTTACCCAGCGTGTAAAACTCAACGAAGTGCTGGTTTTAAGAATGCAAAACTGCTTAAATACAAACTTGTCACATCATTTGACTGACACTTCTTATTTATCATATTGCAACTCTCAGCTAACGAAACCACTCAGAGCCTAGGAAACTAAAACTCACAAGCTGCACAACAGGAATAAATTCAAAACTAGACACACCAAACCAACAATTAATTAATACCTGTTCCCCAATTAGCCAGTGTTTCACGAGTTAGAACATTCTTCACCGAAATACCTTCACACACACCTTGCTCTATTCAAGGCCTAGCTGGAACTTCCACTTAAATTTGTCAGGCTTGTTGCTCCTATCTCCTCCAGGAGCCCAGCACAGAACAGGTTTTTTTCCAAGAGCCCCAGTGATCTATTCAGCAGATCAGGTGGCTGCATGAATGAGGGGCTATCGCATGGCCGGGACCGAGCAGAGGGCAGCACTATCCCTTTCCACAGCAATCCATATTTATGTGCATGAAAGCAGAGGAGCAATCAGGAGCACAGAAAGCTCTCTCATAAAGCTCAGGTTCCACAGGACTGGTCTGAACAGCCTGCAGGGAACTTCACTCCCACCTCTACGTTGTAAAACTGTGTCAGACTGAGGAATGTGCTGAAAAGGCAATCAGATTTCCTGCTGCTTCCCCTCCACCATTCCTGACAGACTCCCATGCCCATTTATAATGGGGAAAAAAGGAGCTGGACCATACCAGGTGCCCCATACCTGTGACAAAGTGAAAATTGCATACATATATACAGGAGAATATAAAGGTAATTTGATTTTACTAAAGGTGACTTTGCAAAGAAGACTTTTTGGGAATTTTAAGGAAAAAAGGTTTCTCTACTTTGCCAAAACACCTTCTATATGAATACACTAGACACTAGGTTTATCTATTCCATTTGGTCAAAGCTTTTCCCCCAATTCCCAAAATAAGGTTTTTAATTACTTTCTTAATAAGCTTCTTCTCTCCAGAATCAGTAGAGTTCTTTTAGGAATTAATGTTTTGTAGTTAAGAACACAGGAGAATGAACAGGGTTTTCAGAACAGAGAAAGCAGGAGCACCTTGCCCACATCCACCAACAGACTGTGCCCCCAAGGACCACCAAAAGTGGCTGTCCCAGTACTCCATGCTTGAGAATAATTCCTGCTGGAGCAGAAGTTGGTATGGCTGGAGCAGGTGATGCTTCCCATCAAATCCATGAACAGTGTGTGATGGGTCTCTGCAAATGGTTTCTTCCCTGCCCTAGTCTGTAATACCTTAAACAAAGCAGTTCCCACTGCTCACAAATCCCAACCCACATTTGGGATGGGGCACGAAAACAAGGCATCATCTGTTTTAGTGATACTGAGACTGGGAAAGGAGATTGCTGCTCAAGTTGGAAAGCAGCTGGTTACAGAAACAATCTAAACAAGTACTGAGATACTACTTAGGAAAAAAAACAACAGCTCAGGACATCCCACGTTACAGGAAAGCTTTCGTACATATCACAAGATCAGCTTTTTGGCTGCAATTATCTTCTGTGCCCCTTAAAAAGCAGATGCTCTCAGACATAATTCTTAGAGAGGCTGAGTATGTGCAGCTCTGAAAGCCTCTGAGATATGAGCTCACCACCTCTGAGCACAAGGCCTCGGGTTATTATGAAGTAAAGAATATAAAAAGGCTCAACAGAGCAACACAATTTCTCTTCTTTGACAGCTCTGCCACCACCAAGTACAGTGAGGAAATTCAGCATTGGGGTTTTTTTACTGTTTCACTGTTTTTTATTCAGTCTGACTCCAATTTTACCACAGTAGCTACCCATGGATGGATCTGGTGGGAGCAGAGCTGGAGGTCAGAGACACAGACCCATCCAATTTTGTTTACATCAGGAATTGCACTGACAGGACAAGGGAAATGGCTCCACATTGAAGGGGAGTAGGTTTAGATTAGGTGTTAGAAAGAAATTGTTCCCTGGGAGGGTGGGGAGGCCCTGGCACAGGGTGCCCAGAAAGGCTGTGGCTGCCCCTGGATCCCCGAAGTGGCCAAGGGGCTTGGAGGAGCCTGGGACAGTGGAAGGTGATTGGAACAAGATGAGCTTTAAGGTCCCTTCTGACCCAGACCATTCTGTGATTCTGTGATTTACTGGTGATACAGCATCCAGCCACAGCAGTTTGAAGCTTATTACATTTTTTCCCAATTACTTTTTTGACTCTGTTTTCAAGTCAACTTGTTATTTTGGATTCCTCACAGAGGAGAAGCTGAATCATGGAGTGCTTCCTCACAGAGAAATAGCAACACAGTGACTGTGAAGTGCAGGTGCATGCCTTCATGTCCAGAAAGCATGAGCAGGCAAGAAATTAAAACCCACAGAACTTCAAACAAATTCCAGCTGATCAGTTTGGACAGTGTGCTGAGTATCTTCTGGACACACTTGTAGAGTAACTCAATACACTGAAGAGAAAAATAGATTAAGTTCTGCTAAATAAGGAACAAAAAAAAAAACCCTAAATCTTATCAGATCACACTTTTACTACATAAAGTCAGTTAAAAGGTGACCTAGAATAAGCAGAAATTTGGTTTTTGCTTTGCTTCAATTTTTAAGAACATCCTTCTTTTTAGGAGTACAGGAGAACACGAAAAGGCTCACAGAAATTGTGAGGAAACAATGAAGTTCTCAAATACCACTTTTATGAAAGGATATATTACACTCCCCTCAATTTAATTATTTGCTGTGGCCAGAAGTTGTTTTTCCTTTGGCTCAGACAAGGAACAATATGGAGCTCCACTTCATCAATGATCAAGCCCTCCCTGTAAACAGGCCAGATGCTGATTTAGACCAGTCTACACAAGGGATTTTTTGCTGGGATTTTTTTGCATCTGTGCTGGCTGAAACCTTACGTAATTACACTGACCAAATCAGTGTTCCCACCTCGAATGCATTTTGTTCCTGTCTATGGATTTTCAAATAAAACTGCTTCTGTTTTTACAGGGAAAAAAAGGGAGCTCAAGGTGCCAGCTTCATCCTTCAGCAAGACTTGCAAGGTGAATCAAGAACCACCCTCCTGCTCCCCATGCAGCTGCCTCTCAAAGGCTGCTCCAAACAGAAAGGCAGGCTGGTTTCTTTATTTTAAAAACACTAAAGCAACTTTTCAGATGAACACAATGAGCACAAGTGCCTTTTTCTGAAAGAAAGGGATCTCTGTAACCAAATGCAGAATCTATTAATTCAGAACTTCAGGAGTATAGAAGTAAAACCTTTGACAAATCCTAGCCTGATTTTCCAATGTGGAAATTTATTGACTGTCTTCTCTTGCCTTACCAAACTTACTCTACCTTCAGCTGTTTGCTCTTCTTTCTCAATAATTCAGTATAAACCTCCCCAGATCAGTACATTAAAAGCAGAAAGCTTGAACTCAGGCTTCTATAGTTTGATGGGGAAGAACAATAAGCTCCATTGTTATCTCCATAAATTAATTTTAATAAAATTAAGAACCCTGACCTTGTCAATGGAACAAACAAATCAGATCAGCACTGAATCTGGAAGCTCTGCAGCAGTATCTATGTATTGTAATAAAGAATGGAAAGATTATTGTGAAGCCACAAACATAAAAGCATTTTCTGCATTAGCCTGAACACAATGAAGCAAGGAATTTAATAAGCAAGCATAGCTTGCTTTGGTTGTTAGGACAATTCTTTAAAAAGGCACCGATTCAGCCCCAAACAGAGCAGCAAAAAGGAGAAAACTCTCTCATCTCAGCAGAAGAGCACTGAAATAATTTTCCACAAGCTGCTCGACGAGGTGGGGGTTTTTCTTAGGAAATGTTGATTTCCTTACAGAACACCAGCTGGCTGTTTGCAGCAGCCACAGAATGCAGAAACCCTTCTCACCAAACACATGCAAGCAGGACTTCAGTTTTGATGATAGTCCAGATCACCAAAAATACTCCTTATTGCAAGTTTTTAGGTATGACCTGCCTCGCTGCCTAAAACTTTTCATCTCAAAAGTGGGCAAAGAGTTAAAATCCAGGAGACTTCAGCTCTCACAAAGAAACATGGTTCTCTTAATCAAAAAAAGCAAGAATTAACTTCTGAACACATTCAGAAATCTGTTCATTGGGTGAATTCATATGGGTTTCATTGATATAAAATTAATAAAAAATTGTTTTCATTCTGCTTTATGGATTCGTATCTCATTTCAAAGTGTCTTAAATCTACTTTATTAGGTATTTATGGTATTCACAAAAAATTACGCTGATTCTGCTTCAGCTTTCTTTTCAATATTCTATTCACACTTCCAACCCAACTGCTGACTTTTCACAAGCAAAAGAATTTATATGCAGCTTTAATGCAAGAGGATGTCCAATTTTGCTAATGCTCCATGCACTAAGAAGAAAAACATCTGGGAGGTTTCTGGTCTTTGGAAATATCTGAAATACAAGACTGACAATGAACTTTATGATTAGGTCTACAACAATGTAAATGGATGCTTCTGCAAAAGCTGGAAACTCATTACAAAATTAACAGATATTTGAGAATAGCAAACATTTTCTGCTGGGTTTGTTTTTTATTTTAATGCTTATCTCTTGAAGCATTTCTGTGCTCTTAGCCACTACAATTAACTCTCTTGTGTAACTTGCATGGTGCAAGTTTGCATTTTATTCATTACTCATCTCAAATGGGTCAAACTCAATCTAGCTCCATTAAATTTGTGACTAAAAGCTAGGAAAATCTGAACTGCTTAACACAACCTATACAAACCCAGCAGCAGCTTGCAGCTCAGTTCTCTTTCTTTGTCAGGGCTGCTTTTTTGTTTTGTTTTAAGCTCAATTAAAAGCTGACTGTCCAGATGAGATGTTCCTACACACCAGGATGGACTAAATACGACCAACTGCTTAGAAACCAACACCATTTGGGCAAACAAGGCTAAGCAGTTTAACAGTTACATAATGCACAACATCTCCCACACAATACTCATCAAAACCCAAGCAAAATGACTTAAAATAATGAGCTATGATAGAACATTTGCATAAATACAGCCAGCAGCATTTAATGAATTTGACCATGAACAGCAACAGATGAACAACTGACTCAAGATCTACAGTAACAAACACACACAATAAAACAACAGAACTGTTAAAACTTCATTTTTTAAAAACACATTAGCCTTGAACAAAGTACAGAAGCTGAACAAGATGTTTCTTTACAAGAAGCAAGGTCAAATACAAAAACAGTTTATCTGTGTTTAGACTGTGCCTCAAACACCAGACCCATTTTTGTTTAGCTCTCAGCCATCCTCACACACAGGGAGGAAAACCAGAGATCACGCTCTGACTGAGAGCACGCTGTGGAGTCACACATCAAAACTCTGAAACACTTAAACCTGTCCAAGGGCAGGAACATTACACCGAGGCTTGGACATTTCTGGTAATTATCCCCTGGACCTCCTCAACACTGGCTGACCATAAATTACATTTGGAGGAGGAAAACCACCTGCCTGCAAATGAAACATGGAAACACAGGCTCAGCATCCACTGTCGGGCAGTTTGCTCCTGGTTAATAACAACAAGCCACGCTCAGATACAGCCAAGGACTGTCTTTGGTAATTCCAAATTTGCACAATCCATTTGCAACTGGAATACATCTAAGGCAAGCCCCAGTTCAAGTGAGCCAAACAAACCACACTCATTTTATTCAGTTCTTCCTAAGATGCTAGCAAGGCAGTAAAGTATCAAAAAGAGGGGAAAAGAAAAAAAAAAGTAACAAAAATGCTGTTATCACAGCACACAAAGTCCACTGGTGTGGATGCTGCTGCAAAGAACTAGTGTCAAATGTCTCAAGAAAAACAAATCCAAACTCCTTCTAGAGACAGAGAGATACCAGCTTTTTTTTATGAATATTTTTTTTTTAATCATATGATTAGTAATCTGTATTTTGGTCATAATCCATATCTCTGAGTTAATCACTGCAGGGTACTCTGCACTCCTGGAAAGTTTCAGAATAACAGCTCTAAAACAGTAATAACAGGTTCTGGGGTGGGAGTACGTTTCTACTAAAGGCAACACTCAACAACCTTCTTTAAATAAACCCTTTAAAAGCCGTGAGGCGACACTTCTTTTTATCCCTGCCAAGCTAAACAGAAATGAGGAGGTCAAAAATAAAAAAGTCACTAGTCCAGCAGCCCATCTCAGCCCTTCAGCAAGATAAAAATGAGCTTCTCAGCAGGCACACAGAGAGGAGAAGCCTAAACCCAGTGGCCCATCTGTCAGACTCCTGACTTACCAGGGCAGTGAGAACCAGGGAAAACCAGAAGTATATCACCAACACTTCTTGAACCCAGGAGCTGTAGATTGAGGCTGTTCCAGGGCAGTACTGAAATAACAGCAAGGAATAAATATTCCAGCTGTCTCTCCAGATCCCTGCTTAGATGCTGGGAAGATGATTGGAGACTCAAGGAATACTTTCAAGCCCATTAGCCTGAGAGAAGCACAAGCCAAGCTCTCACAGTGCACTTATGGTCCCAACAACCACAAAAAACAAGATTCTCTCACAAACCAATAATCATAAAGCAAACTTCCTATTTTTGCTGGAATTATACACATTTATGAGATTTATGACAGATGTTTTTGTTCCCAGATAATCAACTGACTGCACCAAGAACCACAGAGTTTTTAAATGAGTGGACCTGTAAAAGTGTGTGTAAATTCAAAGTCACTAAAAGATTACTGATCAAAACAGTTCTAATATGCTAGGGAAAAAAGAAAATGTTCACTCAAGTTTCTTTTTCCTTACAGAGTCACATAAATCATGGTTCTGACTGCTTTCTTTAGCTCAGGAACCCCAACTCCTGAATATGTAGAAGCTACCAAGAAAACCAAAGTACCTCACCGAAGTTTCTTAATGCCCTCAAACTCCTCAGTAAACCAAACTTTCTTTGATTTATTAAAAACAGCTTCTCACGACCAGATGCTAAATCAAATTGAAGTCAAAGAACCACATGGAGGGTTTTGAAACCCTTAACATTTGATTACAGAAGTAATGGCAAACAGAACCCAAATAAAACAGCAGCTTGCCTTGGCTTCTGGCACAGCAGGAGGGAGGGAGGGGAAGAGGAGAAGACTGCAGCCTCCTGCTCACAAGTCACAGTTCCAGACAAGTCCTACTCACAATTTAGCCCAATTTATACATTTACAAGCCCATCCTTCCAGCCCCACTGTTCCCTGGACAGCAGGTTGCGTGGGTGCTTTTCACTTTGTACCTCGTTCTCAGTACTTCAGGTATTTTCAGCTCAGTTCTGAACTTTAAGACAATCTTATAACCTGTGTCTTCTCCAGCATTTTTCTTAGAAGTAATAACAGTCCTTAGTTTAAAACTTGCAAGACATTCTCAGCAGAAAAAAAAATCCAACTTAGTAGACCATAATAAAAATAAACAAAGAAGCAAAACAAACAAAAACAAAGCACGCAGTACTACCCTTGTCTGAAGAACAAGCAGAACAGATTACATCAGGACAAACCCAAACAACCAAAGGGAAAAATGCCAACTTAATCATATCTCCTGTACTGTAGAAAATGCACAAGGGCTGCAAATTTGGCTGCTTCCTAGGCAAGATGCTCTGCACATACCAGTCACTACTAATCTTTCCATTGTGTTACCTCCCCATGTTCTTTGTAAAAAAAAATCTGCTATTCCTCCTGCTTTCCTGAACCAGGGATTCCATATCAGCCCCCTCTTCAGCCACCACTGCCCTCATTCCTGCTCCATCCCCTCCACACTTCTCCTCTCCCCAGTCCTCACCAAAGTGAGTTTCTGCATAAATGGGACATTGGCACAGAAAAAAAAAAAAGTTGTTTTGAAAATGGCAGGTGGCCACAACTCTAGTTTGAGTACAGAGCTCCTGAACACCTGCCCATGCCACGAAAGAAGGAAACACAAGATCATAAATATTATTATAGATTAACACGCTCTCAGAATTGTTGTTGAAGTATGATAGTTCTTCTTTTAAAGCATGTTAGCTGGTGGACCCCAAAGAGGTAATTATTAATCTTGCACGTCAAGAAAGTTCTAAAAGAATTAACTACGTAGAGCAGCTGTGCAAAAATGAGCACAGCCACAACCCTGTGCAAGCTGAAGCAATGACAGCTACACTAGAAATGCTATGAAAAGTACCAGGAAAGTGCCTGGATCCCAAATGTTTGAAATCTTAATTCGCAGACAGACGTTTTAAGGTGTAACAAATTCCATTCAACTGACATTACAAAGTTACAATTAACTATGTTGCTAAACTGATTTTACCAAGCTAGGCCATCTGACAAGGGAAATGGCAAACTCTTCAGCAGCCGTGTTGAAAAAAAATTCTCCTTTCAACTTTGCCTTGTTTCCCTCCTCATACATAGTACTACTAAAAAAATAGAAGATTAAGAACTCTGTTACAGCTAAGCCAGCCATTTTCAGCTGCCAAACTAAATTTTAGTTCCATTTTAGTACCAGGAGACTGTGGATCATAATTCATTTAGTTAAACTGAGGATTACTTGTTGACATCAATTTTGAACAGCCCAAAATAACCCAGTCTTCAAATTTTGGGGGGAGGAGAGGGCATGAGATTACTAAGAGAACTGGCAGCAGCAGTTTAAATGATCTGCTGTGATTAGCAGAGAGAGCACATCATGACAAAGAATGTATTGATCTGAAGTCGTGCTGGAACTGATATGGCAAAGAGAAGCTGCAAAGAGAAACATTAACACCCAAGTTAATACCACATGAAGGAGCCAGTAAATCTCCCTTTAAAGTGCCTGAGAGAACATTTGATTATTTGATTGACTGTATTAAAAATAACCTCCCATTCAATCAGTAAACTATTTCCTACTTACACTTCTGACTTATTTACAGATCCTTCTTGCAAAGGGCGCCGAAGATGGGTGGGAATTCCTGTCCCCGAGGAATTTGCAGGTCAAACAACATACAATGAGAACGGCCACACACAAATCTAAAAACGTCCCCTTGACCCATTCTGAGCTGGAATTAGTCTCCAATTAAAGTCACGCTTCTGTGATGAACCCCGCTGATGCTTTTGTGCCACTCAGCGTTCCAATTACATTAATATTTGTAATTATACTTTGGGAAAATGCTAATGGGCACAACTCCACAAGAACAGATCTCGGCCTTGCCGGTGTCACCACCACCTTCCTGCCCTTGCCTGAGCAGCAGAAGGAAAGTAAAGGTAGCAATTTCTTTTTCCTTCAAGAGAACTACACCACATCATTAGGAGTTTCACAAATCCCACCAAACACAATGCATCCAAAGGCTTTATTCTCTTTGAATGCTGTGACAGACTTAAACCAGAGGTGATCTTTCACATACAACATTCCAGACTCCAGATGCTGAGACACCAACTCAGCCTGGCCTTTGGAAGGAGGCCAGCAAAAGAGTTCCAGACCACCTCCTGCTGCTCACCTGTTTCCCCCTCTCTGAGTAACTACTGAGAAAGGGGGAAAAAGAAAAATAAATAAGCCTCACAAATCTCATCTGTGAGACCGATAAGCAGATGGAAAAACAGAACTAATTACAACAGATCTCTCCTGAGCTACTGTTAAAAGACTCTGCTCACACCAGAGTGAGCTCTAAGAAGAGAAGGAGGGAGTTACTACACAGAAGACACCTCACCTTTCAATTTTTGCACCAACAAACGCATCAAAGCACTAAACTCACATGCCAGCTCCACCACTTGTGACACCGCAGGCAGCTGGTGAGCAGAGACTGTTCAAGCACAGCACAAAGCCCGTCAAACAACGTTTGTTTACTACACCAACCCCCAAGAATTCCAGAAAAAGTTGTCATTATTGCCATCGCTGAAAGTCACCGTGGCAGCAGAAAGTTCTCAGCAGCCGGGGATGTGCCAGCCGTGTAGGACACCCGGATCCATCTTCTCCATCATTTCTCCCACCCGCTGCTCCCGAGGGAGCCGTGACTGCTGTGGGGACAGGCTGATTCTGTCACTGCCAAGGAAGGACTCACAGACGCGTCCAGAGGACTCACAGACACATCCGTGACCTCGGCAGACGAGTTTATCTTATCCTGCCAGGAAGCTGCTGCAGTCTGGGATCGTGAAGGCAGACAGGGAGGCGCTGGCAGAGTGGATTACCAAGGTCTGCCTCGCTCCTTCATCCAACTTTCCTAATTTTTGTTCAGACTCTGGTTCCCAAAGACGAGCTCGATTTTGAAATACTCCGCACACTGTACTTTAACTTCTGACAAAGCATCGACAGCAGGTGATCACAGAATCACAGAGTGAATCACAGAGTGGTTTGGGCTAGAAGGGACCTTAAAGACCATCTTGTTCCACCCCCTGCCATGGGCAGAGACACCTTCCACTATTATCCCAGGTTGCTCCGAGCCCCGTCCAAGCTGCCCTTGGACCCTTCAAAGGATGGGATAGTCAATACTATGGAAGTTCTGCCGCCCAAAATCCACAGACACAACCCATCACTCGCATCCCCTACTCCAGCACCGTGTGCAGATCCGCACAGGCACATCGGAACACGAACAAAATCAAAGCAGGAGGGTGGGAAGAAGTGGGAGGGAGGCAGCACAGGCATGATCTCACCCAAGCACATCAAGGCACCACAGCCGGGGTCCGGAGCAGCAGCCACGGGGGGGAAAAATCCGAGTTTCCTGCCTTTGTAGCGAGGCTGTGCCAGCCCGCGTTCCCTCGGCAGAACGTTCCACGCGGGACAGCGATCGCAGCGGGATCGGGGGCCGCCTCCTCACAAGCACCCCGACCCCGCAGCGGCTCCCCGGCCGGCTCCGGCTCAGCTCGCCCCCGCTCCCCCCGCCCTGCAGCGCTGCCCGAGGAGGGCAGTGAGAGCACAGGGGCTTTACCTCTCCACCGGGATCCGTCCCTCGGTCCCTCAGGAACAGGCTCGGAGCACCGGGAGCCGCCTGCGCCCCGCGCCGCCCCCCCCCCTCCCGCACTCCCCC